>OY365812.1:3630920-4230920 GCA_959347315.1 Bimastos eiseni | reverse complement strand
AACGTTTATTTATTTATTTTTATTACCGAAATTTGATGACGCCTTTCTTCCAACGTTTTTTGCTCAGAAGTGCATGCACACGCCTCGACGGCGCAGTTACAGTTGCACTGCAGAGCAATTATTGTGTGCGAAGTACTTGCTCAAGGTCCCTACACAGTGACTCCCCGGACTAGGGTCGAACCCGCGCGCTCAGCGCACACTGAACGTTACGGGCTGACCACTCTAACCGATTGGCCACAGTGGCCAATGACTGTATTAATGCAAGATATGTCTGTATACATGCGTTTACTGAGTGAAAATTTGGAGCAGCAATTCTTACAGCTGAGACATTTTATTCTTTAATTTATCTCCAGCTCCAACAACTACAACAAAAGCACGTATGTACATTTCTATTATCGTTAAAATTACAGTGATTATATAAATAAATGACAAGGACTTCCTCCCTCGAGTTCTATACAGAACTCTTATGTAGAATCTCCCAACGAATTCTCTTTATTATGATAATTTATTATAATATTATCTAAAACTCGATTGAATCAGACTCTGGTACAAGACAACTAACATATTGTAATGGTTCGCGGTGTGACATTCCATGTATAGGCTATCAATAAACGAATATTTTTTATTGTTATAAACATATTTCGTTTTCGGCAACACAAGCGCGTTTGTACATTTTATTTTCGTATGAATTATAGTGATCATGTAACTAAAAATATTTCGTTTTCTCAAATGAAAAAAAAACGTACGAACCAAAAGCCTGTGTATTAAATTTTTTAAATTTTAATCTTGAACTTTTTGTTTTTTTTTAATTAACCAGGATTCACTATCTTATGCGTACTTGTCAATTATGGTATTACAATTACAGCAATAGTTACTGTTTGCATATGTTGCCAATGCTGAGAAGCACTTGTATAGTTATTACTAAATGTTGGTTCTTGTTGTTAAATATGCCCAGAAAAACAACCAACCACGTATGATTTATCATATATCTGAAATGGCTTCAATTTGAATTTTTTTTATTTCTCAATGACAAGGCTAGCCTACAGCTTAATTTAAGACATGCATTTATTCAACCACTTAAAATTTTAATTACTTGCTAAGTGGTAATCTTTGCATATTATTTTCATATTATTGAATGTGCATTTTGGGCAGTGAATATATTCACATTATTGCTGGTTTAAACACGGTTCAAACATATATAAGCATAGCATAGTATCTTTTAGAACTGTATTTTTCCATAGATATTATTGAATGCCAAACCAAACAGAGCTCACTGGCAAATAGTTCGTAAATTTGACCGAGACTAGTCAGAAAGCAATTGTTGTGCGATACCAATGCGAATATAATGATCGGGTTACACGATGAAACTTGTTTTTTCCGTTTTAGCCACCACCAATGTAACACTGGCTCCAGGTATGAACACAACGAGATTCTAGATTCTTAATTGAGGATAGTCAATGTTGTTGAAACATTAATAACAGAGTTAAACGGAATTGATTCATATATGACAGCCTTGAAGAAGCTAAGTGTGTATATATGTATGTATGTATGTATGTATGTATGTATGTATGTATGTATGTATGTATGTATATATGTATGTATGTATGTATATATGTATGTATGTATGTATGTATGAATGTGTGCATGTAAATGTATACATGCATGCTTTTATTGTTAGATATTTCTTGCTTATTCCTTTCATTTGCACCAACCTGCGGTGAACTGCACTGCCAGAAGAGCTTTTGGCCATTTTGATGCGCTGTTTTGATAGTGAAAATGTTTACTTTTTATTTTCGTCAGTAGCGCCATGTGAACAAGTCCATGATATCTACTTGAAATTTATTTCTAGTTGTTATTTTGTGCAACTGTTTGTTTATATTATTTATTTATTTATTTATTTATTACCGAAATTTGATAACGCCCTTCTTCCAGCATTTATTGCTCAGAAGTGCATATGCACGCCTTGGCGGCGCAATTGCAGTTGTTCTGCAGAGCAATTGTGGGCGAAGGACTTGCTCAAGGTCCCTACACAGTGACTGACGCCTCGGACGAGGGTCGAACGCGCTCACTCAGCGCACACTGAGTGTTACGGGCTGACCGCTCTAACCGAGCTGTTTGCTCTTCTACAAATTCCTTATTTTTTTAAATTATTATTCACAGCGACCTAAAGAAATCTGTGCCTTGCCTATTCCATTTTTAACATTCCAATACCTCAAATTCATGATTCAATTGTCTATAATTTATTACAATCATTATATTGAGAATCCTCGTCATCATAAGGTCAAATCCCGCAGAAGTCACAGGAATCAGTTTATACACAGGCGCTAAAGCAATACAAGAGCTATAGGCAAGATATCAATATCCAGGGTCCAGACACGTATTATTTCGTATCATTATATTTATATGGCGTCTCTCACAAAATAACTATTCAGAGGTGCTCTCAGTACGGAAACCTCGATGAAAAGGAAACGACTCTGAAGAGTGAGAATCAGATAGAGAGAAGCCAGTCATCAGATAGGCCCTTGGTGATGGAATGAGGTAATTCCAGATAGGTGGGCCCACACCAGATGCGGCGATCCAGGGGGTCGAGGGGACTTGTCCCCCACATTACTTACCCCTCTCAGTGGTTGTGCCCCCACCTGTCAAGCGAGATCGCCGCTTCTGACCCACGCTAAGGCAGTTTAAGTCCTATTAACAAAAAGATCAAGACGATCAACAGAGCGCAATGAACGAGGTGAATCTGCAGATAATGACTTTCGCAAATATATCAGGGTACTGCCTAGCTGGGCTTTGGAAACGAGAAAGAAGCTCTTGTTGTGGATACGAGCAGTGACAAGAAGCCATTGAAGGTCCCCAAGCGTGTACAGATATGCGCAATTTGATGAATGAGGTAGATGGCGCCGCCTGAAACTTTAAACTCTATGGAAAGCAATGTAGAAAGTATTATACAGGATGTTAATCATATTACAAGTATGTATGGCAAGTGTAATTAAACATTTCAGTCACGTGCCATAGTAGAATCGATCTGACCATTGTCCTCGACGTGTCTACCAGTATCTGTGGAAAATCGAAGTGTAAATATTGGGACAATTACATCACCTTTACTCGTAACGTCATCAGCTCCTTGGACATCGGACCATTGGCTGCAAGGGTCGCAATCGTTACTTTCTCCAACACTGCTGCTGTTCAATTTTACCTGAATACGTGAGTTATTTTTTGTATCTGTAATACAATCAAATGGAATATAGCACAATACAGTGCAAACATTACTACAATACTGTAATTGAATAATGACCCTTGAAATTTTGAAGGTTAGTATTGTAGCCATTAAAACTAGAACATCGTGAACCGTGCACTATTAATAATTTATTATAAATTTCTATTGCGCCGTGTGTCTAATGCACAAAGTATCAAACGATTGCACAGCCGTATGAATCGGATCGAGGTGTTTGGTCTGCTAGGACGAAGAGGCAGCCTATGATGGATTAGACTAGAAGAAGCAAGTTTTCATTATTGAGAGCAAAATATGAATGCATTCAATGCGCTGCGAACATGAAGTGGAGGTTGAAATGGTGAAACAGGCAGATGTGAATGCCAACTGTCAGACGCGTAGCGGTTGCCAGACTGTAATTGTAATTGTAAATTTCATAAAGGTCACTTATGATTATCAGATGATGATCATAAAAGGCCCACATGACGTAATCTGTCATAACAATATGCAGTACCGTACCAAGGGCGGTACCAGGGGTGCCGAGACCAGGGCACAACATATATATATTATGTATAGAAGGGATGAAAATTTCAGGATGGAATAACTTTATTTATTCCATAAATTCACTCTTTCTTGAAATATGTTATTATTTTTATTCACAAATAAATGATAAAATTTCAGTGGAAAGGTGCAACTTAGAAAGTGTTTTAGTGGCTATTACATTACATGTATGTTTATGAAAGTTATAAGAAAACATTTAGGTTTTGTATTACATTATAAATTATAAGGCATAATGTATACATATACGTAAAACGGGCATTCGTCGCATGCCATGTTGAAAGCCGATAGAAGACAGCTGTTGAGGTCACCCTTTGTCCACGCCTTCATCATAGCCCGACTAGATTACTGTTGCTGACTCTTTAGATGTAGCCCTTAGAGCTGGACAGCTGCTGTGCCTGGACCGGCGTTCTACCGTGCGTCTTGTCGGGCGTCATGTTTCCGGCTATAACACTAGATGCGCTATGCGCTCCATTGGCTTCCTTTCCAGCAGCGAATCACGTGCCGCATCATCGCTTTGGTCGGACTGTCGTTGCTGGGTTTCGCCCCTGCCTATCTTCGCGATCTCTGCTACTCTACTGTGAGCGCACCTGGTCGCCGCTCTCTCTGCTGTACTGAGGGAGGCCTACTCAATGTCCCATTTGTCTGTGCAACTACTAAACAATATCGTGCCCTCTCAGTGGTTGTCCCTTCGTTCTGGAACACGTTGGCGTTGTGCTTGTCACCCAGGGTCCACTCAGATTCTTTTTATACTCGCCTTAAAATTAATATTTTCAACCGTGCCGGGATCGGGAGCGCTCCTGAGTAGTATCCTTGAAGGGATGCTATATAAATCTTCTCAAAGACTGAATGAATGAACATATCTGCTTGAATTCTCACAGTCTGCTCTGATTTCCGTTGTTTATCAATTAGATATGATAACAAGGATGCCATCTTAAACGCTGTACTAAACCTTCCGTATACTGGTGGTGAGACGAACACAACTGGGGCCATGAATACGCTCCTGTATCAAATATATACAACAGGAAATGGCGACCGATCGGATGTTCCTGATGCGGCAATAATCATCTCAGACGGAGTACCGAACATTGATGGAAAGACACTGACTGCCGCTTCCACTGCAGTTCACGCCAGGAACATCAACTGTCTTGTCGTTGGGGTCGGAAGTGCAATCAATGAAGTAGTCTTAAAGTTGCTCTCGTCACCACCGAGTGTAGTAAGTAGTTGTTTTGTTCTCTCAGTGATACAAGACACACAGGTAGAACGCATGAATTTAGTGGAAAACCGATAAATTGTTCAGCGAATGCTAACACCTGTTCCTCGAATGGATTGGATAATGGTTGGGCCGACTAAACATGTCATACTGAAACATGCATACTGTGCAATGGTTTGCGGTGTGACAATCCGTTTATATTAATAAAGAGTATATTTGTAATAAAGAGTATATTTGTTTAATTATTTTATTTATTTTGACACAAAAGATAGTTAATTGGTCCATGCATTCAAGGAACTAACGAAGAAATAATAATATAATAATCAGGCTGAAAGACGAACGACTGAAGAAGCGAAGGAATACAGGACCGAGCGAACAAATATAATTAACATAGATTATTATTAATAAACTACCAAATACTCGTACAAACATGCATGCATGCGCACAGATGGACTTGAATACATATATTAATATGGACAGACAGACAAGAAAGATAGATGTCGCTTTTTAGCGTTTAAGAAAACAGCGATTACATAGATAAAAGTTTTGTTACATACACCATGATACACGTATCAAACTCACTGAAAGGTGCGTGAAAAAGGTCTACTCAGGTTTGCTGATGCGTTGCTTTTGTCCACAGCTTAACTCGAACTACTTCATGTCGACGGGTTTCGATACGCTGGACAAAGTTCGTCAACAACTGGTTGACAAGACTTGTGCATCCGGGAAAACATGTTAGTAGCTTTATCTGTCCCAGCACACGCAATGATCAACTACTGCGTTTGCATACATGGACACGCATGCAAGCATACATATACACTAACTAACCCATACATAATGTTATATTCTGCTGTCGCATCTTGATATAAGACAAACAGGCATCACATAAGTAAACAGAAAGAATAATTTGAATTGTCAAGCTATTTTTTATTTCCGGAGATAAAAACTGTTTAGATGCAACCAACCCAGTATCTGCAGATAAAATCCATTTTAAAGCGTTTTTTATATTGTGGGGCTCATTCTGACGCATTCTACTCCAGCTCGAAAATATTTCTTTTTATCCGGCGTAATGGCGTGAATAAAAAAGTACATACACACATACATAGGCTTACATAGATTTGTAATTATATATAAACATAGGCAAACAATTGCATACCCAGGCATACATACAAGAATGAATACAAACAGAATAATAGGCTTATAGATGTACATTATTGCAGATTTGTACACATTGACCAACAACCCTTATGGTATGCCCAAGAAAAAGCACTACTAAACTTGCTACGCGCAAGAACAATAGTAGCTGACTTTTCAGCATGTAGTTGACAGATTGTTAGCCTACGCCTAGGATGAGTTTCTAGTAGTTAGTTCATCTCCATAGACGATCTAATCAAGTAAATTTTTCACATTGTTTTGTGTTATGATATAAAGCACTTTCCTGTCTTATATTTGAACAACATACAGACACAGACACGCGCTAGTTTGGATGCTTGAAAGACTCTATATTGTTTGTTTCCGGAAACTCACAATCTAGTTTTCGAATAATTACTTTGTCATTGATAAACCATGGTTGTTGCCCTATTGAAAGCCTTTTTAAGCAACGACTCCCTTAGGCATAGATTGCTGTCCATGACACAAGTCTCAACCAATATTATACATAATTACTCATTTAGCATGGAAAATGTAAAACAGCAAAATGAATGAATACACACAAACATCCATACTCACTTATTTACATACAGAGGAACATATTTGCACAGGTCGACCAGCCCTCATATGAAGCTCAAGCAGAGGTATACCTCTAAACATTCTAAAGTCCAGCGCAAAAACCTTAGTCATAACAAATGTGATGTGGAAGCATTCTCCAATCTCTCCTATGATACATATAACCTTGTTTTTTTCCAGATGCACCGTAACTCAAGGATGGAAATGATTCAGACAACCTACGGCAAAGCGACTCTTCCAGACTTATATGGACATAATTATTTCTCTTTATCTGAGTAACTTTCCTCTTTAAACATAATGACGTTTATCTTCAATGAAGAACTGTTATATTATGCTGACTAATTACAATAATCTTTTTTTTTCTTCCAAATTAAAATAATTGCATCGCATGTGTTTTATTTATCTCTAACCAATTTAGTTATTCAGAATGACACTCCTAGCAGTCAGTTGTTGAGGTATATGAAGGCCTCTATTAACCTCAGATATTGATTGACTTTGTCGTATGGTTGTTGTCCCACTTGAGGCGATCGATCGATCGCTCATTTTCGTCATTCGCCTTACTAGTTGCATGAACAACATACACACAAAAATGCGCTGTAAACACAAAGCCCTCGAAGTTGACCGCGCATCACTCGCCTACACGGTCCAGAGCGATCGATTTTAAAACCGCCTGTATGCCCGAGTTTCAAAATTGGAAGCTCTGGTTGTTTCCCTATACAAAAGCCTTAAGACATCTTAGATAGATAATGACTCCCAAAGGCGTAGTTTGTTGTCCAAAACTCAAGTTTCAACCAAACTTACATAATTATTTCCTAAGCAATAAGTTGCTGACCAAAATGAAGAATGACACCAATTTACTCCAGATAGCCTACTGATGGCCATATATAGACGTAGATTATTATCCTAGGCAAGAGTCCTAATACAATAAATACTACTGCACTTTGATATCGCCCTTCTCACAACGAGCTCAGAAATTCACACACGCATCGACGGCGCAACTACAGCTGTAATGCAGAGCAACTGAGCGCGAAGGACTTATTCAAAGTCCTTACACAGTAACTCCTCGATCGAGGATCGAACCCGCAGTCTCCGCGTTACGGGCCGAACAACCTAACCAATCGGCCACCATGCCACACTGGAACGGAAACTGCTTTTAAAAATAGAAACTGAAATTGAACTGAAAATAAAAATGGAAACGAAAATTTTATTCCGCCCTGAATAGCAAACCAGAGGTCGTTATGTAGACAAGACTTACGAAAAAGTATGTGGAAATATTATGTTGAGTTTGTATGGCCCTGCTCGTGTACACACGCGGTGTACTGGCCAGAGCAGCGAATCAGCCTGCCTTAGCTGGCAAATGCTAAGTATAGAACCAGTATAGTTCTCACCTTCTGCACCTCCTCATGTTCTACGGCTCCGCCTACTTTTTTGTCACCTAATGCTCGTCAAAATCTTGGCTGCTGATTGGCTAATAGCTTCTATTGATACTCATCGCTCACAGCGTACACCACTCCCTCCTCCTTCCTTACATTGTCGCATTGTCTAAACATCTAAGGCTTCGTTTCGCTCCATCAAGTAGAGAAGCAATCAGGACTGGAAGTCTGACTCTGCCCACACTGTCCGTGTCTACTCTAATGATGTTAGGTAGCAGCTTGCCATCCGATGCAACACACATTAAACGGCTCTAGAGTCATTATTGATAGGTCGGCAGCTGCTCTACGAAAATGCTGTCGCTGACTGATGGTGATACTCTTGGATAGCAATGCTGAAAATGTTGAGCAGCCATTTCAATATTTTTGGAGCTATAGGAGCATCGTCTGACGCCTACTAATGCTCGCGTCAATCTTCCTATCTGATCTGTCTGTCTGTTATAACAGATAACTCCTAAGTCAACACATTCTTTCGCTAGCATCTTTAAGGGACATACAGTTCTGAGCAAAATTAAGTGTTGGAAGAAGGGCGATATCGAATTTAAGAATAAAAAAATGCTTGACTCAGAAGTTGCTCTGGGCTAACGCGATCGTTCAATTTCTGGTCATAGATTTAGGACTCTCCTCATGTAGGCTGACAGTAAGACCTACATTTTGCCCACTCAGCCTAAAATTCACTTTTCTAAAATTTATTACCCACCATTTAGTCGCCTTTATCTTCTTTGGATTTTAATCAGCTGATTACGGCTTGTTTTGACATGACATCAATTGATGCTTGTGAGTTAGATGCCGGCGCGACAGAAATCCCTGATTACAATTCCAATGCAGAAAGCCAGTATAATGTTTTTCGAATTGTCCAAATATCAAGACTGCGACGGTCCGAGGCAAACATTTGAGATTGGAAAACGGCTCGATTATATTACACTTTAACGAGATTCGACATGAACGCTTTTGAATGTGAAATCGCCGTGCTAGGCGTGCCATAGCATATTTTAATTAGCGAGGCTCGCATCTATAGTCTGGTTGGTTGCTAAATCATACAATTTTTAAGTGAACAGCTTAAGCTGTGGCCAGAAGACTGACGACCTGGAGGCCAGTTTAGGACCAAGAGAAATGACAGAGTCATGATGCTGCGGTCAAAGCTATAGATTGCGTTGAGTGGGCTGAAGTCTAAATATATCGTCCCATCATCTCTTCGCTTATCGATAACTCGTTTCGAACAAGTTGTTGGATTGCACACGGGCGCATTCTAAAGAGCCGTATTGGCACGTACCTTCAATCGACTGTGCGCGCATCTGGCTTTGAACGTGACCTGAGACAGCAATTGCGGAATCGTTGTTATGAATATGGATGCAAACATCCATACCGATGACAATAGCTACATCATTGAGCGGCGGCATGCAAATCTCTTCTCCGCAATACGCAGTTGATAGCTAATCGGAATTTCGTACATTTCACTGAGATCATGCAGACATTCAGTAGAAATTTTTTTTAAAGAAAATCTTGATAACAACTGTCTCTGTAACTTGCTTTAGCTCTGAGCGCCGAAACAGAGAAGGAGCAAGAGGTCTGCTAATTTCACATTGACATTTGAACTCCCATGTTTCAGCTTTTTAACCCGAATCAATTTTACTTACTTTTTTCTGCACACGATGGCGGTCAAAGTTCCGAAAAATTACGACACACATCACGAACAGAGACGGAGTTAATTGCGGTAACACTTGGAGGCTGAGCGTTCATACGAAATAGATGTTACGCCACTAATGAAAAAAAGACTAAGTGACTCTTAGATCTTGTGAGCCAGCCTGTCCACATGAATCCACGTCACCAAGTGGGTCGAATGCACCACCAGGGTTCCTTATGAGACCCATAACGTAGGTACCATGAAATGTAAGTGAGTAAGTAAGTATGTTCTTTATTCAGACGTCTGCAAACGCACGACATGTACAAACTAACAAGTACGAAGAAAAAATATCTTTATACATAATCTGTCGAAAACAATCGAAATTTAAAAAAAATGACGGATAACAACTGAAGGCCGGGCACGAGAAAAAGTCAATGGGGATCTAGGCGCTGATATAGTAAACTTATAATGAAGCCACATCGAGTGAAATCATCAGCCGGGGGGACAGACCTGTTGTGAGCACGAGGTTGCACACTCCTAAGAGGAGGGATAAGATTTCTTAGAATGTGGTCAGGGTTAGAGAGGATGGAGTTGTTCGCGGAGTTCATCAAAGGATATTTTGCTCAGAAGGGAGCATCTCGTGTCGCATCAGCCTCAGAACAACAGCATACACGTACAGTGCTGGCAGAGTAGGATGGTCGAATATAAATAATGGTCAAGGTTGATCCCACCAGTGCAGTCCATCAATTGAGAAACTTGGGCACTCATAATTTTAATAAAATTGAACCATATAAATTTTAAAGGTTGCCCAAGTAAAAAATATGCGTTGCATGCTTAGGCCTATTATTCTACAGTGCAGTAATGGCAACAAAAATCGGAGCAGGAAAATGGAACCATCCAGAACTCTAATGAGTGCGAACAAACTCACCTTTAACAACTTGTGACAAGTTTTAAGTTCGGCCACTGTTTCATAGGTGATCTTCTAGAATGCTTTGTACAGTGTACACAAGTATCTTATAATGTTTGTTGTTTGGCCTTACTTCCAATCAATCTTCTTCAAAATCAAAGTCTTTACAGAATAAACAAATGTAATTAAGAAATTCTGATATTTAACAAATAATTTTTAAGCATCGCTTGGGCCATTCAGTTATGAGACAAAGATAGTTATCCATTGATTCATTCGACACTGTCTCGCTATTTTGATCTAGAGACTTCTATAGCGTCACCATCGCAACTTCCAAAAATCCTAAATTGAAATCGCAATAAAAGCCCGGTTGAATTTCGATCGATAAGAAAAATGAAAAACCTGGCAACGGCTGAGGTGATGCAAATTGAATTGGATGAGTCACTAGTTAAGACCTGAATAACTGACGCTAGAACGAAACGTGCTTGAAAGTGTCAAGCCTTGCAGATGTTACCATTTCGACTCCACTCAAGTTCTGAGGGATATACATGTATGATGGCGTGGAAATGTTTAACTAGATAAACATCTGAGGCCTATGTGAAAATAACAAGCACGTCCTTGAGCCCACGTGTTTAATCTTGTCCCCCTAAATGTTAGCCGTCCATGCGGTAGTGACCAGGCACATCAACTCTCCATCTTTCATCCTGCCGACCTGGTACGGATTCTTTACTCAATAGCTGTTCTGTCCATCTGAATGCCGACAATACCCAGGCATTTGACAGTGTTTTTTTAAAGGATCTTTGATGCATTTAAATCTGTCTTTGAATTAACTGTAATTAAACTCAGTTTCTTATCTCATGGTTATCGTGCTTAGATTGGCTTCTTTTCTAAACGTCAGAGATTTCCAGGCTTTAATTTCCCTTTCACATTCCGTGGTCCAGGAGTTGGACTTCACAGAGATCTCTAATTTACTGAGCGTACCGCAGTGTGTGCTGTTTATACATTTACCACATACGCTTCCTCTGTGCCATCGGTCATGCCACCGCCGACAGCTCAATTCCTGCTCTTATCTGCAACAGGGTGAATATTGCCGACGGTATCTCTGATGGATGATTATATTCACTGGATGATTCTAGACTATTCTCAATGCCGTCATCCGTCTTATCCAAAGATTTAGCCACATGGCTTCTTTTACGTGGGATACGTTGTCCTGGATCCCCATTAATCAGCGGTCTGAGATCGTGAAACGCCTGCGTAAGTGTCATGTAGATGATACTCCGTCATACCCTAGTGGCCTTTGCATTTCGGTCGCCTCGATTCTGGGTCGTGTCACCTTTCAATCAACCAACCAAAAAACCAATCAATAAATCAATATATAGATAAATGAATGAATGAATCAATCAGTCAATCGACATTGCTTATTTGAACCCATAACATACAGTTTAATCAAGGCAGCAGAATAAGGATTGTAAAACTAATGGTTACAAACGGAGCCTCAAAAGAAATTGAAATCCCGCCATAGCAGAATAACCGAAAGAAGAGATAACCGCCTATTGCTATTCTTCCATACCCGTCGAATAGGAAGAACCGGGCAATAAAAAAGACGCAAACCCATAAAAGTTAATAAATAACCAAGAAAATTCTTAACTAGTTATCTAACTTAACTAATGCGGAGGTTTAGACGGTGCGACGAGTGTGGGACAACTCAATCGGCGACTAATGGTCCTTTGACCGTCGTATGCATACCGCTGCAGCTTAGATCATAAATTCTTCAATGCTTGGGCCCACCAGTTGAAACTCCTCTCTGGACATATGCAGTCCGAGCTCCCCATCTTATACCTTCCCCTGTTTGTAAGTATCTGAAGTCTTCATTGCCTGACAGTGATTTAAATGACTCTTAGATCTTGTGAGCCGCTGATGATTTTGTACCTGAAATGGCGCTTCATAAATTGTGGATTACAATTACTCGCAGAGACTCATCATCGCATTAACTCCCACATCTTTTGTCGATGTTTGACGTCAGATGATTATCGTTGCGTCAATAATTGTCGGTTGCCTTAACGACGTTGCTAGACGGGCGACGGCTGTTGGGCATTTTTCATGCCTAAGAAGCCATAGTTGGGTAGGTCCATTTTCCTTATAAAAGCCAGCGCTCGACTTGGTCCGCGACTGTCTGTTTTACAGACTTCGTTGACAACAGTTTCTCGTCTGAAAACGGATCCGGAAACAACTCGGCAACTACTGTAGTTGCCCCATCTGCAATCATGCGATCAGGGAGCGGCATATCGCCGCTGACTCTGCTGCTCTTAGTGGCCATATGCTTCCCGACAATCCTAGCTACCTTTGGTAGCAATGGAAACAACAATGGAAACAACAATGGAAATAACAATGAAAACAACAACGGAAACAACAACGGAAACAACAATGGAAAAAACAATGGAGGCAACAGTGGAGGCAACTATGGAGGCAACAGTGGAGGCAACAATGGAAATGATAATGGGAACAACGTAAAGGAAGACACAGTGTAAGTTGAGATATTTTAATCATACTTAAATGTCTGGGAGTGCTGATATCCTTAGGCATTGCCTTTGAAAGTTTCTACAGGCGCTGTTAAGTATTCGAGTACTTCGTCGTTCCTGTGTAGGTCTGCACATCGGCAACAAAGCCGTTCCATTTGTCTCTATATGTAGGCTATCGGTATCTAATCAAGGAGCGAAATTCTAAGGAGCAATGTTGATTACTGCCTCTATGATGGTGAACCTGTCCTCAAGGCATCCCCAGTACCTTAAGGCGTCTCTGATCTCTTCGGAAGAATTCCGGACATTCTCCATTGGCTTTCTCCTTCATTTTCCGTAAACAAAATCACTATGAATTATCTGCATGGCATTGTGCAATGCTCTATGAACCTAATCTTTGGTCATCTTGAAAATAGGTGAGGCTAATGAACTGCTTTACACGCTTAAGATATACCCGTGTATTGTATTTATGGACATTATGCGAATCTTGTATGAGAAATGCAGCTGTTTTACGGCCACTGGAGTATGCCGTATTTTAACTCACGTCCATTGAGCCTTCATTAATTTTGTGTTGAACCGCCCGCTTGAGAAAGTACCCCATCACGACATTTGTGCGCTGTCGCGTTTGTCATTATGCAGCATACACTTCTTGCTAAATTGTTCAAAACTTAGTTCGATTTTTAGACAGTTGTAGCTAGGAAGCCACAACAACACTGTTTAACGTTCTTTTAAACACGACATATAACACACACATGTTGAACGCTCAGATGTAATAGGCTTTCCAAACGATTTTTAATTTTTAGTACGTGCTTATAAACGAATAAACATGTGAACAGCGTTTCTTTTCAGTCTATATGTCATTAACCTGCAGTTCAGAACATTGGCAATAATCGTCTATTGGTGGTGTTTTTTGTCGTTATGGGAGTTCTTGAAAGATTAATGGGTTTATTTTAGTCAGCTGATATTGAGCTTAGCATTCACAAAATATGGACACTTGCTGAACCATAATAAACAGTGACAGACCTGGTCGATCGGCGAACCAGGAGTTCACGTGGGGGAAAAGTTTATAGTTGTGTCTTAATAGGCTACCATGAGCGCCGTCTGATTCTGAATGGATGTCGCTAGAATTTAATGGGCGCTAAATGAAATCCACAAGGGTTTGTACGGGTCCCCGTTGGAACATGGGTCCACTATGAGTTAAAATAGTTATGGGTTTAATATGTGTTCTGACAGTTCTATCTAGTAGGATATCGCCGAACTTAGCAATGGATCAAAGACTGTTGGAATGATTTTCAGATGACAAAGCTGGTCGTCCTCTCTTCATCCGTCTCTCTCTTAGAGTTCAATCTTCAATAGGGCCTTTGCTTCAATTCAATATTTCGCAGATGACGCCCAGGCCTTTGCTAATGGCCAGGGGGATGCTGATCTATCTATTGGTCAAGAGGATTCCTGATGCGCATCTTGTTCTCAAACTCTGGATCCTCTTACAACACCCAGTGTACTTGGCTTGGTGGCCAGGACCAGTTTGCGATCAAGTCATGTCTTTACAACAGAGATCTAACGATATTCGTTTCTCTTCCTTAATCCGTGATCCCATAATCCCTCCTTTTACTCTCTTCTCCGGTTTCTTCTCCTCCTCCTCCTTCTCATACTTTTACTCCCCATATTTCTTCTCGTTTTTTCTTTATCCTCCTCCTCTTTCTCCTCCGCCCAGAACATATGCGTCTCGACCCCGGGTTGTGAGACCCTTCGTCGGCTGCCTAGACTTTTCAATGTTCATCCGATGTATATACTGCTCCAGCAATGTTCCCTCTAATATTTGGAGGGCTGTGTGCGCAAGAAATTTTGTGTGTGTTCGACATTTTATGAAGGGTTCACACTCGTGTGCGCAGATCCGAGCTGAATGAGATTATGGATAATTATTTAAGACCAAACTCTAAAAGTCTATGGCGATAAGTTCCGATAACCTAAAAAAAAGTCCTTTGTCTAATATGTGTTTTAGAGCAGATGACGCATACACAGTATACTACGTAATTGTAATTAGCTATGTTGGTCTACAGATCATCTTAATCTTTGCTATTTCAAGAAAAAATTGTGTGCACAACAAATTGATAATTATCGGCCATATGCGCGCAGCTTAGAGGGAACACTGTGGTCCAGCTAAGTCCAGAAGCATTGCCTGCGTTGAACACATCAGCTGGAATTCCCTTTAACGGCTCGAGTTTTTACGTTTGCCCCTTCCACTGTTTCGCTAGCACCTGAAGTTCCTATCCTTTGAAAGTAATTTCACTGGTTCGGGCACGGAGTGCAACTTTTGAGTTAACCATTTAACAAGCTCAATAGCTGCGCTGCCGACCGGCGATTATTGAATGCCAGATTACGGTTACAATTGTAATTCACTTTACAATGTATGTAGCGAATGATTTTCGTTCATTGCGTTCTGTTCGTGCATTTGTAGCAGCCACTTTTGCACCACTTATCAAAAACAGAAGCAAAGTAGCACTGACTCGTGTTCAAAAGGCACGAAAAACGTCAAGGCTGGATACATCATTGACAAGATTGCCTCCAAGCTCAGCGACCTCAGCGACTCCGCTCTCTCGCAGAAGCTGAACGATTGGCAGGATAGTCTTCGAGGCGACATTCCTAATTGTGTCTACGTGAAGTAAGAACCACACTGTGATAGTTACTACACAAACTGTAGACCCGACTCCAAAGCATCGAAGGTTGCATTGTAGGCACTGCAAAACTGATCGGAAATCGTAAAATCAAGAACAGTAGAAGAGAATTCATAATGACGATTGTTTAGGAGTCAAAAGGTGAAGTAGGCCTACTGCGAGCTGAATGTCAGAGTGGTCAATTTTAAATTCTTACATTCCTTCTTGTCTCTCTTAGTAGTTTCCGATCGTTCTCTCTCGCTCCACTTCCTAGTATCGATTTGAGCACGATTATTAAGATGGCAACAAATTACAACTGAGTATGAATTCATTGCACTAGATGATACTGGTATTGAATTAACAATTAATCTTAATTGTTTAAATGCATTTCTCGTGTTAATAATAATTATGCTGTCTGAATAATACAATTGAAATTCTTAAAATTTAATACCGCCCTTTTTCCAACATCTGTTGCTCAGAAGTGCATACACTCGCCTCGACGGCGCAATTGCAGCTGTACTGCAGAGCAATTGTGCGCGAAGGACTTGCTCAAGATTCCTACACAGTGACTGACGCCTCGGACGAGGGTCGAACCCGCTCACTCAGCGCACACTGAGTGTTACGGGCCGATCGCTCTAACCGATAAGCCACTGTGCCGCATAATATGTCTTCTATAAGTGTTTTATCAGGAAAGAGTAAGATTTATTAGCTTAGATTGTGGTAATCTACGCCATTAGTTGATTAGTAGTACAATTAAAAGAATTTTTCAATGAGTCTGTGGCTATAAATGTCTGTCTAGCTAAGCCTCTGCTTCCTTAAGATGTGTTGCCACAGCAAAGTCTATCATACCTGATCGTGGTGTAGTTGAAGCAGTGTTTAAAGCAACGCTAAACTGTTTTAGAGACGTCAACACACCGGTCAGCGTATGTTGCCCAGGATGGTCGGGAGCCCGTTGCACCTTACGTAAGTACATGTATTAAGGAATAATAGCATTGTTTAGGCCCATAAATTATGATTTGACAGTAGATTACACTAACTGGAACAACAACTTTTATTTACCAAACAGCAAATTAGGATTTGGATTATTTAAATCAATAATGTAACTAATGAGTTTGAACCAGCAAATTATCGTTACAAATTAAAATGGAATGATGACATGGTAGGTTTTTTAAACATCGCCAGAATAACTTTTGAAATTAAATTTCGTCCAGTGCATTGTCAAGTTCATTCTCTGGGATTCTGTTTTCAGCCATTTGTGATCCTGCATGCTCTAGCCACGGCCAATGTGTTAGCCCAAGCACCTGCCAGTGCGACGATGGCTATGTTGGATCGTCCTGCGACGACTACAAGCCAGGTAGGCTATGTAACAACCACCTACAAACGAGTTTCATGAACTCAAAAATCTCTGTCTATCGGATCACGTGTTAACCATCATCCATACTGTTCATTGTAGGAATCCTTTTAGTTCATGACACGTTCAATGAAAAGAAACAATGTCAACTGCTATTTAGCTTACGCCAAATAATCCATCCTTACAACTCCTTCGTATTCTTCCCTCATTTTGCAACTAGATTACTCTTATATTTTAACATCAGATAATATCTGATGTTCAAATATAAGAGTAATCTATATTATGACCTTGTCATAGGAACATCAAATGTGGCATTGGCTATGAAGCACAGATTACCTATACCAGCGTTTCCCAAACTGTGTTCCGCTTTACCCTGTGAATTCCGTGAGGTGAAGACTGTTCCGCGGAAAACTTTCATCGTGAACTAAAACAATTTAAAATAAATTACACGAGTTGTTATGGGAGGATTTTTCCTAAACATCTGTGTACCACTTTATATGAAAAAGAATTCATGTATCATTGGCATTGATATTCGTGTTATTATTAATCTAATGTAAAACCTATAATTATCTGCAATCTCAAACGTTTATATCTACGACAGAATAATGATTAGTTTTGTACAGGGTTTCCGCCAGAAAGTTCAGAAAGATTGTGGTAATCTAAGCTATTAGTTGAATAGCAGAGAAATTATAAGAATTTCAATGCGTCTGTGGCTATAAATATTTGTCTAACTAGGACTCGGCTCCTTTAATATGTGTTCAATGGTTGCCACAGCTAAGTCTATCATACCTGATCGTGGTGTAGTTGAAGCAGTGTTTAAATCAACGCTAAACTGGGTTCAAAAGGATTCCACGGACAAAAATATTGGGAAACGCTGACCTATACACAGACGAAACTTACATTTTTACGTGCTATTGACAGCCGTCATTAATGCCTTCGAGTATTGCTATACGGTGACAAACCTTGATGAACATCCTATACCTAAACACTAAAATCCAATGCCGTACCTTAACACGGACATTTACTTGAATGTTTGCTTGCTATTGACAGCCACTAGTGATGCATTCAAGTATTGCTACACGGAGTCGACTTGCCTTGGTGATAAGCCGGACAATGCAGACACCGTCGTCTCAAAGCGTGACTGCTGCTCAAACTACGGAGGCTATGGTTGGGGTATCTCGGATGGCAGTGATTGCCAGCCGTGTGTTCCACCATCCAAGAACGACTCTTATGGATCGTTTCCTCCAGACAAACCATCAGGTTTTTTCACCGAACAATTAATTTGCAGTCGTTCATTTGACTTTATTTTTATGTAATGGATTTTGTACCGATTGGTTTGCAAGAGGAATGTCTGCAGTCAACTCTATACAACGGATGTAGTGGAGTGAAGATTTCGGATAGAAAGCTAGAATCGTCAAACAAAACTTCAACGTTTTCTTCCTAGCATGCTGCAATGTTCCATTCGTACCGGGTATTGTTCCTCAAAAAGAGGCCCATTGACGATCTCTTCAGCCAATCGTCCCAACCACTGTCCTGTAACTCACTCATTTCTCATTTCATATTGTTTATTTGGTAAAAAAAACCCACGTACATAGATATACAGAGAACATAGCAGATTACAGAGGAGACCCACTTAGGGAGAGTGGATCCTGCAGGTTAAGGTCACCTATAGCCACCTGGTCCCCGAGGTAGAACATACCACGATGGAAGACATGCAGGCACTAAACACACGTAGGCCCTAAGCAAAAGAGTGAACTAATACCGCCTGGTGAAACCTATCTGTAGAGGATATAATTTTTTACTTTTTTTTAATTACCGAAATTTGATATCGCCCTTCTTCCAACATTTTTTGCTCAGAAGTGCACACACACGCCTCGACGGCGCAATTGCAGTTGTACTGCAGAGCAATTGTGCGCGAAGGACTTGCTCAAGGTCCCTACACAGTGACTCCCCGGCCGAGGGTCGCACACTGAACGTTACGGGCCAAACCCTCTAACCGATCGGCCACTGTGCCACCATAGTGAAATAATGTTTGTACGTGTGCCGCAATAAGTAAGTCAATTTAAAATTAAGTAGGGGCCTATATACGTTATATAACTTTGTCTTGCAGTCATCAAAAACCCAGATAGTTCGTACCAGACGTGCACGGGAAGTGGTACGAATTATTACAGGACCTTCGATGGTGTACAATACCGGTTTTCCGGACAATGCAGCTACGTTCTGTTCACCGACGGTGTCATAGCTGTCACTGTGACACCGATCAACTGTGGCCGTTGCAGCGGATGTCAAAAGGTACACAACATGCTACTAATAGTTCCGTGTCAGTATCTTCCTTTGTCGTTTCTAGGACCGAGCTGTAACAAGGATAGGCTGTGAAATTTATACGGTGACAGAGAAACGAATAATTGCACCGAGAGTCCCTGGTCTCTCTGTCCGTCGAGCACAGAGGCCTAAATTCTTATTTCATGCGGTGACTCACTCTCTTGACTCTCCTAATCCATTCTGGTTTCGCCTTGCCACTCGATCAATCAATCAATCAACCAATCAATCAAACAATCAATCAAATCCATTGTTGACAACGGCAAAAATGATACATAATATAATGGTAATTCCACAGTCAGTAACAGTGGGTGGACCAAAAGGAACATTAGTTTTGCATACAGGGTTCCTATGACTATTAGGCCTACTATCATACATTGGCTAGTTAAGTAGCTTATTGATCTGTTTTAAATTTCTTGCATTTTTATGATATTGACATTGTTCCAATAAACGCAGATATATAAGTAAATATGGCGTCATTTTCTGGGGAAAACCCTTCCACTGATAATACACAAAATGTATGCAATATATTAAACAAAGGTGATTTCCAATTTAGTGTGTAAATAAGATGCATTTTGAGCCTGTTTTTAAACTAATGTAATGTAGTGGGCAAGTTAGTAAATTCTCGAGTGAATTCTAGATTACCGGTCAAAAGTTGCGTATAGAGCCTACTATGCTGCCTGGTTTTAATGCGCGTACAATGTTGATGATACTTAGTTGAGGCACGGGTCGAGTGGTATCTCTCTCTATCCCTCTCTCTCTATTGCTCTCTATCTATCTATCTATCTCTATCTCTCTGTCTCTATCTTTATCTCAAAACATCCCTGCAGTTAATCAATAAGCACTGCGATAATAATCTATAGCAGCAATCAATTTCCCAATGCTTATTATTTTCCAAAACTCTTGATCTTCTTCTCTACCCAAACTCTTGACTCTCTTTCTTATTTTTACGGGCTGCTCAAGTTTCAAACATCATTCGCTCTCTGCCTCCCTGTCCTTTGGAGTTTGACCATATGCTGAAACGCCAATAGGCCACGTGTGTTTTCCGATTAGCTCACTGTTAACAAATGAGTTTCTACGAATCTACGACTTAGTTTTGGGAAAAAATCCGAACTTTTACGCGTATGATTACGACAAAAGGGCACTAGGGTTTCGAAATAAGGGAAAATAATATAGTTTGCGCTGAGTCACAGTTACATTAAACCTTAGAATCGTTTAGATTCCATAGAAAGAGGTAAAGATGGAACAGACAGATTTTTTGATTCTACACAAACGTTCGATTTAGGGTTAATGACTAATTGCAAATCTAAATACAATCGAACATTTGAAAAGCGCTATTCAGCGAGCAAACTGAACCAATGCGGTCTCTGTGTCAGTTAATTCGGTGTTAGGAATAACTGTATCACACCAGCCAGCAGGACAACAACGACAACAACCAGAAGAGTCGTTGCTATGAGCAAACTAGTATAATTTTTATGAGATACCGGAAACAATGGATTCCATTCACTAATTGACAGCGGTCGCACTTTGTTAAGCATGTTTAATATCCTTATTTACAATGCTGTAAATACTTGAGCATATCATACTACTTAAGTCAATGTAACCTTATACATATGAGGTGATCATTGTTTCTGCAGCGATTGACCTTGAAGTTGAACGGCAAAATTGCAATTATCGCTCAAGATGACTACATCACCGATGGTAATGGAAATAAAATTCAGTTCGACAATAACAACGCCTACGCCTCTCCAACAAGCGGTTGGTTCATTTACTTAGATGTATCGTATTGTACTGTGTTTTATCTGATCATTTATAGAGCGCTTCTTACTGTATAACCTTTCAGAAAACAAATGAAGGATGCGACTTGAGAGAAATAGGTAGAGATGGAACGATAGAAGATATTAGAGAGAATGGAAGAGGGGAACCCATACAGTCGAGAGGAACCAATGCAGTCAATTTATCTGGATTTAGCCATTGTGGTTGTGACACGAGGAAGAAAAGAAAAAAGTGAGCGGGTCGAAGGATTTGGGAGAACGCAATGACATGGCAGATATGGGACGGACAATTTGAGAAAATCAATTTTAGAATTTAAAGCAAGGCCCAGCTGAGATCTAAAGAATGAAATAGATTTAAAGTACTGTAGTATGGATTGACATAGAGTAAAAAATAATGTTGTCAATGATCTCATGGTATAACACAGACGGTAAGGTATACTAGAAGATAAATACAATCAGTAAATGAATTAATTGATTCAAATTTGGATTCTGTCCAAAGGTGATACTTTGAAAAGATTAAGGAAACAAGAACGCCAGGTGGAATCGCAATTTATATAATTATAATCTACATAATATTTCTAGTAGATATTAAGAGTTGCGTTAGGGTGCATCTTGTTCTGCGTCTGAAAAAGTACGGTTACATTCTGGATAATATGTCACAGCTGTCCGCATCCAGAAACAAGGTGGTCGATACTTATTGAAATACGGAACCCTGCAAGCAAGGTGGGATTCAGATTCATCGTGGTCCTTGACGTTGCCAAAACCGAGCTCACCTTACCAAGGCCTGTGCGGAGATTTCGACGGAAATCCAAACAGTAAGAAAGACTTTAATAAATTTACTGCAGTTTTTTATGCTATTACTCGCATATCTAGCCTGTCCTTTCTGATGATTTTTATAGCGCCACTCTCTGAATATGCAAGACATAATTATGCTCCGATCGAGCGAGTAAATAAGTAATCGACAAAAAATAGATCAAAGATCAGCGGATGAAGAAACGAGTTTAACAATTGTATCACTTCTCGATTTTAGCTCGTTGTTTGCTACGCTCTATATATCTATTGTGTCAAACTTACCCTGAACCTTCATCAATCAAAATAGTGTTTTAAAACCAATCACAAATGACGTCAGCCTGCTTCGTAGTGAGTTTGGTAACTTCTACACAGGGCGTTGAACCATTGTGCCTAGCGTTTTGTTTCTTTAATTAAATGGTGTTAACTACGTATTGAATAACTAGGGGCGTTTTGTAAATAGCGCTCGCATGCTTACTATATTAAATCTGCAGGATTTAGATTAAATGCGTTAAACATACCGACTTCTTCTGCCTCTTCTGTACTGATGCAAAGGACGACGATAATGTCAACATCAATCATGTCAGACATTGATTATATTGCAATCTCTGGCAATCGGACACTGGGCAAACCTTCTGACGAGGCGCAGCGCTCTTGAATACACTGGTGGTCTGCTCTTAGCTCTTGAGTAGCGTTTTAGAAATGTGGAATTCAATATTGCATTTATGGGTGCGATGAAAAACGTGGAAATGCAATCGATCAGTTTCGATGCGGAGGCGCATTGTGACGATTATTATGAGTTCTATGACTGTTTTTCAGATGATTTGGTGAATAATAAAAATCAGGCAGTTGATCCAACTACATTTGGAAACTCATGGGTAGACCCCGACGATGATAACCCGGTAAATATTCAATAAGCAGTTGGCAGAATTTAATATTCTATTCCATAATTGTATTGTTCTGTTTTTTGTATTCGTATTCCTTGCCTAATGGTTTCAAATAGATCCGAAAAATCGAGAATTCACGAAGCGTGAACTAAACATTTTAAACATTATAAACGCTTCGTTAAGTTAAAATAGTTTTTAGAAACAGCGATACATGATTTAAAAAATCTCATTTTCTTGCGATATTAGTATTCATTCATTCAGTACAAAGATTTATAAGGCGCCCATTCAGGTTACAACTTAGGAGAACTCTCGACCTCGGTAGAGCTGAAAAGAATGTCTTTCTATCCATCTTGTGAGCCAGAATGAAGTATATCAGTTGAAAGCGTCAAGATGTCAGTTTGTCAATGAAAATCGTTGTCAATGTTGTTTCTGTTACTTTTCAGTGTACACCAGCACCGCCGATGAAAAGTCAGTGTGCCGACGATAAAGCAAAAAGTCGTGGAAAGAAAGCCTGCCAGATTCTGCTTCAGCTGCCATTCTCCTCTTGTCAGAGTCTGGTACGTATGACGATGAAGGAACCATGTTAGACATGGTGCATTACATCGCGATAGACAGAGTCCGCGGAATGAAATCAATCGAAAACCGTAAAATTATTGCAATGCAATTTTTTTACAAATATTAAATAAAGAAATGCAGTGCAATGCTAGAATAAATATGCAGGAATAGGCCTACAAATTGCAACGCTGTGGCATTTAAAGAAATAATAAAGATGATGATGATATTAATAATAATGACAATGATGATGATGATAATACTACTCTACTACTACTACTACTACTACTACTACTCCACCTACTACTCCTAATACTACTACTACTATTACTACTACTACTACTACTAATAATAATAATAATAATAATAATAGTATTAGTATTAGTAGTAATTGGGCCTACTACTACTACTCCTACTAATAATAATAATAATAATAATAATAATAAAGATAATAATAATAATAATATTCAAAATAGTAATAACTATAATGATGATGATAATAATAATGATAATAATAATAATGGTAATTATATAATGTTAATAATAATAATCATGTAATAATTATCATAATAATTAGAATAATTATAATAATAATAAACTTATACTTATAATAGTAATAGTAATAATCAATAATATTTACCTTTATCATTCTGTCATACTTTGACGTTTTACTTACCGCCCTCTGTTTGCTCTAACCTTACTGCATCCGGTGCTGCTGTTGCGTCCGGCGTATGTAAATGAGTCTGACCTTAGCACTATGCAGCACAAACGTTATTGCATCCGGTGCTGTTGTTGCGTGCGTTCTATGTAGATAAACTTAACATGTCCGACCTGTGATTGTTCTGAAGTTCACAATAATCTGCATCGTGTGTTAATAATTACGTTTAATAGAAGTTGTATTGGCGTGTATGAGTTATACATCGTATGTATATTTGCAATTATTAATATTAAATAGAAACTTAATAAATGAAACTCGAGAACCGCGCCATTTAAACGAGGACCGCTAAGTCCAATTTTAATGCACACCCTAGTTGCGTTTCAAAGAGCCAGAGGAATGTACGTTAGAGGAATGGTGTGCACGTCTCACTCTTGGACACAATACGTCGCCTCATTCTGAATTTTTGCTTCTAATTCAAAGTATGATTTTTAAACATATAAAGGCATTTAATTACTTTTCTGGCATAGTTATTCGTCAATTTATCTTCATAATTAAAAGTTAATAAATCAGCTTGTTATGTCAAAGATGTTAACATTTCTTGTTCCCGTTTATCGCCCAAAAATGTGGTGACCCGGCGTTACAAAGGAAGTTTAGAGTCCTTGCCTAGAGCCTGAGGGATCATTTCTACCTCGTCCAAAAACTGATAGTAACAAGAGGACAATAATAATAGCGCTGTGGCTTAGCCGAGAACAGAGAATGGAAGCTGTACATTTCTTCCTCCCGAAATGTGGTGACCCGGCGTTACATAGGAAGTTTCGAGTTCTGCGCATATTGGTCCTTGCCTAGAGCCTGAAGGATCATTTCTACGTTGGGCATACGTACCAGACGATGAAGGAACCATGTTAGACATGGTGCATTACATCGCGATAGACAGAGTCCGCGGAATGAAATCAATCGAAAACCGTAAAATTATTGCAATGCAATTTTTTTACAAATATTAAATAAAGAAATGCAGTGCAATGCTAGAATAAATATGCAGGAATAGGCCTACAAATTGCAACGCTGTGGCATTTAAAGAAATAATAAAGATGATGATGATATTAATAATAATGACAATGATGATGATGATAATACTACTCTACTACTACTACTACTACTACTACTACTCCACCTACTACTCCTAATACTACTACTACTATTACTACTACTACTACTACTAATAATAATAATAATAATAATAATAGTATTAGTATTAGTAGTAATTGGGCCTACTACTACTACTCCTACTAATAATAATAATAATAATAATAATAATAAAGATAATAATAATAATAATATTCAAAATAGTAATAACTATAATGATGATGATAATAATAATGATAATAATAATAATGGTAATTATATAATGTTAATAATAATAATCATGTAATAATTATCATAATAATTAGAATAATTATAATAATAATAAACTTATACTTATAATAGTAATAGTAATAATCAATAATATTTACCTTTATCATTCTGTCATACTTTGACGTTTTACTTACCGCCCTCTGTTTGCTCTAACCTTACTGCATCCGGTGCTGCTGTTGCGTCCGGCGTATGTAAATGAGTCTGACCTTAGCACTATGCAGCACAAACGTTATTGCATCCGGTGCTGTTGTTGCGTGCGTTCTATGTAGATAAACTTAACATGTCCGACCTGTGATTGTTCTGAAGTTCACAATAATCTGCATCGTGTGTTAATAATTACGTTTAATAGAAGTTGTATTGGCGTGTATGAGTTATACATCGTATGTATATTTGCAATTATTAATATTAAATAGAAACTTAATAAATGAAACTCGAGAACCGCGCCATTTAAACGAGGACCGCTAAGTCCAATTTTAATGCACACCCTAGTTGCGTTTCAAAGAGCCAGAGGAATGTACGTTAGAGGAATGGTGTGCACGTCTCACTCTTGGACACAATACGTCGCCTCATTCTGAATTTTTGCTTCTAATTCAAAGTATGATTTTTAAACATATAAAGGCATTTAATTACTTTTCTGGCATAGTTATTCGTCAATTTATCTTCATAATTAAAAGTTAATAAATCAGCTTGTTATGTCAAAGATGTTAACATTTCTTGTTCCCGTTTATCGCCCAAAAATGTGGTGACCCGGCGTTACAAAGGAAGTTTAGAGTCCTTGCCTAGAGCCTGAGGGATCATTTCTACCTCGTCCAAAAACTGATAGTAACAAGAGGACAATAATAATAGCGCTGTGGCTTAGCCGAGAACAGAGAATGGAAGCTGTACATTTCTTCCTCCCGAAATGTGGTGACCCGGCGTTACATAGGAAGTTTCGAGTTCTGCGCATATTGGTCCTTGCCTAGAGCCTGAAGGATCATTTCTACGTTGGGCAAAAAAACTGGTAGTAACAAGAGGACAATAATAATGGCGCTGTTGCTTAGCCGAGAACAGAGAATGGAAGCTGTATATGTGTCCAGAAAGCCAATCGCAGCAATATTTTTGTCGAAAAATTCGTCTTGATTTGCGATTTCATGTCTCCATAGGTGGCACCTTCTTCCGTGATCATGAAGACTATAATTCCATGTAATGGGTCCTGGGAAAGACAACGAACTGTCGACAAACTTCGTAGACGACGTTGAACCTGTGGAAGATTTATCGATGAAGAGATATATTAATAAGGTTTTGAATGGAGGTATATGCTTGCATGACTAGGACTGTATTTTCCTTTCATCTATTTATAGGTGGACGTGGCATCGTTCTACGCTCAATGCATAGACGAATACTGCGCTGCCGACTCAAACGATTCACTTTCAACGTTGGAGAAGAAAACTCGCACTTGCCTCGTATTCTCCAGCTACGCTCAGGCCTGCAATGAAAGAAACTCGATCGTACTCTCGTGGAGATCCCGCCATCTCTGTCGTAAGTGGTTGTTATCGCAACGGAATATTAATTTATGCAGCTACTGTACAACGGGACCCAAGAGGTTAATACGCAACGATAATGGTAATGATGGCTTGTTGTCGGACCATAGACAAACGAGTAAAAGTATTTTTATACAGAGTGGCTATATTCAGGTCTAAGTGCTAGGAAATGCTACTGAAGAGGTATAATGTTCCTGATGATGTCCCTGCATTGCAAGAATTATCGATTACTTTCAAGTCCACGCCCATTAGGCCCATCTGCTGTCGAAGACTGGTATCGACAATCGCTGAATAATGTCAAAAGCGTTATAAAAATCTATTCCAATCACAGTAGAGACCTACTTTTTCAATTCAATTTAATATGTTTTTATTGATCCTGACAAAAGAACATAATAAGTAAAAGTTCCTTCACCCAACTAGAATGATGTCAAAAGCGTTATAAAAATCTATTCCAATCACAGCAGAGACCTACTTTTTCAATTCTATTTAATATGTTTTTATTGATCCTGACAAAAGAACATGTAAGTAAAAGTTCCTTCGCCCAACTAAAACGACCTTCTTCTTACTACCCCCGCGACCGCATGGCGTGTTATTCCACAGGCAGAAAATCTAACGCGATAATCGTTTTTAATTAGAATGCCGTACTTATAAATGTATTGTCACAAGAGGGCGGGTATGCAATCAATAAAATAAAGAATATAGGCCAACTTACTCTCTTACCTTCAAAAGCGTATGCATTGATAATTAACAGGAGTGGGAGCAATAGGGAAGAAAATGGAGCTTGAAGGGACTAACCTTTTATTGAAATGCAGCCAGCAGCGGTATAGTAAGGCAATTCAGATTGTAACCCATAAACTTAACTAATTAAATAGGAAACGATCAGTGCACATTATTCTGTTCAAGCGAAATCGTTGACAGGTGATTTTTAAATATATTATTAAAATTACGAAGACAAATTTGAAATACGTATATCAATTGGAGATGCTACATGCTATGATCACAGCACACGATGGTCAGACGTAACCTCATTGAATATTGCAGCAAAGGAGTGTCCGACTGGTATGGTCTACTCTGACTGCGTGTCGAACTGCGTTGCCACCTGTGCCACTATTTACACCAGCCAGAGTGGAACTTGTGCGAAAGATAAATGCTACTCAGGATGCCAGTGTCCCGACGGCACTTACCTCAATAACGGGACCTGCGTCAAGGCCGAGGATTGTCCCTGCAATTACCAGGGAAACAATTACGTCTCAGGAGATACGGTCCAGATTGACTGCAACGAGTGGTGAGTAAAGTTGTATGTATGTATGTATGTATGTATATATGTATGTATGTGTGTATGTATGTATGTGTGTATGTATGTATGTATATATGTATGTATGTATGTATGTATGTATGTAATTATGTACGCACTAATTATATGTGCATATGCGCACTAATTATATGCGCATCAATATGCATGTGTGCGTGCGTGTGTGTCTGTGTGCGTGCGTGTGTGTCTGTGTGCGTGCGTGTGTGTCTGTGTGCGTGCGTGTGTGTCTGCGTGCGTGCGTGTGTGTCTGTGTGCTTGTGTGTATATATGCACACATCAATAAATAATGATACATGATGCATCAATGGTTGAATATATGTATGAATTTGAACCTCTGCGTGTCGTTTGTCTATTGTGAAAACAGAAATTTAGTCATACTTAAGAGATGAGCGGAAACATACCTCGACCTCATTAAGATTCCTCCCTCTGTTCACTTTGCTCGTTCAATAGACTTCACCTCTTGGTTCCTCGAACTAGAACCACTGCGGCTCAGTCTTGATCCTTTGCTTCAATGTGTCCCTCTCTGTGGAGTGCGCTTTCTTCTTCTATTCGCTCTAAAATTGAATCTGGCAGTCTATCATCCTCTTTCGCTTTTAATAAAGCCTACTTCTTTTTGCCTCTGAACGGTTCACCCAACAAGAGGCGCTCTATAAATGTTTAAATACAAATACAATACATCACGTGTCCTGCACTGACATTGAGTCCGTGTTATATTAACAGCACATGTGGTTCTGGTCGCTGGGACTGTACAACTGAAGAATGCACAAAATCCTGCACTGTCTACGGTACATCCAACTTCAAGACTTTCGATGATGTTACCTTCGTCTTTCACGGTCCTCCTTGTACCTATACGCTGGTTGAGGTGAGTCTACCCTCTTTATCGCATGTCGTCATTACGTATTGGCTGGAGCGTTCGCACCATGCGACTCTGTGCGGTTAGCTGCCGATTTGCCCTTCGGTGGTGATTTATTTCAGAGATATATAAATCAATGGCTGGCACGACCAGGGCGCATGATATAGATTGTGGTGGTACCCATTCGAACGGGAAGGACGGGGTGAAGGAATTCATCCTTGCGGCTGCTAATAAAACTGGCGCAATAGCAGCTTGGTGCGGGGTGTCGTCCGAGAAAAAGGTGTCTATGCTTTCTTGCTTCTTCATATTTTCGCATATTCTCTCTGTATGTCTGTGTCTCTCCCTGTCTCTCTGTTTCTCTCAATAAATGTCGCATTAGACGCCATATATCATAATACGTAAATTAATACACGACATATTGCAATTCGTGGTATCAAGACATTACCCTGAACATTACCCCCCCCCCCCGTAGGACATTGCCCCACGGACATTACCTCAGACATCACATTATTTCCAAAGCGCATATATGCATACATACATACATACAGACAGACAGACATACCTACATACATTCATACATGCACGCACACACATATATACAGACATTCATGCATAAATACATACATACATATATACATACATACATACATACATACATATATACAGCCATTCATGCATAAATACATACATACATAAATATATACGTACATACATGCAAATAATATTTTTCAGGTGGACGCAGCAGTCGAGACCGACATTTTGAATTCTGGCAAGACGAGTGTCGCCATCAGTTACCGTCCACAAAACTGCTTCGATGGAGGAACCTGCATGGGTGTCGTCGAGGTAGATATAAAGTCACCGAAATCGGGCCTTACGGCCGTCAAGGTGAGCACGGATTGGTCAAGCGGATCAAAGTCATTGGCATCCCTTTCCATCAACGGAACCAGCTTGAACAACGGCATTCCGTTTTACAACGGAGAATTTTACGTTCAGCAAGTCTCCAAACTTTTCATATCCATTCAGGGTTTCGGATTCCGCGTTCTCATCGACAAAAACGGACGAATATACATCTACCTGGACCCGTTCTTTGCCGGCAAGGTGTGTAAAAGACTCACCAGAAAGCAACATCTGTTAAACTTTATTTTGGATTTTATTGAGGTTTATTCTTTAGGATGTATCATGTGTTTATTTGCCTTTGTCATATCGTTTATTTAGAAATAACATTCATGTATATTACCACTATTATAGCTTGTAGTGTATTCTTCAAATATGATTCAGATGCGATGCAATCTCTATATCAGTCATTTGCATGCAACTGATCTGTGGATGTATCTGATGCTGGTTTTAATAGAATTTGCTTAAGCTGTGACTTATATCAGGGTATTTCAGGTGGGTAATCCCCACTTTCTATTTCGTGCACTTATACATGTGTATAGCTATTGTTGCATAGAATGGTTCTGTTTGCGATACTATTTTATGTGTAGCAAAGTAATTCCAATCATGTTAGTTAGTAATCTTCATTTTCGCGAGACAAATGTCCACTCTTTATAGCAGCAATGCTTTCCACGATTAATGAGAAGAACAGTTTCAATAAATGCCATCCGATTTCAGGGAACGGTCTGAAAGGCTACTGGTATGCGTATTTCCAGAGTATGGAACCAACGCGTTAACTCATGATGTAGGCAGGCGGTTGAAATTCACCCAACATCGTTGCTATTGGAGCAATCAAGGGAACTGCGCAGAGTCAGAAGGGCAAAGACGATGATGATGTTAGAAAGAAAACAGTCTGATAAACATAGAAATGCTACGATGAGCGACAGTGGACAATAAAAGTAGCTAAAAATCAACATAGAAAAACAACGTATTAAAGTAAATATTTTTATATTATGATCTGGGAATAAGTTGATAGTTATGTTTGGGTGTAAGAACATAGTTGTGTGCTCTAGGTCTTATTTGGCGAATGGAGTGGGCAATAGAGTGGAGGTAGAATTTGGTGAAGAATATGCTTTGAAGAACATGCAACATGATGTTCCTGATAACGTATAGTTTAAAAGCACTGAACGATTTGCTTTGGTGTTCAGGTCAATGGTCTGTGCGGAGACATGGATGGGTCTTCGGCTAAAGAATTCACCTCAAGAAGCGGGATCGTCGAGGCTGTGGTCGCGTTCGCCTTGTCCTTCAGCGACTGTCCACAGAGTGGATCAGACGTCGATCAGAACCAGAATCCCTGCAGCTTAAACGCTCAAGTAGCTGTCAACTTTATATATACTTAGACCTACAGTTGGCATATAAAAGACGTTAATACACAATGTCATCAATTATATTTATTATTCATATTTTTTGCTGAACCATACATCTATTATTATTATTATTGCTGTTTCATTATTACTATTATTACGAAAAAGTCCCTCAGCCTCAGCGAGAATACAGAAGTGCGTTAAAGGTTTTCGTCCCCGTCGGGCTGAATGAAAGAGCCCCTGAATGCCACCACATTATTATTATTATTATTTTAAATTGTTATTATTATTATTATTATTTATTTTTCCTCGAGGTACATATGATACCTCGGGAATAAAAAAGTTAGAGGAGCATTGTTCTGGAATGGCTAGTCTTCGCAGATTGTTTTATTGATGGAAAAAGTGCTACAAAAAGCGACTGTGTTGAAGCGCTGAACAACCATTGACCCTATTATAATTATTATTATTATTTTTATCATTTTCTAAGAGATTATTATATGATGCGAAATTATCCGGAGGGTCAGGTCTCGTCATCAGGGCTTGAAGAGAAGGTACGCTTAAATGCGACAAGATTATTATTATTATTATTATTATTATTATCATTATTATTATTATTATTATTGTTATTAATCCGATGTATTTCTGCCGGTAGTCTGGTTTTCACGCGTGCTGTTGTCGCTCATGTAGGCGTGCTAGGTTATTAGTTGCAATGTACCGCGCTGGGACAGATATGACGTCTCCATTTGATCATGGGTTGTGTGACTCGTCCGACTTCTAAACTCTGATATGAATTGCAGTCTTTCGCTGCTCGAACAGCCGCCGGATTCCACGAAGTCGTATGTGTTGGTGATGGCAGAATACTGGACCCTCTTCGACGCAGCTGCACGTTTGGCGACTTCGCCACCTCTGACTGATGTATTATTATTATTATTATTATTATACATATATGTTTCACATTATGTTGTTATCGCCCATGATGAGCTAATGGAGTGTTGGCAATGTCCCGAAGAGGCAGACTGCGTTCCCACGCTGAAGAACAACTGAGATACGTTGGAACAGAAATGACGTCTCCATTGGATCGTGGGTTGCAGCACTCGTTCGACTACCCAACTCTGAGATGAACTCCAGTCCTTCCCTGCTCCAAGCGCCGCCGGATTCCAAGGAGAGGGCTACGAAGTCGTGGGTGTTGGTTATGGTGGAATACTTGGCCCTCTTCGTCTTAGCTGCGCGTTCGGCTGCTTCGCCAGCTCTGATAGATGTGTCGACAAGATGTGACTTGGCGTAAGTGTCGGGCACTGTCACATCCCATGCCAGACATCGACCACGTGTCCAAGGAATGAGCGTTACGCCGTCCGGTCGCTTTCCATCTTCTCTTAGCAAGCCGAGAGGTTCCTTTTGCGCTGGAATCTTCGCCCTGCCAAGAGCTCTCCAGATGACATCGTTCAACATGCTGTGTCGTTGATGTTTTCCGCTGCCTCTTCTACAAATTAGTCCATGGAGCCCTTTTGCGTCGACGCTCTCTTGACATTGGTGACACAAATGTGGCTCGCAGAGCGTCGTTCCTAGCCTCAACCCGGCTGCCAGTCGTACATCCTCGTTTGAGAGGCGCAGGCCTAGGGCAGTCACAGGGGGCGCTAGCATCCAGTCTCCAGAATGAGGTGCTCGTGAGGCCAGCAGGCGAGCACGGTCGCATGGATTGTTATTATTGTTATTGTTATTATTATTATTATTATTATTATTATTATTATTATTATTATTATTATTATTATCATTGTTATTATTAATGATGTACATTATTATTACTATTATTATTATTATTATTAGTATTATTATTATTATTAAACTCGCAGAGTGCTGGCTACATTTTGCGATTATTAATGGGGAACAGATTAATGAGGTGTGATTGAAAACGATTCTTGTTAAATTTAATATTCTTAATATGGCAATTCTGCTGCATCAAATGCATTACTTAATATGATAGCTATATATCTTTAATGTGCTTAATATGTCTGAATGTCAAGCCACAGCCAGTTACAAAATGTGTGAATAAGTAGGTCTACTTGTAAGGTCGCTGCCTATTCAATCCGACACCCTCCAAGCGTTCTCTTCTGACCTGATGTAGTGCCGCACTAGTGCGTGCTCGCTAGTGAGCAGGTGTTCTGCTTCGAAGTAGCGTATTATGACTATAGACAGTGTAGAGTGTACGATCACTAATTTAACAATGCGGGTTGATGAGAAAATGAATAAATTCATAGGCGGACGCCTACGCGACAGCTCAATGTGCCAGTGTTGGTGGGAGCGACATCTTCGGCGAATGTGCAAAAACCGTTTCCTCGCAGAGGTACAACGACATCTGTCGGTACGAAATCTGTCACCTAAAAGCTGGTGTGGGTTCCCACATTCCCGTCTGCACGATGATGTCTGCTCTGGCTCGCGAATGCGCCAGCCACGGCGTCTTCATCGACTGGTTTTACAACCAAGACCTGAATGATCTCTGCACTACAGGTAATAAGTCACCATGACATCAGATTTAAATTCATTAGCCGTTCATCAGTTTTTGGGTTCATTTATTTTGCTGAATATGCTATTTATTTCGTTTAGTTTTAATGCATTGTAACTTATTTATATGGTGAAGTTTCAGCATACTCGCGTCGCGCATCTGAATTCGATGACATAGCAATTATATCAATCATAAGTTTCAGAACGGTCTTAGCTATTACTGCCTTGAATTACAGCCTAGAATGCAAGGACAAACCGAGAGGTCTAGTTAACCGCATTCGCTGTATTTATTTCAACAATATCGAATACAGCGCCTCGGATTCCTGAAATAAATGTCAGGATTCGAAAGATGTTGAAAACTCTTTATGCTGAATTAATAATAATAATAATAATAATAATAATAGTAATAGTAATAATAATAGCAATGATAATAAAATAATTAATAATAAAAATAATAATGATAATAATAATAATAGCAATAATAATAAAATAATTAAATTAAAAATGATAACAATAACAATAATCAACATAGCAATAATGATTGTAACAATCAGTTATAAACAATAATAATAATAACGAGGCCTGACCACCCGGACTACAGTATTAACATATTAGTAATCGCTGAGTCCTTTGGGGAATGAAGTGCCTCAGGGCAAACAAATTATTATTATTATAGCGATAATAGCAATAGTAATAGTAATAGTAGTTATAGTAATAATAATAATAATAATAATAATAATAATAATAATAATGATGATGATAATGATAATAATAACAATAATGATAATAATAATAATAATAATAATAATAATAATAACATCTATCAGAGCTGGCGAAGCAGCCGAACGCGCAGCTAAGACGAAGAGGATCAAGTATTCCACCCTAACCAACACCCACGACTTCGTAGCCCTCTCCTTGGAATCCGGCGGCGCTTGGAGCAGTGAAGGACTGCAGTTCATCTCAGAGCTGGGTAGTCGAACGAGTGCTGCAACCCACGATCCAATGGAGACGTCATTTCTGTTCCAATGTATCTCGGTTGTTCTTCAGCGTTGAAACGCAGCCTGCCTCTTCGGGACATTGCCAACACTCACTTAGCTCATCATGGGCGATAACAGCATAATGTGAAACATATACAATAATAATAATAATAATAATAATAATAATAATAAAAATAAAAATAATAATAATAATGATAATGATGATAATAATAATAATAATAATAATAATAATAATAATAATAATAATAATAATAATAATAGTAATAATTCATTTTGAGCAAGAATACGTCAATGTTTCTAAACAGATATCGATGGATACCAATGCGAATCTGCCGCACAGCAGTACAGTGAATGCGCTCCACAGGTCAAACACTGCGATGACCTAAAATACAAAGACAAGATACCACCGGACACGTTGTGCGTTGCCGGCTGTTACTGCGCAACGGATGGATATCTCATCAGTGGAAACGGAGACTGTGTTCCAATAGACCTTTGCACTTGCTTCGATGACAAGAGCCAGAAATTCTATGGAGCTGGACAGACAATTGCAAAGGGTTGCGCTACGTGGTGAGTCGCGATGAAAAATTAATCTTAACTTATATGAAGTCATTGAGTCATACAAATAGGGTGGTCAACTCTGATCAAATCCATTCCGGGACATTTCGCAATTCCCACTCTGGAAAGATTAACCCGCCTCAAACCCGCGAAGTTTCTCCGCATTCCGCTAGGCTTATGAAGTGATGAATTTCGAAGGATGTTCGAGACTTCGAAACCTTTGAGTTCTTTTAATCGAAAGTCGATTAGTGGAAACACTTAAGATTAAATTTGGATTATGAACATTGATAATTACCATGAACATTGATAATGTTTCTCATGTTGCTTGTTTTAGGACAATGTAATTCAAGGGCATAATCTTTTGTAAATGCTTACCTATTCCTGGATTATGGGACAAAATAAGCATTTCTGGGTCGATAGCGGGACTGCGTTTTCTATCTTCAGAAGAAGCTTTGTATATCTAAAAATACGATTATATATCTTACGTGATCTTTCGAATCATTCGAGATCCAAAGAACTGCAGCTGATGGGGAGATATTTTCCTCCTGCGTAATATTTGACCTAACCAGCACACATGTGCCCTGCGAATCTATAACTCTCACAGTCACTTGTTAATTGGTCATTTGAATGAGAATGCACTCGTAGATGGGATTCGGCATTCAAATTTATCGTATAGGCCTACAGATATTTATTTCGGACGATTAATAAAAATAATCTAATATACAAGACTTCTTGATATCGTTTTAGCACCTGTACAAATGGAGAGTGGGCATGCAACAACACAGGCTGTGGAGGTAATGGCAATGTCTGTCCTCCTGGTCAAACATTCCAGGATAACGTGAAGCAGTGTGAGAGAACGTGCGTCGGCTACGGAACGTGTAAAGGTGGAGAGGTGGGAGTCTCTGCATGTGCATGTCCACGGGGCACAGTCTCAAATGAAAACGTGAGTCTCAATATCATCTCACACATATTCTTATGGACAGCATATTATTGTAGACAGCATGAGGAGTAATTCATATAATGATTCAACCGATTTATAATTGGAGAGCAGTTTCAAACATAGTTCTTGAATCTGTAATTATTGAAAAGTAGTGATGTCGAGCAAATATTTACGGCCTGCATGATTAGATCATGCCAAAAGCCATTCGTTCACGTATTCACCTTATTCACTCGCTAACTCAATGGCCTCCAACTTGGCTACTTACTACATTCTTTCGCCAAGCCTACTTAATAATTGGGTAATTACGCTGATTCACTCTGTCTTCTGCCTGCTTCCAACGTCACTTTTTGTGTGGCACGGTGGTCGATTGCCTAGAGCGGTCGACCTGTAAGGCGAAGAGTGCGGGTTCGACCCTCGTCCGATTCAGTTATTGTTTTGGAACCTCGAGCAGGTCCTTCGTGCACAGTTGTCCTGCAAAGAACGTATTGCATATTATTTGACTTGCATTGAAACCACACTTAAATAATCCTGAACTTATTGATTATTTGACGATAATAGACTTTACTAAGTTTTATTCAGCTCAACGAAAATTAAAATTAAATACATTGGTCTGTTAGGGAACATGTGTCAAGCCAAGCGATTGTCACTGCACTTACAATAGTCGCTACTACTCCCCCGGAGAGACAGTCATATCCTCATGTCGTCAATGGTAATAATGACAATTTATTTAAAACTCTTTTCGTGATTTATACCTCAAAGTCTAGCGTCTTATAAAGTGCAACAATGTGGTGGGCCACTGAAAATATTTTCCACCAAGTGAAGAGGCAGAGTTCTGATGGAACCTACGAAAAGTCGAACAGGGGAACTCGGCGTCGAATCAGAACATATTTGCAGCATTAAATCTTAGTGGGGCGATATAGGGCCTGTGTAGGTTCTCAATATTGAGTTTCATTTTCAGTAATGAGAATCATGAGAAACTCGTCAAGTCTGGGCCTCCTAAGGCCGTTGTGTTCTAGTCTTTATGGGCATTGTGTATGAAAAACTACTGAGTAGACCTACCAGAGAATCGCTAGAATACGATTATGCTTACCCCAGAAGGTCTGTAATGCTGATTTTGGTTAAGAACTGCAGAATAAGTTGCACACGAAGAACAGTAGATTCCAGAAAGCCTAACATGTCTTATGAATCTCGGACCTGATGATTGTTTCCGTCTTTGCAGCGTCTGTGGGGACCGAAAGTGGACCTGCCAAGACATGAAGGATAAGAAATGTGACAAGAGGTGCACAGCAACGGGCGATCCTCACTACACCACATTTGACGGCCAGCGTTACTCTTACCAGGGCAGCTGCGACTACATCATTGCCACTTCGCTTAAACCACCTGCGTTTAGCATTGTTGCCACGAACATCCCTTGCGGAACAACGGGTATAACCTGTGCAAAGGCTATCGCCATCACTGCGCAATCGCTCAAGATCAATCTGATACAGGGTGGATATCCGACGGTCAATGGGGAAACGATCACGCGAAAATATTACGTGTTCAAAGGAGGTACTATGTCGACAAACGCTCTGTACACCAAGGTGTATTTGGATCTTGGACTGCACCTCATTTATGATCATGGTGAGATGAACACTTTTTCAATGCTGTAACAGACGAATAATGGGTATATTAACAGGGAGCAATTTGTAAACAAGTAAAGCAAGTAAAGTAGCCTGTAGTCTCACACCGACACTAGGTGGACGTCCCAACCCTGCTTTTTCGTATTCAATTAGCTTTGACGTAATTAATAAACCGGCATTCGCATGAGGTGTCGTGAATGACTGCGTAAACAACATGAATTGTCGGCAATCTTAGAAATTCGAAACGAAGTAGACCTATGTCAAAATATCAAAATAAAAAGTAAATTATGTGATGAAATATTTACGTTAAAATTTAATTAGAAACTTGCATAAGAACGTTTTGTAGAAATGTCATATCGCCAGAGCATTTCTTACTGGAAAATATTATCTTTGCTATATTGTTTAGATTACATGTGTCCTAAGCTTACTGCAATAATTTGCACTGTACTGTAGACTTAAAATCTACTGAATTTGTGTAATATTCATGTCATTTAGTCATTTAATTCAGTCAGTCAAATAATTATTATGAAAAAACGGAGGGATCAATCCCTTCGTGCATCTATTATATTCCAGAGGTTTTTTCATAATAATTATTTGATTGACTGAATTAAATGACTAAAGCGTGAGAGAGACAGGAAGGGTATTGACAGACAGGGAAATAATTCATTAATTGACTTGTAAATAATATTATTGTGCATAGGAACCAATCTCTTCCTTTACCTGTCTCCATCCTATCGTGCATCGGTCGAGGGACTTTGCGGAAACTACGACGGGGATGCTAGCAACGACTTGTCCGATGTTTCTGGACAGATACTACTGTCGCCTTCGGATTTTGGAGCTCAGTGGAAAGTATCTGGATCCTGTGCAGAGACTGAACCTCCTGAGGATATAAATCCATGCGCAGTCAGTATAAGCAAACGTGTCATCTCGCAATAATGTAGAACTCTCGCTTCAACGCAATCATGCTGAACTGTAATTAATAGTATATTACATACATAGTATATTCGACTTTACATGTGCATGGAAGAGTCGCTTGACGTGTTTAAGAATTAAATTATAATTGACAATCATCATAATTAGATTATGAATAAGCATTAGCCTTACACGTGATAGCATTTGACTTTATTTGGCGAAACACTTTATCTGAACTAATTATTTCTTTTGTTGTGTTTTCGTTCTTAATAAAGAAGTACTATTGATCTGTGCTGGATTCTTTTTCCGACAAATAGAATTCGCCAAAGAGAGCCGCCTGGGGTGCAGAACAATGCAAGATCATAACAGAGGGCAGTGTCTTCGCAGACTGTCGTCTAGCAGTCTCGAATGCTGACCAGTTCTACCAAGACTGCCTTTACGACGCATGCGGGTGCGGCTAATTCCTCTAACAATTATGTTGTTAAACCATCATACCGACGAGTAAAAATAAATATCTTGCCTCTTGTTACTTAAACTATTAATTAGATTCAGTCCAATTCATTTTTGTCTTATAATCTAATTCCGATACCATTACCACCTGCAGCTCATATTATGCGACCCATAGTCTCTTGTGGTATCTGGAGAGTCCAAGTGATTCTTACGTAATGGCTATGGAAATGCTGGTAGGGTTGACTGTATATACATGCATATTTCGTAACGTATGCTGACTTCACATTACAGATGTGATTCCGGAGGTGATTGCGAGTGTCTCTGTGCTGCCATTTCTGCCTTTGCTGCCGAATGTTCGAGACAGAATGCTTGCGTCGACTGGAGAGGACTCCACGTCTGCCGTAAGCTTATAATACGACACTTAGACCTACTTTACGCAATTTTTGACCACCGGTCTATTGATAAATAGCATTGAGTGACCCAATTTAGATGGCACTAATAGCCAACAAAATGCGCCTTCGGCATGAGAACGAACTGGAGCAGTGTTTTTACTGTTACTGTTATCATTATTGTGATATTGGGACACTGGTGAAATCTAGTTTACACAAATTCTAATGACAACTAGGGGATTTTAGTTGTGTCTAAGCGGAAGAGAAGAGCTCTACGGTTCAACGTAAGTTCTACCTCTAACACACAAGGCATCAACAATTGCTGCGTGACGTCACAGAGCAGACCATAATCACGTCATTATTAGAGGAACGCAATCAAACAAATCAAGTAAAGAAAGCAGAAACATTGTAGACACTCTAACTTATATGGGACTTATATGGAAGCTCTAATTTCACAAAATAGACACGACAGACGCCAATTCCTGAACATATTCTTGAGAACCATTAATGCAATGACTGTCTGTGGTTTTCAGCCGTGATGTGTAAATATCCGAAAGTCTATGTTCCTTGTCATTCTGGATGCAAGGACACATGCCGTGGCAATGGGACGGCTTTGGATCCTGACTGCGCGTCGTTGACCATTGAAGGATGCTACTGCCCAGACGGAACAGTCGAGGATGGTCAGTTCGCAATTTTCCTATGTTAATGACAACTAACATATACATGTAATTTGTAATTGCAATTGTAACCGATAATTTTAAAGCGCCTCTCAAACTTAATGGCGCTCCCAGTCCACGTTGGCGGATAGATGGAAACTGGGAAGGTCTTCAAGCGCTTCCGAAACTGACCAGGAGAGAGGACTAACAGATTCAACCGAAGGGGACAGGAAGACTATTTGATGATGGCTAGTCCTCGATTTTTGCTGTATTAAGGACAAATTACATTATGCAGATCAGTTTTATTGTTAATGGTAAGGTTTGTTTTAGAGTGGCGCTAAGTAAATAGTTAAGTACAAGTACAAGTAGGTTAATGGGGTCAGCTACCCCTAGCGTGACTTGTTTATATATTAGTGCGGTTAACAAGAGACAAAAGAATGAATGCATGAACATTAGTCCATGTATGTATTTTTTAGTTTACTTAATTTATTTATACAGGACATGGCGATATTCGTATACAACTCTGTAAGACAACAAGATTGAAACAAGATATCAATATTTTCAGATTGTGGACATACTTCACGAGGACAATTAGAAATTTTCAACGTTCTACTGTATCATTCTTCACATCTTTTATGAGTACATTAGTATAACTTTTATCTCTTAACATAGCTTTAGTTGAGTGTAAACTGTGACATTATTTGTAAATTCTTTGGTGGATTTGTCTATAGAAAACGGTAATTGCGTCAAGAAAGAGGAATGTCCGTGCGAAATTGATGGTCAGACATATCCTCCCGGAACGGTCGTAGAAGTTCAATGTCAGAAGTGGTATGTTTGATAATAGAGGCTAAATGAAAGTATGGCCTTAGTAATGCTTTATTTAGCATGCCCATGTGGAATCCACGATTATTTGTATAAGAACCCGTGAAGAGCCAATTCATGAATAGTCTAGTACACATACATGTACTAGACTGGTACTTGTACACGTACGCATAATAGATGGAAGTATGTCCTTAGTATTTGCCTTATTCGGTATGTCCACGTGGCACCAATTTCATCTGTTCATATTGCTGTCGTTTTTGTCTTTCATAAAAAATACTAAGAAAATATATTTTTTATAAAATAAAACCGTTCTGAGGGGCGATTTTTATGGCGACATTGTTGTTGGTCCACCAGAGCAATCACATCCAATACCTGGCTTCTTTTACGAGTAGCTAGCAGAGCACACCTACAGCCATCACACATGAAAATAACTTGATATTATGCATTACGAGAATTTGTGTAAACTAGATTTCACCAGTATCCCAATGCACTGTCCTCTGCGAGTATGCAGATGGTGAACGTAACAGCTGCTCATATCTTTGCTCTTCCTCTGACTGCTTTACAGCAAGTGCAAGGACGGAAAGTTGAAATGTCATGGAAAGAAGTGTCCACCAAAATGTGAGGATTATGAGATCTTGTGCGATGATGAATCTCAGTGCATCAATAAGAATTACACGTGCGATTCTGTGTCCGACTGTGATGATAACTCCGACGAAAAGAACTGCAGTAAGTTGTGTAGTAAAAACTTTGTTGTCATTAAGTAATTTAGATCAGAATATACGCAAATAACGGTATTCGTCCAGAAGCAAATAGAAAACTAGAATAACCGTAGATGCAAGACTAGTTTTCTCGATACTCTTGTTTCTGAGAAATCTATATTGCTAATAATAAAAGCAATTAATCTGTTATCATGACTCTGTATAATGTATCAAAGTATTCACATACATTTAATACATGTGTAAATTTTGATATTTAAAGTCGAACCCATATAATCAATTATGTTCGTCAATGATTAAAGAAAGCTGTGTGTGGCGGTATAGATAATGCAATGCAAACATTTACATGTAGATAGCGATTAATGTACACGATCCAATTCCCTTTGGAACCGTCTTCCTCTGAATAGGCAAATTTTGGCCAATGCGGGCATTATTGCTCTGATATTACGACAGATCTGTTAGGATTCCTAAGTAACCATGAGAGCAGTGCTATGAAAAACCGCTGTGCAATGCATCATAATAATGAGTCACATCGAACTGCTTGAGTGGATATTATGTCGATGAGATGCTATGCTAACTTCTTCTATTCGTGTATAAATAAATGAATCGTTGCGTTTAAATCGGGTCATTTTAAGAACACCCGATCAGTTTACTTGCATTGATCATTTTATGATTAAGCGCAGTAATTGATTTCATTGTTCTCTTTACCAGCCCACGTTTGTCCGGATCACTATTTCCAATGCCACAAAGACCACGATTGTATATCAAATAACTTCGTTTGTGATGGCTCTCCGGATTGTGAGGATGGATCCGATGAAGAAAACTGCCGTAAGTAACTGATCTTACGAGACATCGTATACCATATTGATCTCCGCAAACTAATGAATTGCATGTCGATATCGGGTTAAGAAGTTAATACGTAGTTTGTTCAAGTCTCGATTCATTCTGTTTATTGAATGAGATTACAGTTATACAAAATGACTAATAAATTAATTAACTTTGTGTTTGCCTCTTCCCAATGACCATCTAATTTTCATGTGTGCTGTGTCGTTATCGCCTCGTATAAATGTCGTTCCACCTAGCAGTAGCCTTTATCTTAGTCGTACTCCAGAGTGTGAAGGAGAATGCATATAATTAGGATGTTTGATCACAGGTAACCAATCCATCTACGCACTGTTTAAAAAGGAGTTCTCTTGGTTTCTTTCCCTATTGCTACAACTCTGAAGAATCGAGCCTTTTCTGTGGTCGGCCCAGTGCTGCGGCTACACTATGAGACGCTAAATAGAACTATCCTCACTCAACGTAGAACTGCTCCTTTTGTGTGCTCTGTAGTCTGATGCGCCCTTATTAAATTTTGACCCTTTAGCTTGTAACTGCCTTCCACGGTCCCTGCGTATGGAATTACTGACCCTCTCATCATGCCAGTTTCTGAGACGCTTTTAAAACTTTCCTGCTGCCTTTCCCCAGCACATTATGCCCGTTGAGAGCGCTGCTGATTTGAACGGCGCTATATAAATGCTTGATTACATTACAGTTAAGGGTAGTTTTCTTGGTTTGACACTATATCAATACCCGAATGAATGAATGATTGTTATTTCAAGAGTTTTGGTATACTTTTTTTCGTGTAATGCATTACAGTACAACATATTGCCATGCCGTACAGTTGACCAGAGTACTGATGTTGATGCTTGATGTTTGATGAAGCTGGGAACGCTTTAATGCTAGCCAACGCAATATGGTACATGTACAACGAAATTTGATTTATTTGGTTCAATACACTGAAACACTTATTGATAATGTATAATGTTCCATTAATTCAGAGTTCATAAATGTACGTGTTATGTCTTCTTGTTTCCTGCAGCACCCTGTCGCCATCCTGGCTACGTACAGTGCGCCAACCATCGCTGTATTCCTCCGAAGTTCGTATGTGATAAAAAATATGACTGTGGCTATGGAGACACAACAGATGAACAGAACTGCACATGTATGTCATCAATTTCTACGCAATCAATGTGTAATACCTGAGCAATTTAAATATCGCGTGTTAGAGTGTTGGTGAACTTAGGGCTGATCCTAGTCAGTCCTCTCCATCAACATACACGGACACTGCAATCTCGGAATTGCAATGCCGACGGCTTTTCCTGGAACTGAGAATACGCTTTACCAATAACACCCACGTAAACGCTTTCCATCTTTTTGCTAACTGATGCAAATTATTCGTATGAAGTGACAGTTTACATCGTATAGGATAGATTAATTAACTAGTTAAGACAACATAACTTCTGTCGATAGTTTGATCTGCTGCTGTGTAACATTTCATGGAAGGGGTAGCTATAGGCCCGACTAGCGGGACCTTTTGGGGTTCTTCTTTTTCCTTATTGTGCCGTCCCATTGGTTTGTGTGCTAAGCCAAAATGTTCTGTTGGATAGCTTCTTCGTTTCTTTGCTTGTTACGTAAAAACTCTTTACAACTAAATACGAAATCAATTAAAGACATATATTTGACTAATAATTGTGCCTTGTTTACAGACGAATTAACGACACCAACCACTCAAGGTAGGTTACCGTTATGCGTTGGTTTCCTTGTAAGTTCAACTGTGGTCAAACCTGGCACATTCTACCTCACGCATTATGTTTGCTAGTTTTAGTGATCTGGGTCATACTCAAGGCATTCGACGTAAATAAATAGGCGAACAACTTGTCCTAGAACGCCGGCGTATCTTCTAACTAATAAGTTTACATAACTCAGATATAGTTTTTAGTGGTTCAGAAAATGTACAGTCTGTGTTAGAACCATTGCATATTTACCATCCTTAGCTTTCTTTCGTGACTGTGTTCACTGACACAGTATTATCGTCCAAACCATTCCACGAGTTGATATCTCCTGCACCGAAGAATTTCCTTCCGAATTACGGCTTTCAATATTACGGCTTGCGGCTTAACGAATTACAATAATCCGTTTCTTAAATAATTTCTATCCGTGTCTTCGAGATGTGAGGGCCGTTTAGATCTCCACTGCTCGTCCTACTCTCGAATGTTCCGAGTCCACAGCCTTAAGCCTCTTCATCAAATTCTTGTAGCCCTGAATAAATATTATAGCTTTTCTTTAAAATATTTCTCCAGTTTTTGAATGTCCTATTAAATGTAGTCCATTCCTGGATTAAATATTCCAGCCGTATTGTACGCCATCAATCTTTCATATTAATTTTGTCCTTCTTATCGTACCTACAGCTGGGTTTGTCTCTTCAGTGCGTCAGCACGTTTCCTGAATGTTTTGCTCTCCTGTGCACAATCATTTCTAAGTCTCTTTTGTTCTCACTCACTTTCAGTGCCATAATTAATGTAAGAACTTATTGTTACTCTTTCCATCACATGCATCACTGAGCGCTTTTCCAAATTAATCCTCTGACCATCTGAACATTTATTCTAAACCTTCCGCAAGACCTCCACTTCATCGTCAGCCCCAATGCCCAACCAATGATTTGTATTAGCGGCATTCCAATTAATCAAGCTAGCCAACAAGTAAACTTCTACATAACCACAACAGACACATGGAAAAGCTTAGTATTTCTATTCCAACGGAGCGCATTTTGTAGAAACGCGATCAGTTGATGACGTTTTTACCCATCATTGACCGCGTGACTCTATCTGGCGCAGCTAGTGCCTTGAATTTATGAGAAATAAAATGATTTTTCTTTTTAATATTCATCCGTTTCTTGCTTGTTATTTGCAGCTACGACAACAGTGACGACAGTTGCTGAAGGTATGTCAGACGAGGGTTTATTAAAAATTTGAAACTTTAAAATGTCTATATCAAGTATTACAGAGAATAGCGATCGAGATCAACTAATAATTAATTGGATAGAGTAATCAGTCTCGCCAAGTTATGATTAACTAGATTACATGTAAGTTTCCCAAATTGTGTTCCGCGAAACCCAGGGTTCCGTGACAAGGGATCCGCTGAAAAACTGTAAGTGTGGACAATAAGCTTAAACAATTTAAAATAAACTATTCTAAGTTTTCATACGAGGCTTATTGCTTAGTACATGTATCTGTGCATTATTTTATCTGAAACAGAATTCGTGTCATTGTCATCGATATTTCTGTTAAGATTAACCTAACCAAGGCCCAAACCTATAATATTAATGTCTGTGCATTATCAATTTTTACCTATGCAACAGAATACGTTTAGTTGTTGACCGGGGTTCTGCCAAAAAATAAGATCAAAAGGGTTCCACGTCCAAAAAGATTGGGAAACGCTTAACTAGAATATTCATCGATGTTGTGACATTAACCATTTACTTTAGTATATTTTTAAGCATCCATGTGATTGTCTGTTTCTTTGATTTAAGTCTCACTCTATGTTGTCTGATATGCAGTCATGTCCACCGAGCAACACGAAGTTAAAGTAATACACTGTCACATGCTTTTACTATTTGATCAGATCGTTGCGACATCAGTGGCCTCTATTTAATGGACCTCGGTTTAGACGAGTATTCGGGTGATTCAGCTGATAATTCAACTGACACTAGAAAGAAATACCCGTATATCGAGGTGGACGGTATCATAGGACTCACAGATGGAGATATAATCTTACGTCCAGATGACAGAGTTCCTGTCGGTGTTGATGTTCAGTTAGACGCGTGCAACGCTTGGTAAGATACGAACTAAAATTACAGCATGCTAGTAAATGATTGTGCACTGCCACATATTTAACATTGCAACAACAGGGCATAATATGTGCAGCTCACATTATTATGAAGTACTTTCAATTTTGCAGCTATGAGATCTAAATATGCGCCGCGATTCATGGTCTAGGATTGTACTGTACCCATATAGGGTACTTCTATTAGTTAGATTATAATGCTATAGGACCTATGTGTTTCTCGTTACCTACCAATTCCCGCTCACTACCCTTTCAAAGTTTTTCCATCACACGGTTCCATCCATATCCACTTCCACTTTTCCCTTGCCCTCTTCTACATCCTCTCCCCTCCCGTACCTCTCAAATTCCCTCAATGTCCCACTCCCATTATCCTCCATTTGCCCCAATTGCCACACATCCTTCTCCTCCTCCCCTCCTCCTAAGGGAGCAGAAGGCATGGTACTCCACAGATCAAGACCCGCTATTATTCTCCATTTAGTGGACTCGACTTTCATTCGTGAGGTGACGTTAGTAAAATTATCAGTATGACGTGATGAGAGTTGAGAGGCAACATGGCCTTAAGAGCCAGAATCGTTTATCTGAAGGTTAAGACCGCGGTGTAATTTTAATTAAAACGCCATAATTAAAACGAAGTGCAACTCAAGTGTTGCATAATAAAAACTAAAAACTAATATTTAAGTGATAGTCTACGATATCTTTTATTAGTAATGCAATATCACACCTAAATTGCGGTGGCAACTTCATGGTCATACATTGATCTAGAGTATGTACATAGATTTAACAGATTTTAGATGTCACCTTTAAACTCACTTCTCTTTTTTCAGCAACTGCAACGAATCCGGCAGTTTCCTCTGCACCGTGAGTATTGTTTTGAAAGTTCTCTGTTGCATACATCATCTATTTAGTCATTGTACGTTAGCAGCCCTGAGTTTGACGACGTCGATAAGCGTGCATTATTTGTCAATTAATTAATTTAAGCAAGCAATGTTCAAATGTGGCAGCAACGTACAATTAATGACTTTTGCATCCCTAAAGGAGATTCCAGAATATGATAACAACAGATTTATACATTACCGCTTCTTTGTTTTCTAGTTACTACTATTTGTGATTGTCACTTTCCCTTAAAAGATTCTTGATCGCTAGGTTACTGTGTCAGTACAATACATACGCATACGCATACTATGCGATAATAACATTCAACACACGTGTATGAAGTTAGTTGCTCAATTATGAGAGAGAGGGAGAGAATAATTTCTTCAATCTGTTGCAGAGCCTTGAAGGATCGTGGTCAAGTTCAACTGATAGTTGCGTGCATTACAAATGCTCTAATGGGAACGTTGTCCTTGAACCGCTCCCCGCAAGTTGTAATTGTGCAGAGGTAATTGCATGATTGGTTTATTATATTCCAATTTAGAATAAACCCAGCTGTGCACTATGTGTTTTCGTCATGAATGCGTAAGTGCTTTGACACATGCATGCATACGCTTGTTTGTTTGCACATACATAAATAAATGCACACATGCATGCATGCATAAATGTATAAGAACTTACATACATCAATCCATGCATGCATTCATGCATGCATTCATGCATGCATTCATGCATGCATACATGTATGCATGCTTTCACACAATTATGCTTTCGTACAAATATATCTAAATGCATGTCATTGTACACTATAGTCGTTCAGTGTGAAGATAAGCATATATGTAGGCTTTGTCTGGTTACTGTACGTATGAATATGAACAGTTATATAGCGCCCTACAAGAACCTCACGAGTGCGCATACCGAAGCTGCCTAACAGTTCTGAAGTTTCTGGATTTTAGCTTTTGTTCAGTTTGTGTTTTTACAAAGCACACTATCGCTTATAAATGTTATGTTAACAATTTGCAGTGAATTATTGTCGTATTTTGATTGCCAAAGGCAAACTTATTATCGGTGGCTGCTAAATGAAGACATCTTGAAAAGAAACAAATTTATAAAACATTCTTATACGGTTTTATAACAGTACTATTATAATATTATCATATCTACAATAGCAAAGTTAATATTAAGGCACTTAATTAATATATTGGATGTGTTCATATTGTTTCAAGGGATACGAATACGTCGACGAACCGTTTCCGACTTGCTGCTCGTGCAGACGTAAGTGACGTTATTATAAATGTTACATAATACGTAAAATCTTTTGTCTCCATAAACTAGATCCGTAGGAAAACATCATCCAAATTGGAAGGTGTGGTAAGACCAAAGAAAGGCTATTGCAACTGTTAGAGTTAGCTTCGCAGATTGAAAACTGTTATTTGTTTCTGTAATCGCAATTATTACAGCGGCGTTTGGGCAGCTTCGATGTTTGTTTACACGAATGATAGGAGAAGGCACCGAAAGAGATATGGTTCGAGATATGATATGATATATATGGTTCGTTTGATAACAGTGAAATGAGAAAGGAAGTTCAGGACTGCAATGGATAAAATGAGGACATAATGGGATAAAAAAATTGACGATAAAATATTTTAAGCGAAACTTAAAAAGAAATATTTGTTCCTCATTCACATGGGTTGTAGTTCTCTGGGTGACAGCATGAACGGACAGCGTTGATGAATACAACACGATGATGACGACAATTACTATTATGAGCGTATCCATGATCGTCATGACGATGATTATGATTTACGTAATGATGAGGATGATTGCAATTGAAACCATTTGCATCAACAACGGCATAATGAGGACATAATGGGATAAAAAAATTGACGATAAAATATTTTAAGCGAAACTTAAAAAGAAATATTTGTTCCTCATTCACATGGGTTGTAGTTCTCTGGGTGACAGCATGAACGGACAGCGTTGATGAATACAACACGATGATGACGACAATTACTATTATGAGCGTATCCATGATCGTCATGACGATGATTATGATTTACGTAATGATGAGGATGATTGCAATTGAAACCATTTGCATCAACAACGGCACATCTATGATGGCGGGAAATGAGACAATTAATTACCTTTTAATTACCAGTTCACAGAAAAGAAGGAGTCTCGAAATCTAATGGGCTTACTGATGGCATAATGTGGCTTAGGAAATTTTATAGGAAATAATTAGATCATACAAATGGCCAGAGCCGTTGGTCACTTATTCACGCACATCGCTGTCAATAAAGTAAGATCTCGATTGAACCATATCGAAGACTATTGCTCAACGCTGACAATAACGATGACGTAATGATAATGATGACGATGATGATAATCATAATGATTTTTTTAATCATGAGTCAAACGAACATCTGTCTTTGGAACTGCAATGTCTACAGAAATAACAACCGAGAGTACAACCCCGGGAACAACAAGGCCGATTAGTACAACGTCAACTCCGTCAACCTCAACGCCAACAATCTCCAAAGCGTCAACTCCGTTTTCTACAACGCCAAAAATTAGTACGCCTACAGGTCTTATAACCTCTAAACCTATGCATATATATATATATATATATGGATGAATACATCGATGCATGTGTGTATTGTATTGTAATGTAACTGAGTATAATATATATATATATATATTAATTCTATTTTTTTCTGAAATTTGATATCGCGCTTCTTCCAACATCTTTTTCTCAGAAGTGCACGCGCATCGACGGGCGCAATTGTACCGCAGAGCAATTGTGCGCGAAGGTCAAGGTCCCTACACAGTGACTGACGCCTCGGACGAGGGTTGAACCCGCTCACTCAGCACACACTGAGTGTTACGAGCCGACCGCTCTATCCGATCAGCCACCGTACCACACACATAATATATACAGCTCCCCTTCAAGAATATCTACTTTGCGCTAGCGTAAATGGTGTTAAAATGTCATTTATAACGAATAGTGTCGCAACAGTTAGCGAAAATGCGAGCCGTTAAGCCGAAATATCGTGAACGGTGGGCCAACGCACAAACGTGGAACCAACCAACGGATTCCCTTCGACAGTTGACAGATGGCATGGATGTTCAGAGTATGCATGTATAGGTGCGTTGATGTGCGACTGTGTGACTCCATTGTTGTTTGTGTTATGTTTATGTCTTGAGGTCTTCAATAGAGCTACAATAGATGACTTCATAACGAATGCATTTCTATGAATATTAAGATATGTCAGGCTATTAGGTAAAAGTATACGTATTTTAGTATGCATGTTTAGATAATTATGCATGCAGGCATTTAAAAGGTTTCGGATATATGCGTAAGTATGCACGTACGCATGATGTATTTAAACCTGCTCCAGTTTGCAGTGGCAAATTATGGCATAAGTTTTGCAATGTTTTTGCTAAGTATTGTATAATCGCAAGAGTATGACTTATCTGGTTTGCTTCAATGGAATTGAAATAGATCTAGCTTTCAGAATGGCGATATATGCGAAGGATAAAAATGGTATGATGTTTGACTGATAAAGTCCCAACTGGATGCAGTAGTCAGAAACAGAGGAAGTTGTCCGCCTATCATGAATCACACGGATTTGTACCAACTTTTTCTTAACCATCTACCTTGAATTACCTTACTCTGGACATGACTAAGGGCTAAACTAGTGAATGGCTACTCCTCATCAGCTTCTCACTCATTAATGACGTTTATTTTACGCCGGGATTTCCGTGTTTGAGATCGCCTCTGAATAGTTATTCTATAAGAGGCGCTTTTTAAATCTGTAAATGCGATGCAATGCGATTTAGAACACGTAATTGATTGAAACCCTGAATAGAGGATTTTACAAATTGCCTAAAAACCAGGCATTTTGTAAAATGCCTGGTTTCATACATTGCCTGTGACGCATAACTACAATTATAGGCAGAAGCTCATTTGTGAGTAAGAAGATTATATGCAATTGCGATATAATTCCCACCCAATATCCAATTTGGACGAATTTCTTAGAAGCAGAATTTAAGGTCGCTGAAGGACCACGTGGATCTATCCCCAACAATTACATCCAACAATTTACTGAATAGTTGTTGATGCATCATCGTTTAGATTTAATTATTTATTCATGTCCGCTTCTTGTATGTTACTTACAGCTACCATACGAACGACAGCTTCAGGTAGGTTACTAGGTTACTCCTGAGTTTCGGCTACATATTGAATGCACATCACCTGGAACACTTCATGTCACGTGTTACAGATTACGATTGAACACTTAATATTTTAGTTATATTTCAATGATCGGTTTCGAAATTTCTCTTTTAACTGTGCGGCAGCCATGCAAGGGGCCAATAGCGATGCGATTATCAAATGTAGGACTAATCAACCTTATAGTGAGAGGGGACATTGACCTCGTTTCCTACTGCTCTTCATTAGTGTGTGTTAACCATTACCCTAGATGGCATTTCGTTGTACATTATTCTAGAATCTAGATCACACCCGTATTAGAATCTTGTCAAGGAATCTTAAAAGGAGAGTCACATGATCCTGATTATGTTAACGGGAATGAGATTGAATGCTTAAGTCATTACAGTAAGCAACAAATTTTCCAGGGTGTAATCCGAAACGCTGGCAATGAGCTTGGACCCTGGGGAAATATTTTGCTCTACCATTTCCAACATATAGTAGCCTACAGTGATTACGGGAGATTGCGGTACATAGTTCTTTAAACTTCAGTATGTTTTAACTTTTTTCACAGGATACTGCTACATCCCGAGTCCTACTACGACCCAATCGGAGGGAGGTGGCGGACTTGGCGATGGCGGAAGTGGACTTGGTCCAAATGGCGGAGATGGCGGAGAGGAAGCTCGTGACACCGGGTCGGGCGGTTCAAACACTGCTACACGAGTATACTATCTGGAGAAGGACAATATCGTAGGATTCACATCTGGAGATACACCAATATACCCAGGAGACAAGGTCCATGTCGGCGTGACTCTTAACTTGGACGAGTGCAACGCTTGGTAAGACACAAACTAACAGCATAACATATTATGAGAAGATGAATGCACACCGTTGCACACTGTTGCGTCAGCTTCGAACTGTTTCCCACTCGCTAACTCCAGACGCCACAGCTACTCTTGTTCACGCCTTCATTACTGCCCGACTGGATTACTGTTGTTCACTCTATGCAGGCCTTCCAGCTGGGCGTTTGCGGTGCCTGGAGCGGGTCCTGCGTTCTGCTGCACGTCTTGTTGGACGCGTTCCTGAATTTGGCCATGTATCCAGCTATATGCTGGATGTGCTCCACTGGTGCCCCCTCCAACAGCGAATCTCGTACCGTATCCTCTCTTTGGTATGGCGGTCCTTGCTAGGTCTCGCTCCTGCCTATCTTCGCGATCTCTGTTACGCTACTTTGAATGTACTGGGTCGCCGCTCTCTACGCTCTACTGAGCGAGGCATGCTCATTATCTCATTTGCCTGTACATCTACCAAACAGAATCGTGTCTTCTCAGTGGTTGACCCCTCGCTCTGGAACATGTTCCCGTTGGCGTTGCGGTTGTCACCAAGGGTCCACTCAGACTCATTTTATACGTGCCTTAAAACTGTTCTGTTTAAACGTGTTGGAGTCGGGAGCGCTCCTGAGTAGTAGCCTTGAAGGGGCGCTATATAAATCTCTGCAATGAATGAATGCATGAATGAACCTAACGCTACAATAACAGAACATAAAATTATGTGCTAACCAGAATGTGCTAACCAGCATGTCCATAACGAATTTCGTAGTAACTGCCTTTTACTTTGTTCACTGATTATTTTGATTTCAATATTTGCGTCAGTAAAGAGCTCCTGTGAATCTAGGAGATGGTTTTGTTTAATAAAAATGCTTGAAGAAGTCAGTTTAATGCATATAACTAGAATTATATAGCCACTAAACTGCTTACTACTCAAGGGTGAATGCTACTGAGGAAAATTTTTAGGCTCAACTATCATCAGGCATCCTTTTTTGGTTAATATTTTTAATTCTTTCCGTCTTTAACAAACACCTAAAACACATTATACTTTTAAAGGAATAAAACTCTCAGTAGAAAAGTAATGTGCAAATTTCCCAGTGAGTTGATATCTTGCACCATTTATGTACCTAAAATTAAATCAAAATGCACCTTCAATGTATCATACTACACGCCGGTTTGTTACGAAACTAATAGTCTACTTTAATGAAAAAATGAAAGTTTCGGTGCGATTTTCACGTTGTTACCCGAAGATTTATATAAAAGTCTATTCAATGATTTCACCGATTTTGTCTCCTTTTCAGTGACTGCAACGCAGATGGAAATATCACTTGTTACGTTAGTATTAACCCACTTTTGAAGTTTATTTTCGCACATCAACCATCCATCATAAGTATTGATTCGATAATAATTGGTTATCATTATTTAACAGCATACAGAATCTGTATAACTAATCGCGTGACGTACAATTGTTATTGTTGATGTGTGTGTTTCCGGTGGCTTTTGGGAGATCAAGATAACAACAGATTTATTTATTCATCAGCCCAATTCTTTCATTATATCGTAACTGAATATCTGATGCAATTCTGCCATTTTAAGAGATTATGAGCGACAATGTATTGTTTGAATTGTTACAGGATGTTGAAGGTCTGACGTGGTCAAATCCAGATGACGAATGTATGAGTTACTTCTGTTATGGCGGCTACATAATCCACGGAGGTGATCCTCACTGGTGTGATTGTAATGAGGTAAGAAGAGAACAAGTTCAGTATGATTCCAGGTTATTATTAACCCAACTCTGTACCGAGTGTTTCCAGTACAAAAAACTCGTGCTAAAGGTGGCAATTTAAAGGGCTCAGAGGCAGACATGTACAAGTATAAATGTATAATATAGCCTAATCATGCACACAAAATCACGCACATACATGTTGCATCCAAACATGTTAATTGAAGCCACATTTTGACTTTGATCTGCTTTTTCGCGGCCGATTTGGTTCTACATCCAACACCCACACTACATTCAACGTCCTAATTCATGAAAGAACCATCTCGAACCGTTAGGCTGCTTCTGAATTTGTTCAGCTGAGCAGAAAGCTGAATAACGGGAAGCAAGGCGACAATAATGACAGCGAGCATTTCTAACGAGCTGCGCCACTGCCAAGACGCTGGTACAAAGACTTATACACAGCATAAAACAAGAGTCAGTGAGTAGACTTAAGAACGATAATAAGTCCTAAAGTCATCTGGAGAAACCCAACCGAGTCGGCAGATCGATCAAAGCCTTTGGTTGAAGAACTCGGACTCCAAAACGTGTCATCCCCGCTGCTGATGGAAATAGCTATTCCTTACAAGGGTTCTATGACTCTAAATTATGCTAAACACATTTCCAGCAAGACTCTTTAGCTGGGTTTCACTAAGAGTCCGATTGATGTATCTCTTCATTAACAACAACACTGCCTTTTGCAGCATGTGTTTCGCCTGCATTTATTAACGAGAAAAATCTAGTTATTTGATGTCAGGAATTTCTCTGTGTTTTTAAAAGTATTTAATAATAATAAGAAGAAGAAGAAGACAATTAATATAGCCCTGTAGCACAGCCAAGGCGGAAAGAATTTCAAAGAAAGCGCGTTCCGTTTGTCGGAGCCACGCTTTCGGGTGGAGTAACGAGGAAACTAACGTATATACGTAATGGTGTAGGATTATTGCCATCTTTGATAATTGACTATTATTTACTATCAAATGTTTTCAATATTATTTTAAGGATCAGGTCAATGTTGAACTAAGCTATCCAGAATGCTGCACTTGCCGTGGTAAGAATGTGATTAAACCTTTTTGTATAATACATTACAAATAATTGATGGTTGTCAATTGTTCACTTTCTATTAAATTCTGCCAGCAACTTTTCATGACTATTACGAAATCTGTGGAAAAACGTTATATTGCTATTTTTAATCCGCCTTACCAAATCGGCCCAATAGTACGACTAGACTTTGTTTTACATACTGGCGTATACATGTACACGAATGGTGTGAAATAAGATTGGAAATAAATTAACGGATGACAGGAAAATAAAACGGTGTTTAAGACAGTCATGCAAAGTGAGGGCAAGGAGAGATTGGGATGATAGCATTTGAAATATTGGATATACGACGAAAGTTGTGGAAATTGATCGCTTGCTCTCATCTATCGCGATCATATTGAGTGGACCAACAACAGACAACTACGACGAAGACTTTCACAACGACCATGAAGACGACAATGATGACTATAATGAGGTCGATTACGACGACGACGACGATGACGGTGATGATCATCATTAAAGTGTTGTATCTTAACTTTAAATTAACTTCAGGACTGAACGACACAACAACTGGAACACCAACAACATCGACAACACGTATGTATAAATCCTAGTATTATGTGTGTTTACATACGATTGCATGCAGACACTCATATAATCTTAATGAAGTTAATGCATGAGGTTAAGCATGTAGATTTGCACGTTTGTTCGCATATGCATTTACTGATTTGCGCAATAAAATTGGGACTAGGCTCCAGAATGTGTTTTCTTAGATAGGTTTGAACAGAGCCGTACAGAGCTATAATTGCGCCCTGTGCCTAGCATCAATCTGGCGCCCCCTATTTTTTGAAAATAGTGCATTTTATGGAATAATAAGTTATTTCATCCTGAAATTTGCGACCTTTCCGCATTTGCGCCCTGGGCCACGGCCCCGCTGGCCCCTCCCTCGGTAGGCCCTGGGTGTGAATGTATAATATATTTACATAAGTATGTATTTATGAAGCATCAATTATTTATATATTTACAATTTATGTATATACAATTTATTTTAGTAGGCCTACATTATAATGATGACGACTACTACTATGACGGTAATGAGTATGTATGAGGGTTGTATGTGTGTATATTTTGCTGATTGATGAACGTATACATATAGTGTGTACTTTTGTATCATCGTAGCATGTGTCTGTGGGTCTGTGTGTGTGTCTGTGTGTGTGTCTGTGTGTCTGTGTGTGTGGATGTTTAAACGCCTGTATAGATGCAAGGGTGTATGTATAAATATACTCACGCTAGACACAGACTTATATCGGACTGCACTTCATTCATCTTGTGCGATCGCCAGATTGAGACATGTAGGCAAGTACGAGCAGCTTCATAGCAGGTGACAGTAGATTTACAAAGAGTTCTGACTTGGAAGGGTCGTCACACGCAGATACCACACACTAGTGACGTTAGACAAGGTTTTTCGATTCAATTACTGCAAGCATCGCACTGTGACCAGCTTGAGTAGCAAAATGAATTCACTGCGGTGATTGAAAAATAAAGAGCACAGCAAGACTGACTTTCAATATGACGAGTCAATGAGAAGACTGGTTGCTCACTCAGCAGTCTAAAAGGGTGACACAAGAGTAGACAATGACGACTAGGACGGAGGCTTTCACAACGACGGCGGAGACCACGACGAGGACAATCATGATGACAACGACTAACACTACGATGACGAGGCTAACCGTAACGATGACGGTGTTTATGTCTGTAACAGCAGTTACAGGAACACCTACAGGGACAACCATAACAGGAAGTTCATCACCTCCAAAGACAACAGGAACACCCGGAACACCAAGTACGTCACCTTAAAGATTATTTTGTTATTTTTAGTGTGGATGACCAAGTTTAAAGACCATCAAGATTTTAATACATTTACTTGCTTTTCTTATTCGCATTTACGTCACGAGTGCATGGTTTTATGTAAAGACTAGCACCTTTGCGAGGGCCCTAAAGTGCGCTATATTAAAATTCTGACGTATACGTACAGTCGTACATAAATGTATAAATTACATGCGCGCCAATGGCGAGTCTTTTCCATTTCCTCATTTCTCTGACATTTAATCTTTTAGCAGTGATAATTAGCTTCGTTTGCACGCCGTTGCTTCTCGGATTCAGTTCAAATTCACTGGTTTACCCAATGTAAGCGTTTATTGATCAGACTTCACACTACTTTTGTGATGCTATATGTGAACTGTTTTCAGTCAATTTACTTTTGACTGTCATTTACCTGTATCTCTGCCTCCTACTGCTCTTGAGAAGTTTCTTCTTTCGAATGTGAGAAGCGCTTTATAATTCCTCAAGTAGAATAAACAATTAACAATCAGGTTGACCATTAACAACAGTTGAACGCAAATGCGCAGAAGTAGGACATTGAAATATTGTTATGACATTAATTACACTATTAATATAATTCAAAACGTGCACATTTGCTAGGATTCGAGACGGCATCATGCAAATGTTTGAGGCAATAGTTATTCCTATAATGATGGTCAGCGAATGGGCAAGTGGGATACGAAGAAACGCCATATGAATTCTGATATTCAGAACATTAAAAGCAAGGCAAGATATAATACTCCATTCAACAAGAATCCAGTCACGATTAGCCCTTCAATCTACCGACCGACATGAGACCTTGACCATTCATGGCAACTTTTAAATTCATGGAACGCACCATGATCGAACTTGAGAATGCTACTGTTTATAATAGATGTCTAAAGAGAATACTATTGGCTAAGAAAACAGAGTTTATCAATCCTTCAGTTTCCTTCACGGGTCATAACCTGCCTGAATTGATTACAAGGTCATTAAGGAGAGTAGACCACATTAATTTATTTGCATAAAATGAAAGTATGGGCCCTGTATTTGTCTAAGTAAAAATTGCGCACATTTGCTGGGAGCAGAGGCGAAATCATGTAATGTTTGGGAAATAATTAGTCCTATAATGACAGAGAGCGAGTGTGGATCGCCGACCATTGAGGAAGTTTTTCTACGGTCGCCAATTCTGTGTGTATATGTATGTAAGTTTCAAGCCATGCATGCTTGTATGCGGGTACAGCTGTTTGTGTGATTGCCTCAAGCCATATGCACTATTGTACGACGCTTCTTCAGGACATCTCCTTTGCAATTTAATTGATAATGCATCCAATTTGCATATATTGCAATAGATCAAGATTAAATCGTGAGGACATGCACTTGAGTGACATAGGTGTTAAGTTATGTTTCGAAATATCCCGTTTGAACGCAGTCGGAATGAACAGAATCTGTCGAACTAGTTGCTAATTTAGTATTTGCTATTTGCATACCTTCGATGTAATTAGTGAAAGAAATTTATTTTAAGGTGAAATGAATTTTTGGCTAACTTCTGTCTGTTTCTTGTGATATAGCAACAGTTCCGACAACGAGAACAACAACACCCAAACAACGTAGGTCGTTTCGTCTTGAACCAAAGTACTTTTAAATACGAAAAAGTTATAATGGGTGTAAAGAAAATAACGGTTGAACATTTATCTATTTATTCATTGCAGCTATTATTTGCGGATTATTAGTTAATATGAAATAGAATGTACCAACAACGTACCGAGAGAGGTTAATAGTTGTCGTTCCTGTACTCTTTAAATATGCCGATATTATCAACAAGCGGGTGCTGACTGGTACGTTCTGGCTCACACCGAAATTGACATTGATTTTTCTATTATTGAATCCCAGAGCATTTCGTATCAGCCGCGTGAACATGTATGTTCAGTTATCCCGTAATGACCGACTGGAAAACAGAGGCGACCATGTTTTCTAGAAGGATAACGAGACCTTCGATAAACACTCAAAATGGCTGTTGAGATTTCGTTGAGTAGATTGCATTGGCGGTGATTAAACCGAATCTATAGCAAAAATCGAATAACTTAATAAGATCTAATAATAGGGAAACATGTCATCGATAATGTCTTACATTGTACAAACATGGGTTGTCTCTTACACTGTCGAATACCTTTGGCATTAAAACTTTCAGATCGGTGTTAGTTGATTTGCCTTAGTATGTCAGATCATGTCGTCCAAACACCGGATGATTACCAGAAATCATTCTCTGAACGTAGAAATCGTAGAAAAATGTAACATTTAGAAAAACTTATTATCTCAAAGAAATTGTCAAGCATTAGGTTGAAACTGACTATGAAATTCGACAAACGAGTGAGTAAACATTCACTCAATAAATGTAAAGATGAAACATTGAGAAATCATTTGGACAGTGGGGGATCCAAAGTGACATGCCATTGATGAATGAGCGAAAGAGGCTACTATGGAATGAACAAAAGAGAGACATGTCAAAAAGAGTGAGCCACATATGATGCCTAGGCACGTCGGTTCAAAAGTGATTGACCAAAAGACCAATCGAAAGCTTGTTTAACCGTCGTTGGAGCCTAAGCGTTGCTTGAAGGTATACTCTGACTTGGTAATGGTCTTTTGCACGTGCGCTACCTTGATTCCAATATTTGCAAGAGTCTGCATAAGTACGTTTCTGATTTTGTCACAGAATACTGCTACATGACGCCTTACCAGATTTCCGGTGGCCAGTCTGGAGGTGGTGGAGGCCTTGGAGGAATTGGAAACTACGATACAACAGCAGCTGGAGGTACTACAGAGGAACCACCAATACCATATATCGAGAGAGACGGCAAACCAGGCTTTACAGATGGAGACACAGTAGTGCATGTAGGAGACAAAGTTGCTTTCGGCGACGTTGTCTATATCGGCAGATGCAGAATTTGGTGAGATATAGTTGGCAGTATTACATGTGAAAAAAATGAAAACACTGTTGCATACTTTACATTACAATCATAGAAGGACGTTTCACAGCACAGAGTAGCAAACACGCTTAACTGATTTCACGGATTTGACGCAAGTGATCTATGTTATCACATAGGGCCTAGTGTCGGTAAACTGCAACTACTATTACTACTGCTCCACCTACTCCACCTATTACTACTACTACTTCCACTCCACCTACTACTACTACTACTACTACTACTACTACTACTACTACTACTACTAACATCTCAAATGTTTCACCATCAAACTTGTGGTGAGAAAAATGTTCGTCTGCGTTGACGAATTCTTTACTTATTGTCTCATTTCATACGTTAGCTTATCTCCGTTTATTAAGGTGTCTTAACTAATTTCATTGATTTAAACGGCCATCATTTAACAGTACATTATTTCATTGCAGTGCCTGTGCGGAACACGGAAATTTCAACTGTCAAGTTAGTATCGTTTTGAAAGTTCCTTTGTGTAGGCCTGCGTCAATCATAAAAATGCATATAATGGAATCTAGGGTTAACGGAGCCGGCGTCGTTATTATATTCACAAATTTATATTGCGCCATTTCAAGAAAAAATCACCCGCTGCACGCCAAAAGTAAAGACTGAAAACCAGAAGGCCTATAACTAACGAAATAGTGAGTAAAGAATTCAAGAATTTTAAGGGAAAGTTTGACTATCATTGCTGCACTGTGGAATCATATGTTGAATGTGCTCCACTGGCTACCTCTCCAACAGCGAATCTCGTACCGTATCATCTCTTTGATATGGCGGTCTTTGCTAAGTTTCGCCTCTGCCTATCTTCGCGATCTCTGTTACTCTACTTTGAGTGTACTGGTTCGCCGCTTCTGAGTAGTAGCCTTGAAGGGGCGCTATATAAATCTCTGTAATGAATTAATGAATGAAGGAAAGAAAATCAATTTACCTTGCAAGAGTTATGGGAATATGATTTATCGGTTTTATGAAATTACACAATGAGTAAATTAACGAACACCATAGCCAGAGATAACTATGCCAATTGACTATTGGAGTTACACACAGCAGTACTGTGGTCGTCCGTCTTTTCAGTAAAGATTTTATATGTTTTGTGCGCCGCCGTTTTACCTGGACTTGTTAGGCGTACTGGCGCTGTATAATTGCTACATTACATTACAATACTGCAGGTTATAAGCTTTACGCTGTTAGTACCATACATAAGTTAAACTATTATTCAATACCCTAATGAATTTTACTATTGCATGTGGTTATTAGAGGCGATGTATTATTGTGTGAACTGTTTTAGTATGTTGATGGATCGTGGACAAATCTCGATGATCTGTGTATGCATTACTCCTGCCATAATGGCGTAATTCAGTCCCTTGGCACCTCCCACTGGTGTTACTGTGCAGAGGTAAATACACGCTTATAGCTCAATTTGGTTTCAGTTTAGAATTCATCCATCTGTGTAGGCCTACCGTGTGTTCAAAACGCATGACCATATGAAGAGTGCAAATGCAAAATTGCTCAAACGCTTACATACACACATGCGCACGTATTTACACATATAAACTTGCATATGCCTACATCAAAAGATATCTGCATATAAATGCTGCATATAATGTATAAGATGACATGTAGGCCTATATATTATGTATAATACCGTTATCATTATGGTTACGACATCATTGAACGTCGCTTCCCGTGAAATCGAAATCATCAAATTCTAAATCATGACCCCTCGGATAAGCCGATCGAATAAAGAAACCAGCAAAGTAGACACAAGTTACAGTGGTTATGCATGATGAACGAGTAAAAGTCTTTTAATTGTGAGTTAAATAGCTTCTAAGAATTTACGAACCGAATTGTAGGGGCAAATTTTTACGACTGAACCAATGTACAGAGATTGAGGATGTGCAATAACATGGTTTCTGTGAGTGGATCCTGAATTTGAGTCACACGAAATCACTCTAACCGGGATTTTGTGAATGGTCCAGCCTGTCTTATATTTCATTTTTGTCAGAGATATAAAATGTCATCTTCGAACTAAGACAAGAAAAGTCGCCTGCTCGAGAGACTGGCAAATGCAAACGAAAAGAGCCTCCCAGAAACATATACCAAAATCAATCGAACTTAATGTAAAACGCAGAACTACATGTACATAATATGATAGACCTTTCCAGCCAACAATACTACAGGCTGGATGCGACGTTGTATGCGTATATTCCGACATACAAACATGCACATTGACATACGTACATAAGTAGCCAACATACGATTGTCTATGAGCAGTCACCCTGGTTTTCTTATTAGATTTATGCAGTGTTGTCAGGTACAAGGATAAGGACCTTTTATCTCGTGACTATCAGCAAGACCAACAATTAAAATCTCAAGACTAATAATACAAAGCTATCAGACCATTAACAAACTTTTAAAAAGCATAAGCTTGCATTACTCAATGAAATAATATTATTGTCAGATGGAAAAACTCGCAATTTGATCGAAAGCATAATAATATTATTGTTTTATTTCGACAGAACATCTCAAACTTAGACGGAAGAGAATTTCAAATTAGTGCTTGCAAAAGTCCTTCATGCGAAATATTACTCCAAGTGTCTGATGCATTTTATAAGCACCAATATCTCGGGAATTTCTTACTCCAGGGCATCATAAAAATTGCGGCGTGTGAAAAACTACACACAACTGCAGCTTTTCAAATATTGGATGTCAATCTTTAGACAATGAATTATGATTTAAATTGTTCTTTCATGGCTGACATTATCTCAACATCTGGCTTCTGAAACATGTTTTGGCATGGATTCCTGAAACAGCAAGCTGTTGTTGCTGCCTTTACGGTCGCCTTATTGACAGATTGAATCGTATCCGTCCTTAGATAGGTTTCTAGCGATACAAATAAGCCTGGCAGTTTTCGTGGCTTTGATCAAGACCAAGACTTTTAATCTCAAATCGAAGGCTTAAACTTATAAACGATCTCGAGTGCACTCGAGCAAGTCTTGGTCTTGAGATGTAAATAGTCGCTTGAAAAAGAAAAATCGATCTGAGTTAAAGACTTTCTCGTTGTTTCAATATTATTTTTATGGATGTGTTATTTTGCTTCCTGAGTAACTCATTTAGGCATTATTGCAGTATGGCTAATGTTAATGATGTCGCTTCTAGCTATTTATAACCAGTCACTGTCTGTTAAATGTATACTTTTTGTTTTAAGGATGAAATCAATGTGTATCTGCCGTATCCGATGTGCTGCTCTTGCAGAAGTAAGAGTCGATATTGATATTACTGTCATGCCAAATAAAATCTTGCAACTTCATCAGTTAGATACATTGAAAAAAATTTTTTCTGTGATCAAGATTTAAACATTCTAATCTATTAATTAGTTTTGCCAAACGAGAGGGTTTGTCGGCGTTAAACTATCATACCTATGATGCTAATATTGCGTTGGTAAGAAGAATGATTAATGCGACCGTACGAAGCAACAAATTCCTTGAATGCATCCACTTAGATCCCTAGATAATAGCATTACCCATGGGCCTGCCCATGGTTATCCAAAGGCTGTAAAAGCGATCATAACAACCTAGATTTGTTATTTAGATAATTATCATCTGATCTAATGACTTAAATAACAATAAACGAGAGCTAACAGACTAATTTATTAAGATAATGTGATTTTGTGATTGCTATTGTGATCCAACATTCATGAAGCGCCACTCTCAGTAAAACGATGTAAAGGAGTCCGGATCTGACAACATGAAATCACGATCAAATGAACTGTTTTCATATTCTTACGGGCATAAGGCAAGGTAAAACCAGGAAAGTGAAATCGCAGATTGCTAGGTAGATTCACTTAGCTCTTTGAGACGTCACGTAAAGGAGTGACAGCGAGTTTTGTTGGTCTTGACCTCCAAGTTACAGTACGTTTTTCTATTGATGGTACTTGTTATTGATGCTGACATTTTCAAGATTGTCCATGTTCTACAATGCTTGCTTATGCAGCTGCAATGGCTTACAATCATTGATGGCGCATATTCTAGACGTTGGGTTTGTGTGGAATTAGATGTGGAACTAGGTTTCTCAAAGTGTCTCTGAAAAATCAAGAGAACAATGTGTCTAAGTTTATGTGTCCAATGTAACTGGCAACCGTCTTCTGCTATCGATGGCCACACGGAGATCTGGTCTTTCAATAGATCGAACAATCCCTGTATTGTAGTTGTTGGCCCTACCTTGTGGAACGCCTTTCACGAAAATCTCCGAGTAGAACTTTTATGCATCTGTGATTTCTTTTCCGTAAACGGTTGAAGACCGTACCAGTTCACACCATTTCCGGAAACTTCAAACTGGGAACGAGTCTCGCTCTATAAGTATCGAATTGCAATTGAATTGACAATTGATGGTAGTGATTTAAAAGTGTTATTGATGTTTAAACAGAGAATACAACAAGTTCAACATCTCCACCAACAGGGACAACAAGTATGTATGAATACAAATAACATAGTCATATATTTGTGTACGAATGAATGCGAGCACTTCACTACTCGTAGATAATAAATGCAGTAAATGCACGTGAGCTGGCATATGCAATCACCGATCTATGCATGCAGGCATTTCATTTATTGAACAGCAGACTTCCAAGATAAGGTATATCATTCCTTCAGTTTCAGTTTTTCCTACTTAACAAGCCATGACCAACCTGAGTTGATTGCAAGGTCGTCAGAGCATAGTTGACAAACATCTGGTCTGGACCTTGCTTTTTCGATTGTGGACCCAACTGCTTGCTATAGTCTCCCATTGCATTTTGACTCTTACCTAAGAACTCTCTAACATATTTTTTATTCCACTCTGAAAGCTGTCTTATATGACCGTGGTTGGAACGGGAGCGACTTTGAGTAGATTTCCGAAGAGGTGCTATATTAAGTTTCATTGATTGATTGATTGATTGAAGCTTTGCTACTTTTGGGCATTTTGTGTATGGTCATGTATGTGTGTATAAGACCAGTATGTTAAACACACACGTTTTTTATTCATGTAGAATATATCTAATTGAGTGATTGTCACAAACTGCATCTAATCTCTGCGGTGTAGCTTAATTAAGGACATGACTTTGCAAATGAATTGCTTTTCGTCACGTGAAGGGAAGGTATAAACTATAGTACTATAGGTGTAAAGTTAAATTTCAATAATATTGGCCCAATCCCATTTGAAGGCAGTCGGAACAACAGAATCTGTCGAGCAAGTTCATAAAATTAGCTATGTGCATTGCGTGTTAATTAGTTTGACTTACCTCTTTGTCTGTTTTTTATTTCAACAGTTCGGCAAACAACAATAACTGTGATTGATATATTTCGTAAGTTTTATTGCGTTTCGTTCGGACCCCAAGTTTTGGCATTACGAAAAGTTTATATCGGTTGTTGTTTATTCACTGCAATTACTCGATGCGACTGATCACTTAATAGGAGAAAGAAAAGCCAAAACCATCCCCAGGGAGGTTAATAAGAGTTGTCCCGTAATCGCTGTGAGACACATCACGTGCTTTCGACCAATTCCCTTCGCTATGCAGAGATTTTCAACGTGGGTATGCATACTGACTTGTACGTGCTGGCCCAAACCATAGTTGACATTGAATTGTCTATTGTTACATCCCAAAGCAGATCAGTCGCGTGCATGCATTTTATCCATACGGTATTATAAATTAGAAAATGCGCTAGAACTATAAAATGTAGCGTAACAAGTAGAATGTTGAAATTAGATATGATATAAGCCGATGACTTCTAGTGCGTTATGTTAGATTTAACAGATTACTTAATTAAGACGCAGTAATATTGGGCTTGCTATTGCAATCCGAAATTTATATAGCGCCTCTTTGTGATAAATGATATTAAGGATTCCGGATCAGACAGCTTTACACCCGGATAAAATGAAATATTTTCATATTATTACGGATATGAAGCGATGTAAGGACAAGCAACTCAAGTCACAGGTTGCTGGGTTGCTTATTGCAGAGAGCATGGCTACATGCGCAAGACGTCTTAACAGGGTTGGAACGCTAGTTCTGATGTTCTTCAACGACAACTATATCTCTCTGTGTTTCATTTCCGCAAACACAATTGGAGCGAGTGTGATCAGTTTTTGCCTTGAAGAATCGCTTTATAATAATTATTACAATTGTAACAGAACTGATCGCGAAGCGTATACTATTGTTTTGATGATAATATAGCGACTACAACTACAACGCTTCCAACAGGAACTACGCAACCACCAGTGACAACTGGTAGGCTTATATATGAATCCAAATAGTCGTGCATTTATATTCGAGTGCATGCAAGTATTTCGCTATTAATATATAATATATATATACACTATACGGCAAATACATGAGTGCTTCCATGTTGGCATATGCATTGACTGATCACTAATGCGCAAAATAAATTGGATGAGACTCCAGAATGTATTTTTTCAATAAGTTTATATGTATATAGTCTAAATAGATAATTGATACTTTAACAATTTATGTATGCGTGTTTGTACCGTATGTGTGGATTTACTTTATGAGGTGTATAAATAGCCCTACACAGTGTATGTAATTTTGTATCATCAATCAGGCATACATATGTCTGTAGGTATGGATGTCTAAATGTACGCGAGTATAGACACCTAATTCACAAACGGAAGTATGGAAGATGAACAATGAGTGAGGCATAGTTGCGTTTATGAAGCTGCTAATGGAATAATGCCAAATCAGCCGCATTTAGCAGCATTGAGAAACAGGTTATTGGAAAACATCCATCAATGGATGTCACGACTGGAGTTTTGCAAAGGCGCTAAAGAAATGCATCGGAATTCAGAGGCTGCAGGGAGAACAGCTAACGACGAATTGGAGGAGGACGGTGGGGGGCATTTACCCTATACGCCTGCGGAGACTATCGAGATGCACTTAAGAAGCGACCGGCGTCAATTCACCGCGTCGAGGAGGTCATTCATGCGAATCGCCACGAAGACGAAATTCGACCCCAGAAGCTGAGTCTAATCCCTTAGCTGTTCGTCCAGGGATTGCGGTCACTTTAGCGACGTTTCGTCGACGAGAGTCCTCCGGCCGCCAGGGCAGCGCTCGGAAATATGAGACCGAAGCAACCCGTCTCAACTGGTTCCGACGCCCAATGAACCGAGGGAGGGGCAAGAGACGCCTAGGATATTAATGGGTCGACTGCGGAGCAGTAATTTAATCCCCGAGGCCTATGATCTCCTTTGACGCTAAATAACTCTTTAATCTCAACAGATCTCTAAAACGCCGTTAACGGGCTGACTCGGCTTTATTAGTAGAGGGGACATCCCACGAATCAGCGTCGAGGGGTGAGCAAGTGACAGTCTAGGTGGGCCAATAGGATAGCAGGATCGTAGTCCGCATCACGTGAGCGATGGCGGAGGATGGTGTTTATCTGCTGTTGCAAGGAGGGCTACAGCATAGAGTGTCTGGACTTAGAAAGGCGTCGGAGGCCATCAACAACAGGGCGTAGAACATGACGATCTTCGAGAACTAAGTCGACCTCTGTCCAGTTAAATTCTAAGCTACGTGTAGATGGATAGTTGTATGTAAGATATTAATATATTCTTTAAATATCAAGAAGCGTCGTTGTTCGTGTTTGGGGATGAGAATACGAACCGTCACGGATCGAGAACGATCGTGACAATGGAGTTCTGAAGAAAGGACAAGTTGATCTGCAGGTGAACCATGGACGAAGGCATGAACGTCGTCAACATGGAGGCAAATTTTTATCAAACTACAGAGAAGTGAGCATGCTACAGAGATATGGGGCTAAAGAGGGCTAAGCGCCTAGCGTGGGACTTTCCTTGCGGAGTACAAATCCGACAGAGGAGATAATATGAGAGCAATGCCCTTTGAATGATGAACTCTAAAACCGGAAAAGAAGATTGACGGTCCCAGACAAGGATTGAAACACGCCGCTGCGAATTCTTTTAAATAGTCTTTCTAATAGAGAGGTTAGCAATTCAGAATGTGAGGTCACGCTTCTAGAGATGGCAGCCCATAGGGGCAATTCTCTACAGCAGAACATCTGCGCCGCGTTTGTGCTGTGTTATGACTTCGAGGAGAGCGTGAATATCTTCGATGGTGCTGGTGCGGTCTGTCCATGAATGTGTTACCCAATGAGCAAATCTTCCACGTTGTCACCGACAGATCACATCAGTCGCAGTTACTAGGCAGAGTACGATGACTATTAACACGAGAGCTGCCTTGACGATCATGATGATGACGACAACTGCGACGATGACAACGACTAACGCGACGACGATGACGATGCCAGCTATGATGATGACGGTGTTGAAATTGATTACTTCATCATGCATGTGTGTATGTAGGAACACCGGGAACACAAATTACGCTAACTCCAGGAACACCAACACCCGGAACACAAAGTACGCTGCCTCTAGGGTCAACAACACCAGGTGGACCAGGATCGACGCCAGCTCCACCAATATCTACGTCAGCTCCACAAACAACCGTAACTCCAGGTGATTTCTTTCGCGTTTTTAATGTGGATGACCATCATGCTTTTATAAAACTACTTGCCTTCCTTCTTCGAAATTACGTATAGGTCACGCGTGCATGCTTTCATAGAGCGCCTTTGTTAGGCCCATAAAGTGCGCTATACTTATTGTCTTGATGCAGATATACACCCACATAGGCCTACATGTGTAAATTACATTTGCGTGCACATCTACGACGAATATTTTCTCAACAAATTATCAAATAATAAAATTGCAAGAATGACTGGAAAGAGCACAATGAAATGTGATTGCCCATCAAATTCGTTTCTCCGATATTTAAGCTTTTTGGTCTGAACATCATCATTGGCTTCACTTCACGCTACTTTTTGGATTCAGTTCAAATGGTCTGCATTACCTCCAAAGCGTTTCTGGGTCAAGCTGTAGGTTATCTTTGTGATTGACGACCCGATTTCAGCCACATCGAGAAGTCCTCTCCTCTCTTTAGTTCTTGCAAAACCTTCCAGTACCTCGGTCTCTGACGATCAGAACTCAGCATTGTGCCTATACCTCGGTTGCCCCTTTTGCTACGCTATGACCTTCCAGCATTTCTTGTGTTGAGGTCTAATACGGAGACCCCCTACTGTATACATTGAGACTTTTCTTTCTTCGAGTGATTCTTTGCAACGGAAGCGCTGCTCATACGAGTCTACCCTGAGAAGCGCTTGAAAGTCCGTAAATAGAATTAAATTATATTGATGAAATTAAATTATTTATTTGTACGAATCATTAGACGGATACATTTGCATGTATGTGTCTATGCAGGGAAGTATCAAAACATGCAAGTTTGTAAGTATAACAGAGCCAGCCATTGAAATGGTGTATATCAACTTGTGTCATTAACTCAAACTACATGTGGCTAACCCAAGCTACATGTGCGCCACGCAGCTTTACGGCATGACCCTAAAATCAAATTGTTGACACGTGAAAGTACATGTATGTACTTAAGTAACATAGGTGTAAAGTTAATTTTCTATGTAAAATCCCATGTGAAAGCAGTCGTAGCAACCAGAATCTGTTTAAGAAATTGTTTACTTATTATTAGCTGTGTGAATCGTTGAGTTGCAATTAGTGCATCTAATTAACTTAAAAGTAAAATGAATGTTTTACTAACTGTTTGTCTGCTTCTTGTTTTACATTAACAGCTCCGACAACAACACCAAATGAAGTTTTTGGTAGGTTTGAATGGGTTTCGTTTGGTACCGAATTTCTCGGCATTACGAAAAGTTTATATCGGTTGTTATTTATTCATTTAAATTATTATGTGCGATTGATAAGTTAATACATGTACGAATGGAATGCGCCAACAACGTAGGCCTACCCAGAACAGTCTAAAGGAACCATTCTCGTACTCGTTGTGGAACACGCATCGCGCGTTGTCGAACAGCCTTCTTGAATATTCAGAGTTGGTCAACGTGTGTATGCATACTGACTTGTACGGGCTGGTTCACACCAGAGTTGATATTGATTTTTCTATTGTTCCATCACAGTGCGTATTAGCCTAGACTAGAGTATGTTACGTTATCCCGTCATGACCGACTGTGAAACACAAGTGACCTTGTTCTCTAGAAGGACGACAAAACCTTCGATAAACACTTAAGTTGAGATGGCTGTTGAGATTCCGATGAGTAGATGGCCTTGGCGGTGATTGAACCGAATCTGGCAAAATGGCTAAATAATAAAAGACAAAAATGAATCATCGGATAATCGATTTTGTCGTGCATAGTGCATCGGTCGTCTTTTTATACTATTTGCGAGTTGCTTTGGAGTTAATACTTTCATGTCGTCATTTTTGATACAACTTTATAATTATATCTGAACATGCCGTTCCAGACATAGGATAAAGTCTATAATTCTATAACGTAGAAATTGTAAAGATGGGAAATTTTTAAATAAGCGTGTTATTTCAAAGACACTGTTGAGTGTTATTGTGTTATTAACTATAAAATCGCTAGGCACTGAGTGAGGAAACATTCCTTCAGTCGGTTGTAACAGGAAGTGAGACCACCATGGAGACATAACATTGATGAGCGAGTCGAAGAGTGACTAATGTCATTAGAGAATTAACGTTCCCCGAGAGACGCCTCAAAGATGAATGAGCATAAATGCTAACAAGGTCATGCACATTGGTTCAAACGCAAATGGCCCAAATACCAATCGAATGCTGTAGTTGTTTGTCACTGGAACCTAGCAAGACCTTGGTAAATATCATTGCTTTACTAGGTCATATGTTAACATGCTGTACCTTGACTCCAATAATAATATTAACTTCCAAATGAGCAGGTGTACCTAACATTCGTTTGATTTTTGTCACAGATTGCATCTTGAGGTCAGACGATCTCTACGGTGACAACGGCGGGTACCTTGGACCCGGACAAGACATTCTAGCTTATGTCGAGCAAGACAATATAACAGGATATACAGCTGGAGACAGACGAGTGCGTGTAGGAAGCCAATTACGATACGGCGAGGTCGTTTATATCAGCAAGTGCAGAGTATGGTAAGATACAATTTCTAAAATATCACATTGAATTATGAATTCTTACACTTTATACTGTAATCACAGAAGACTCCTTTGCAACAAAGAGTGCTAGGCACAGTCTGCGAATTTCGCCGTAACTTACCTGAACTTTGCGAGCTATAGTTCATATCCTTCAAGTCTCGAATCGTTGGATTGAAACGTGTGCTGTGATTAATATTCTCGGTGTTGTGAAGCTCAAGATGGCGATATATAAATTCTGAATAATAAATTTTATCGAGCGTAATATTATTATTGTGACATAGGCCTAGTTGAATTGATGGCGGGGTCAATGAAACTTGTGAATCGTAAAAATTGTTTCTCAGTGATCATTTAATATTTACTGCGTTTTAAATCTGCCTCTGTACTTTTGTGTTGATAATTAAAGGGAAGATACCCACACATTTCAATTACTACATGTTAGCTGACCGTCGCTAGGGGCGCTATCTCTGTTTATTGCAGCGTCTGAACCAACTTAACTGATTTAAAATGTCACCATTAAACCAATAATATATTGTTTTAGTGCCTGCGAGGCGGGTGGACGTTTCAGTTGTCACGTTAGTATCAGTTTGAAATTCTTCTGCGCACATCAGTCATTTAAACTATGCACAATAGAAAATCTAGGATTAACGGAGCGTTAGTCGATATCTTAGAGTTGAATTTATATTGCTCCATTCCAGAGAACAACCTATGCACTCTAAAACTAACGACGGAAAGCCAGGGCAGAGAGTGTTTCGGGGCAAGCGAAACAGTTTGAAAGCTTTGAGTAAGAAGCTCGTGTCTAGAATGCTACGCAATCTATTTAAGGAAGTTTGCTACCACGGCAAAGCACTAGTTCTGGTGATTCCTCGCATGCGCTCTGCCACGGCCCAGTCCAAGATCTTCGCTTACTTGGGTCCCACCAGCTGGAGCTGCTCTCTCTCCCCATGCTGCATTTCGGACGCGCTTTTTTCTGTCTAGCTTTGTGTTGAGTCGTGAGCGACTTGAATATGAGCGACGTTATATAAGTGCTCTATTACATTGCTTTACTGGGGAGGCTTTGGTTGGGAATAATTGGTTCACCATGAAATTGACTTGCGAATATGAATTAGGGTTAAGGCCTATGTTAGTTAGAGCCATGTGTGAATTAACGACCACCATGTTCATAAGTGATATGTCCAATAAGCTATTGGAGTTATTAAAACGTTTTGCCAACTTATCCGTTGCTGTTTTGTTTCGGCTTTAAAATCGCACTGCTGGGTATAAGCTCTACGTTGTCAGACAATACATAGGTTATACTATGTCTCACTGCATTGTACGATTACATGTGATCGGTTGAAGCGACGTCTTGTCTGAACTGTTGTAGGATATTGATGACACGTGGACTAATCCCGATGACGAGTGTATGCATTACTCCTGCTTCTATGGCCAAATTCAGGCCGTAGGGTCCTCGTCCTCCCACTGGTGTTTCTGTGAAGAGGTAAATTAATGATAATTGGTTTGAGTTTAATATTCATCCAAGTCGTAACCGTGGATAAATAATCCGATCGCTTCAAGACACCAGAAGACACAGACTTTAATTACGACTTAAGAATTGAGCGTGCTGGCCGAATTACAGGGATAACTCAATCGATTCTACCAATGTTCAGTTAGTCGAACGTCTGTCTCCGCTTTAGAATGAAATGTTAATCTTGAACCGATGACGTGTCCTTCGATAAAATCAAGAATACGACGTGTCTTCAAGGTTAAAAATGTCATCATCGAACGGAGCAAAAAATTCGCCTGATCTAGAGGCTAGCGAATGTAAAGCAAAGCCTGACCTTTCCAACCTGCTTTCTAGCTGGCTTGGAAACGTGTAGGCCTACACATCGCAGCACCAAGTTCAATGGTACTCGCGGGATTCAACACATGTGACGGTGTAGATGTCTATAGTATACATGTAACCCTACACATAGACACATACATACACTGTATAAGTACACACGTTCAAGCGATTGTCTGTGGTTGATAACCATGGTTTTCAAATTCGATATACGCAATATTGTTGTCAGGATGATGAAGACTAAAATCCGTCTTCATGACTATTTGCAAGACTAAAGATTTAAACTTCAAGAGTGATAAATCTCCTAGTTAGCCAATTTATAACTGCTCACAACCAATTAAATGTGTTTTTCTGTTCCAAGGGTGAAACCAATGTTTACCTACCGTATCCGACGTGCTGCACTTGCATAAGTAAGAACGCTATTGCTACTATAATCATGTCAAGATAAAATCTCTCAACTGCGTCAGTTATATTCATAGAAAATACGTTGTAATTCGAATTTACAATTTCTTACTAGACAGTTAGAACAGTTAGAATTAAGCGAGAGGATTATGTTCAATAAGTATGGTCAATGTTGAGCTATCGTGCCTAGAGGGCTGGTTTTGCGTTGTTAAGAAAAGTAATTTGATTAAGTCATTTAAAATTTAAAAATTCTTATTTTATGTTCGATTTGATTGCTTTTGAAATTAGAAATAACCTAATCAAATAACTTCTATAACGATATGTAAGAATTAACAGATTTTCTAATTAAGATTGAGTGATTATTTTGTGACCGCAATTGTAATCCGAAATTCATACATGACCACTTTGAGATAAACGATGTAGAGGAAACGGGATCTGAAAGCATGAAACTCGGATAGAATAAAATATTTTCATACGCATTCTGACATGAAAAGTATGAGTTAATCCAAGACTTTTCAGGTCACCGGTTACAGAGTAGCTTATATCGTATAGCTTAGCGACAATAGCAAGATTTATAAGCTGGGTTGCGAACGTTCAGCGGACAGCGTGGGTGAACTACAGACAATACTTATAGAGAATTAAGGTAGCGCCGGTAAATAAAAGGATAAATTAGTTTTTTAAATTTGTTATATAATTTCAATATGACAAGTTGACGAGAAGGCCGGTTACTCATTCGAAAATGTAGACGATGGCGAATATCAATACGATTCCGATCATGATGACAATGACGACTACGACGATGCCGCCGGCAAACACGACTATGACGAACCCAACCGTCTTGTTTACGAGGTTTATAATGGTTTCAGAATATACACCAACTCCAACTGGAACTCCAACTGGAACTCCAACTGGAACTCCAACCGGAACTCCAACCGGAACACCAACTGGAACTCCAACCGGAACACCAACCGGAACACCAACTGGAACTCCAACCGGAACACCAACTGGAACTCCAACCGGAACTCCAACCGGAACACCAACTGGAACTCCAACCGGAACACCAACTGGAACTCCAACCGGAACGCCAACTGGAACTCCAACTGGAACTCCACCTCCACCGACATCAGTAACAACCGAAACACGAAACATTAATTGTACGTATATTGTGATTTGACATTTATAAAGTACCAATTGAAGTTCACAATCAGTATTGTCAATTGATCGTAATAGTAAATGTTGAGTTCTTCGATTTGTGACTTCTTATTTGCTGTTTTATGGCGTTTTAGTTGCATTGGTTTCGCACATAAATGCTATGCTAACATTTTAAGTAAAGAAGAATGTTGGACTACGTTGTTAACATTTTCGGCGTGGCGTTAATGTGTTGCCTACGATATGGTGTAACTGTATTCAAAATTTCACCGCAGGCTTCTGTCCCATGACGTCGTATATACCACCCGGTGAAACGGCTTGGATAGAACGAGACGGAAGACCTGGTCCATCTGGAAACGACACAATTGTCTATCCAGAAACCATTCTGGATCCATACGTCAGAGTTCATATCGGCGAATGCCAAGAATGGTAAATGACGCAAGTTGTTTCTAGTTAAAACCGTATGTGCTTTAACATTTTTCGAAATAGGAAGCCCTCATTGTAACACATTTGTTTCTGATCTGTTCTGATATATTTTATAGACACAGAACACAAGTTGCAAGATTAAAACAAAGTGTCTGTTGAATATTATTGACGAAGTAAAATTGAAAAAATATATATATGAGAATGTTATTGTAGGCATATTCTTAAGCAGATCTGTTTTAGTCAATTTTAAATTAACTTTGTCTATATGTTATTCAACAGACTTTTTTCAATTATGGAATTAATTTTGCTGCGTCTTTTAGGTGACTCGTAGCTGTAAAACAGTGGCCCTCCAAGCACATTTTGCATTGTATTTAGAACTTCTTAAGAATACAATTGCGTGGGACACAGCAATGTGTTATCTTTCGGTATACATGTCTTGCTGACAAATGACCATAAGTGCAGTTTTGTTGCAATTCCGGTAACTTGGTCTATCTATACATGTGCGAAAATTCGCTGATTGAAATCGCACTGGGGGTGTTTGACTTTAACACCAGGGTAATTTTTGGAATGAACTGGAGTGCTGAAAAATGAATTGGGGTTTTGAACCGTCTCAACTCCCTGACAATTCGTCGTTGAATAATGGATATCAAAAGCCAGTTCATTCCGACGATTCGGTCAAGTACATTGTTTAAATCGTATCGTTTATAGAGCGTCTTTTACAGAATAGACTTATAAAATCAGAGCACTTTCAGCACGAAAACCTTTTATTCGCCATTCTTGATATTTTCAGCGTATGCCAAACAAACGGAGCTCTGAACTGCTACGTAAGTTTACATCAAACACATTATATATTACAATTGTTGAGACAACCGTTAGAGGAAGTATTGCTTTTGCCGTGAAATAAAGAATTTCGATTCTATTCCCCAGGTGGCAGTAGAGTAACAAGCTAAATTTCTAATGTAGTTTATACTCGATTCATTGAAAGCCATCTCAAAGGACTCGTCTAAATACGCAGCGGATTGGCCGACAGTTTATGTTTCGCCAGCGCTGATAAAACTTCGATGCAGTTGTGTGAAACAGTGAGAGGCATTACAAGTTGAGCCTGTCCTAATACTTTTATTTCGAAAACCTACGTTTAATGTTTGAATTGGGTTCTGCTAGTAATATTATCGCCAACCAATGTTTATGTTACTTGTACCTTGATAAGTTATAATGTTAGAAAGCAACTACTTGTCCAGGTCTTCTATGATCTGAGAAAGTTTTAACTGTACATCCTAAATTTACTAAGCGACCCAGCCACTTGGTCTTTGAACTCAACGGCTGCACCACTCTGCCTCTGAAATCGTTTTCGTATAGCTGCACCACCACGCGACTGTTCACTTGGCGAGAATTATTTCTCTGAGTGACGCCTTGGTTTTATAATTAATATGCATATTATATAGCTACGCCTTAATGTGACGTGAATGCAAATGGCCTGCGTTATTTATATGAAATGTTGTCATTGTAGGCAATTCGAAAGTTAAAATACCTAAATATCGGAATCTAGTGAGAATTTTGGAAAAATTACAGTGTTGAATTAGAAATTCGCATAGAAACGTTTTGAAAAAATCATATCGTCAGGACGAGCCTTTATTGGGGCGCGCAAACAGACACTTATTATTTAAAACCGTTTTTCATGATGCTATGTTTTGTTACACAGACTTAATTGGTCATGCATGCATTGGACAAAAGATTGAAATAAATCATAGATCTGTCTTGTTGTAGAATATGTCAAGCAGCAGGGAAGATGATCGAAACAAGTGTATCAGCTACGTGTGCGTTGATGGTTCACTCGTTACAGTCAACATTTCAAGCAGTTGCACGTGTCCCGCGGTACGTGAAGTCTTGCAATTCTTCGAAATAAACTATCAATATTTTAGAAAATACACACCTTGCATTCCTCACCTCGGTCACAGACATTTGCTATGGGAATAGCAGATGGCGTAATATTTATTGGAATAAGCTGCCTATCCCAGTCGCATTTACTTTCAATAGGCCATTAGGTTGCACTGTATAGTATTGTATATAGACCTAGTATAATTCAGAATCTATGAAGCTCTGTAGAAATTTTGCGATTTTATCACTATTTTATTTTTTATCCATCTTCGCTACAAGTTTTGGGGGATAACCATGCCTTCTCGAGTTCTTTGTTTCAGTTATCTAACATTAATCGCGTTTGAGCTTAACATTTTGCAACTTCAATGCACCTTTTGGCGTCGTCATTGTCGGGCCAAGATGCCATGCATTCTGAAGTCAGGCATTGCAATGACTAAAACCTGAACGCGGTCTCAGTACATGAAAGGACATACGGTTAGCTCCCACCTTGCGCAAATAAGTCATGATCGCAGCTGCTTTTTTTATGTGGGCGCCGCCGTATCATTCACTCAGTGTTAATGACATCGGTGAATATTTGCTCTTATCTTACAGGGCTACAGAATCGATTTCAGTCATTCGTCCGATTGCTGCTACTGTGAAAAGGGTAAGTTTTGCAAAATCCACTTATTCCTTTCTCCAATTATTCGAGATTACTACATTGATGTCAGGATATTATTATGCAACTATCATTTCTCAGTAAATGGCAAACTAGTTTCATAAAGTAGGCATGAGCTCACATGGCATAATGCGCAAAATATGTACATAGTAAAATTTGAGGCTTATAACTATCAAGCATATTTGCCATCGAATAACTTATTTGGTATATAATTTATATAAGATAGTTTTTGATTTTCGATGACTCATTATACAAATCACCCTATTTTAACGTTCAATTGTGAATTGTCTTAATTTAGGTCGGAGCAAGTCTGCAAATATCTCCCAGAATCTTTGAATGTTGCGGAAGTCACGAAAGTGCATTAAGAAAATCATCATAATGGCATTTTTGTCAAGTTCTTCCACTGGTGTCTGTCTGTATGAAGCCAAGTGCATCAGTTCATGAAGTCGTCATTTGCTCCAGTCAACAATATCATCTAGTCACTCCTTGTGTGGACGATCACTTTTGTTTGGAACCTCCATCGTGCCAGACATCACTGTCTTGATCTTTCTGTTGTCATTCATTCTACAGATGTGCCCGAATAGCTCCAGCTTTCTCTGAACCACCTTTTTGCGTCAAATTCCCCTGTGGTGTATTCGATTATATCCTACAGCTCTTCGTTTATGAAATAAATTATGATAAAATATTTTTAGAATCCTTCTGTAATGAAAGACAGGAATCGCATTTTTAATATTGAAGTCGATTGTCCTTGCTCGAGCAAAAGAAATATGCTAAGATATATGGCGATGAATTACAGTAATTTTTTGCTTGGAATTACATTAGTCATATGAAATTCACTCATTTGAATAAGTTTTTTCACTTGGCAATCTGTTTCTGTTTTAGGCGATACACCTACACAACCCGGTCCAGGTAGGTGCTTTCCGTCAGAAATCAGATATTAATTTTATATTTATCGACCCTTGAATTATCTAACCTCGGCTAAGCTAACTCACAGAACGATATATTGTTTATCAAGTCAATCAATCGTATTTTCTGAACGTTTGAAGATGGGTCTAAAGAAACCTGCAAATATCTCCCAGAAACTTTAGATATTTTGGAAGTCATGGAAATGCATGATGAGCAAATGATAATTTATTAATTTTTAGACATCTTCGGAAATGAAAGACAAAAGTTACACTCATAAGCTTTATGTTCGCAGTTGTCCTTACACAAATTAAAGAAATATGTTTAGAGTTATGGCTATAAATTACTGTAACTTCTTACTGTAACAACGTCCACACCACGTGGTGGTATGTCTCTGTTCAGTAATAGCAATACAACAAAACACACTAAATTCCAATTGTTTAATCATTCAATTTGTGTTCTGAACGACTCATTTCTCACCTCTTATGTAGTGTCTGTATAAATATATTTTAAAATGTTATTCCAGCATTGAAGCCGTAAATGAGTGTGTTGGCTTATCTATTTCATAGTTGCTGCTCCGAACATTGCACTCGGCTTCTTGCTATTTTGGCTGGCAGAATTCGCACGATTCGAGCTTCAAAACTGTTTCCATCATAGCAACATCCATCGTCCATAGTCCATACAATACTGGACTATTTCAGTTCAGTTATTCTGCATATACTCTACGCCCCAATAAACGGCTTTCCTGGCTATCTATTAGTCTGACAAGACTCCAATTTTGAATCTTGACGTCAACTGTCCTTGCACACACACACATATGTTAAGAGTTATGGTTATTATGTGCTGTAATTTCTTGCTTAGAATAAAAATAGTTATTTTCAAATGAGCATATTTGAACGAATTTGATCACTTGGCACTTAAATGATTCTGTTTTAGGTAATACACCTACACCAACCGGTCCAGGTACGAGTAGGTTCTTTCGTACAGAAATCAGATTTTCTTAAGAAAAATATTGACTCTTGAGTTATCCAATCTCGGCTAAGCTGAAACTCAGGCCAATATAGGCCTATTGTTGCGCATTTACTTTTGGAGAATCAAAGTTTAGTAAGTCAATCAATTATATAAACGTTTCAAGATGGATTCTGCCGAACCTGAAAATATTTTCCAGAATCTTTAGATATTTTGGAGATCACGGATATGCACGAGAAGATTATAATTGATTTTAGAAACATTCTGTAATGAATGACGAATCGCATTTTGAATCTTGATGTCGATTATCCTTACTCAAACAATGGAAGCGTACTTACAGTCATTGCATGAATTACTTGGCTTATTTTACAAATTGATATATTATTTGAACGTGTTTGATCACGAAGTAGTTGAATGCTTCTATTTTAGTTAAGACGTCTACAACGCCCGGTCCAAGTAAGTTCTTTCTTCAAGAAATCAGTGTTTCTAAAAAATGATATCGATTCTTAAGTTATCTAATTTCGATGAAGCTAAAAGATAGACCAATATTATGTGCACATTTATTTTTACGGCTTGGCGTTCAAAGATGGGTCTTAGGGAACCTGCGATTATCTCCCAGAATCTTTGGGAATCTCCAACCACGTTGTCATTAGGCATGGCGTTCAATTTCCAAGTTAACTATGTACAGTATTAAGAGGGTAGATGATGAGGATATCACGGATGCGCAGGAGTTACAACGAGAAAAACGAGTGAAATGATGGTAGAACCGAATATAGATTTAATTGTATCTGAGGCGGTCCTTGAAGAAGAGCTACACGTATTCGTGAAAAATGAATATTAACCTTTCTTTGAGAGTACGCTTCACCATTATGTTAGGGTGGATTCAGTACTTTATTGCAGAAATGTGTCATATTTGTAATATAAAAAAATGAATAATCAGACTCAATATTTTCTTGCATTTCAGATTACCCAACGTCCACAACACTTGGTGGTATGTCTCTGTTCATTAAAAAAATTATAATAAAGTATAAACGATAAATTCCGATCATTAAATCATGTGATATGTTGTTCTGAACACACATTTTTACATCTTATGCAGTGTCTGTGTAAATCCATTTAATAACATCAACGCTCATATATTTCAATGTGTTCTGCTCCGGTCATTGCACTCAGCTTTCTAGCTACTTCTTCATCAATATCCGTGACCTCCCCAAAATCCTCCCTATTTTTTTAACATTTCTGAATCCGTGATAGAATCTTTTTAACAATATAGTTATAAAAACTCACATTGATCTAATATTATTGGTTCAATGTGAGTTTTTTTTAAATTTTGATTGATTGGGGTAAGGAAAAATCGTTATACGTGGCGGTTCATGCTTATACCAAATGGCTTGGGCTGATTTTTTTATACCAGATAATGAGGAAACTGTACTCATTAACAATGTTTTTAAAACCCCATCCATCATAGTTCTAGTACTCACATTGAATCATAATTTTTAAAGCTCACATTGAACCAATAATATTGGTTCATTGTGAATTTTTTAAATTATGGTTATACCAAAAGGCGTGGTCAGAGGGGGAACATGGAAAAAAAGGAGTGGCATATAAATTTCTAACATGAGATCATTCCTGGCGGAATCTAAAAAGCCCTCCTTAAAAATGACGTCAGCCAAGTCAGGATAAATATCCTGCCCCGTGAAATGCCAGCATATATGATAGTAATCAAGATTATTAATGATGATAGCAAGGTTGACAGTGGTTGTAGCATTAGTAGAGAGCGAGCGGCAGACCATCCGAAAACACGACTTACTAAGTTGACATGCTTGGCGATAGAAATCTCTGAGTCGACGACGATGCCAAGGTCTCGCTCAAAGTAGCAAAAGTTAAGCTGAGGAACATGACAGAAAGTACCTCAAAGTCCATCCTTGCTGGTGTGGATGAGTTCCAAGTCAGATAAATGAAGTTTTAGTAGGATTAGGCCTGAGTCGATTGATTGACATCCAACTTTAGAGAGTAAATGTGCAAAGTCTAAACCTAAGCCATTGATAGAAAGGTAGAACAGTGTATGTACTCTGTAGACCTGTGTATCTTTTCCATGGATCGTATTTCGAATTCCTCAAGAGGAGATAATCATTCCAATCTCAGATGTATATGAGATGTAGAGCAACGGACCCCATACGTAGCCCTGGGCAGCCCAAGGGGGCGGGGACCCAAATAGACGGTCAAAATGTGCCACACAGAAGTCTAAAGCGATTTTGCGCACGCAAAGATGCAAAACGCACCGACCGATGGCGCGAGTTGTAACCACCCACATGAAAACCACGCTCCAAATATGTAATCCTGATTTCTCCCTTGTACATGTGTGGCATGCATATCAAATTGCTTCACTTTCTTAATCCAATGTTTCATAGCCTACTGAGTAAGCCCTATGATGCATCGACTTCAGAATTCCGACTTTATTCTTATTCAGTCCACCGCTCTCTTTTCTTGCTATTAAATTCGCCTAGACTGTGCAAATATTTTGTTTTTCCGCCTGAGGTTAAAATCTTCCTTTGCACATTATTGTTCCCTTGGAGCAATTTGGAAATGAATCTCATTTTTGCTCGATACGTCTCGATATCTTTATTTGGCCTACTGTCCTACTTATTGTGTTTTTATACACTTTGCAATGACAGCATTGACACGATGCAAGTGAAAATACAGAAGAATTCTGAATTTATACTTCGTTGTGGAGTGTCGATTGTACTTTATCGCAGAACGCCACATGTTACGCATTTCTTGTGTCAAAAGGCATGCCCTTGACTATATGCATGGATTAGCCTATTATGTCTTGCACTAAATGACGTCGCTTTTGAGGCGATTACATTTTTGAAATTTAAATTACGTTTGCATTTACGTTTGGATTTCTTTTCTAGATTACTGTGAAATGACAACCAACGATATACCAGCAGACATAGTGGCGTGGATAGAAAAAGACAACGTTACCGGATTTACTGATGGGGATACGCCTCTTAAGCCAGGAGACAAAGTGAAGCCTACGGATATTGTTATGATAGGAGACTGCAAACAATGGTAAAAATTGCCTTCTTTATTGACTATTTCTATAAAAATTGTATACACCTGTCTAATCTGCTTAATAGATCATGTTTAACCCAATACTACTTTTATCCTCTTAAGAGTGTGACTTTATGTTGATGCCTCGCAGTCTGTTTGATTGCAATCCATTATCTTGGCCTTGGTTGTTTTCGGTATTAACCAACATCTTATGGCTAGGCCTACTCGGGCTGTTTGACGTTGCCTTTCATCTGTACCGAGGATTGGGCCTGACACTGCCAGAGTACGAGTTATGGCGTGGATTTTTTTCAGTCTATTCTCTGAAGCCTTTTGTATCAGTGCAGGCTCGATTTTCCATCTGCGTGCGTTATTAGATGAATCCCACTTATAATACAATACATTATTTGGAATTACATACATATGCCTTCCTTTCAGCGTTTGCGAGCCAGGAAAAGGTCTTACCTGCACGGTGAGTTCATTTTTAGAAAAATGATTGTTTCGTGAGATTTAGATATCATTATCTTGTTAAATCGTTATAGAAATTGCACATGTGATCGTAATCGCTTCATTTGTAATTGTTTTCTGATACTGCCTTAAATGTTCATGAAAACACTTCCGGCCAGTAACATTTGTGGTCTTACTTTTACTATTCTCAATTAGTTAAACATTTAAACTCATGTGTGTTTACCAAACAATAAATGTTCCGTTTTCAGAAGATTGATGGCACGTATAGTCCTCCGGAAAACAAATGTATTATTTACAATTGCGAAGACGACGACCTAATTGAGGACAAGTCCACACTCTGCAACTGTCCTGGGGTAGGAATAGGCCTACGCTATTACGATTTTGCTATGCAGGCCACTTAATAAGATGATAACCGTGTTTTTATGCATGCAAGACATCTTGCACATTATTTATGTATATATGTATGTATTTTGTGTATGCTAGCATATTGATTGTGTATTAAATTTTTAAGTGGCATAATATTCGTCTACTGGATGCATTTTGTTTTGAAACTGATTTCTCTGCTGTGTTTTTTCACGCCTTCTTGGTTGTGGATTTAGACATGTGGGAGATGTTGTTGATGCTCCTTCTGAGACATAGTTAAGCGCAATATCGTGAACAATATGTTCTGCAGAAAATGTTGTTCATGAACAGATCCACTTGCACTCTTGCTGATCGCCGTAAAGCAACTTAATACACCAATTGTTGGACAGATTTAGGATGATATGCATCTGAACGTTTTCTTAAATCTGTCTGGTAGGGCGTTCCTTCGGAAGAGGTCGATTATCCACAATGCTGCGTATGTCCGTCTACAACACCAGGTGATTAGAATTGTGCATAATCTAACAAACATTAGTTTATTTATACAAACAGCGCCACGGAAGCACAACTTACAATTAGACGACCATGATTATTTAAGATTGCGTAATTTTAAGCCATTGTTAAGTATGAAGTATGTAGGTTTCGCGTTTTCATATTCCTGCTCTTCCTGCTTTCTAATTCTAGTAATATTTCTCTTAGTATGCAAATAGTGCTATTTAATCATTCATTCTATAGATTTATATAGCGCCCCTTCAAGGCTACAACTCAGGAGCGCTCCCGACTCCAGCACGTTTAAAAAGAACAATTTTAAGGCAAGTATAAAATGAGTCTGAGTGGACCTTCGCAACGCCAACGGGAGCATGTTCCAGAGCGAGGAGCCAACCACTGAGAAGACACGATTCTGTTTAGTAGTTGTACGGGCAAATGGGACAATAAGCATGCGTCGCTCAGGAGAGCCTAGAGAACAATCCTGAAGTCATAGGCATTTGTCCTGTTCTTGGCGTCACGCTCTCAGCTACCATTAGCATTTCTAAGATTTTACTATGGATAACAGCATTTGGGTAGATATGATGGAGGTCATGGATATAGCCTACATGAAAACATGATAACTGATTTTAGAAAATTTTCGTAATGAATGACAAGTGTCGCATTTTTAATCTTGGTGTCGATCGTCCTTACACAAGCACAAGAAATTTGTTAAGAGTTATGGTTATAAATTTATGTAATTTCTTGCTGAGAATGAAATTATTTACATACACAATCACATATTTTAACGAGTTTGGTCATGTAGCACTTATATGCTTCTGTTTTAGGCGAGACACCTACACCGTCCGGTACAGGTAGGTTTTTTATTTGAGACATCAGATTTTATTTTTTTTAAATCGACTCTTGAATTATCCAATCTAAATAAACTTTAAACTATAATTATAGGAGAAGGGAAAATGAATTTTTTTTATTATTGCAATCATTATGCATTGTACAAGATGAAAAATTCTGGCAAAATCCAATCAATTACATTTCAGAAAACGTTTAATGACAATAACTTGACACAATGCAAACTTAGTGCTTCTCCATCCTACCTCGGCGATGCAAAGGCTTCTTCATGGAATACATAGGGAGATCTTGGATTTCATCATTCTGCTCAATGAATATTCCAATCAGATCCCTCTCTTCTTCGTCTATCCAATCCACACTCTCTCCATTGCTTCGTTTGCGTCTAATAACATTGGTTCACGTTGCCGACGTGCTACGACTGTCTATGGCCAGATGCGTTTTCGCGGGATCATTGAGTGTTGTTTGTGTATTACAAAATATCCGTCTGCCTCATAAAACCCGAAATTGACACCGATCGTTAAACTAGACAATCCAGAAATTAAGAATGCAATGATCACAATTAGTGTTGTCAAATTGTGGTAAGAATTACTGTTAATTAAGGTGGAAGTTGTTCAATTGAGTGAATTTTTAAATAAAGTTACTGGTTTTGATGCTTTATGTGATGATGTTATACCACATTTCAGACTCTCCTCTCCTTCGTCACAAAATGTCACAGATGTGGTCAAAACCTGTCTAGACGCGTGACGTCATTTTTGGACGGGCCCCTAAGCGGTAGATCAGCAAGGCCAAAAGAGACTGACATACTTAGGAATTGGATATTGTGATCCCCATAGTCAAGATCCAAGGCCAAGAGAGTGACTTGATAATGAGCAAAGTCATTCTGGACATCAGAGAAACGCGGACCAGAAGTGTCTCAGTCGAATGATCCCAGCGGAAACCCGACTGCGAAGGGAAAACATATCATTTCAATTATTGGTTAACTGTCATGCAAAATTTTCTAAATAACGTTAGACATAAATGACACGTTAGAGGTCGGTGTAAAGTTTGAAGAATCAGAAGTTTTAAGAATCAATTCCTGCCCTCTCCATCCAGGGCCGGAATTGCCAGCGACAGTTTATGCGAAAGATGCAGTGCGTCGTCAAATGGTGAGCGCTTAATGCGACAGATGAAGAGAGGGAATAGATCCTCGACAAACTCCTGTGACAAGAAAGTTTGAAGAGAATCACGCTCACATGATTTCGCAGCAGACGAAACAATACTGGTCCCGTCAACATGTGTGCCTGTGAAATATTAAATATCCATCGTTCTTCGGTCAATTATAGCATGCAAAAGGACTTTGCACTTGATCTTAAAGAATAATACGTGTGTGGCACTACGTGTAACCTGAATACGCGATACTCGAAAACATACTAGGCTTTCTATTTGTTTCAGGAACAATAACCCAATCAGTTGTGGCTTCAACAACTCTGCAAACACCGTCTGCTTCGAAGACAACTCAACCACCAGGTAGGCCCTACTTTATTTTTGAATAATGAGTCGTTGATCTATTATTCGTGCTTCAAAGGCGCACATATTCTGTCTTAGTTTAAAGCTCACTCATTAAAATTCCAGCAGTTCTTTAGTTTCTACTGGTATAATGAAAGTTAATTGTGACTAGACGCGTCCCTGTTCTTTCCCTCCGACGTTTAGTATTCCACAGGGACACATTTATTGCTTATTATACTGACCTGACACAGAGAGTACAAGATCAAGATAAATAGAAATTTTATCCCCATAATTTATTTTGAAACTCTTTGGTGACTCATACACAAAATGTTTGAAAGACTACTAGACATTGATCTAGATACATAAACGTGTCTGTAAGTGATATTATTCCACTGGTTACGTTGTGGGGCTGCGGTGTGACAGCTCAACAACACCTGTAATAAACGATTATTATTATTATTATTATTATTTTTTATATATTATTATTATTATTATTATTATTATATGCTACACCCTAAAGGAAATATTTATAAAATAATGACTGATGAAGCCCACAATAATACTTATTCGTGAATTGTTCAATATTTGCATATTTGGTTATATGTCGCGATTTATATACATGTAGTGTTTGCGCGTGCGACGTATTGGTTGGGTTTCTTAGTGTTGAATTGTTCAAATTGGGAGTTCAAGCAAACGAAAAATTAATGCATATTAGGATGAGGACACAAAAAGCTGGTGATACCCTGAAATGCTAGTAGCATCCTGAGAAATAGTAAATATAAATTGACTTGCTTTACATTTCTGATTAGTTTATATATTTTCTAAACAATTTCTTTAAAGACGTTTCATTCAAAATGATTATGCTTTGCAGGCCTACAGTGTTTGGGAGTATTTGAAATACAGCGCATTTGAAATATAAAGTATTTGAGATTCTATTTCAAAGTAAGTGGGAATGAAAATTACTATTGAGCGATATTAAAGTTGTACCGCCAACCTACAACTACATACAATGCTCCCAGCCCAAATATCTTCGCGAGCTCCACACCATCCGGCCAACTCGTTCAACCCGATGATCCCGATTGTTCTCTGGCCTAACCCTTTCTCGACTCCGGCTTGTCTCGTCTCAAGTTCCCCAACCGAGCCATATCAGCAGCCGTTTCTGCGAAAGATGCAGTACGCCTTCAGATGGTGAGGCGTTACAGACAGGTGAGGAGAGAGAGGATATCCTCTACGAACTCCTCTAATAACAAATATTGAAAGAGGCTCACGCTCGCATGATTACGCAGCGGACGATAAGACGAGATTCCCGTCAAATGCATCCCTGTGGAATACTAAAATTAATGTCGATCGTTCTTCGATAACTTTTCGCGTGCAGTATAATCTGCATTTATTATAAGAGATTATTATGTATGTGTAACCCATCAATTTCCCTCCGACGTATTTAAACTAAATTACTTACATTGTTAACTGACTCTGAGATACTTGCTGATATGTTAAGCATTTGTTTCAGGAACAATTAAGCCAACAACTACCCCACGGGTTGTGGCAACATCTCAGCAAACACCGTCTGTTCCAGAAACAACCGCACCACCAGGTACTTCATTCCGAAGATTGGCTTGTTGAAGAGTTATCCGTGCTTCGAAAGAAATGCCCCTTCTTTGTTCAAAGCTATCAGATTTCTAGCAGTACCTTAGTTTATATAGTATATTGCTGTGATTAAATATAATTGTGAGTCGAAACGCCAGAGTATTGTTCTCTCAGACATTTAGTATTCTGGAGGGATACATTCACTGCTCCTTTACTGATCTCACAAAGAGAGTACATGATCAAGAATAAATAGAAATTACATCCCCACAATTTTATTAAAGACTCTTAGGACGTCCTGGTGACTCCTAAAACAGTCTGAGGAACTACTAGACGTTGATTTTAATACCTAAACAGTACTTGTCTAAATGGCATTATTCCACTGGTTACGCTGTATTATCTGTAATAAAAAAGTTTTATTATTAGCTCCATTCTTGAGGACATATTTATTGAATAGTTACGTATGAAGCCCATGATGATATTGGTGCTTGAATTATCCAAATCGATATTTTTTAATATGTCGCTTTGCATCATTATTGTCTTGTGTGCATACGACGTATACCACTTATTTTAGCGTGATCTAATCTGTTTGTTTCAACGGTGCTATTTTCATGATGCTCAGTACATCATTTACAGTTCACTAAATAGCCAGCTTAAAACGAAAGGGCAGATGAGACCAATTGCCTGACATGTAGATAAGCGAGGAGACATACGAGTTCGCCTAAAGCTTAATGCTGACAGACTTCAAAGAATTTAGAGCAATGGCATAACTCTGGTAAGTGAATTCCAAAGCGGTGGACCGGTCCGCACGCATCTAGAATCCTTACTTTACCTGTACGCACATTGGTCAAGCGTATGCATCGGTATATGCAGCGTGATTATGTCCACATATGGTGTGCGTAGGAAGTCCTCTAGTGATCGCACAATGCACATGATATGTGAAGGAAGTCCTATAATAGAGATGCGAATAGAAGCTGTCGATGATCGCCTCTTAAAGTCCATTGAGGGAATAACGATTACGCTCTAAGCCGTCTGTTTCCGCCGCCAACTCAGCACCATTGCGTATTCGCTTGCTAGCCCATGGACATAAACTGCCTGTCAAGGACGCCAGGAACTCTTTATCTGAGATTCGACTAAGTAAACAAATAGTCCGAAATGGGCAAGGTGACAGACCATTAATCCGAACTTAAAGGACAAGCTCCCCTTCTGTATAGTCAGTTCTAATTTCCCTGTAAGCCATGATGCGGTCTGTCATCTTGCTTGCTAGTTATTACAACAAACGAATATCAATCGATCGAAGAAGCTGAAAGTTCTATGTTATCGAAGATGATGGAAGTGGCAGGCGACAGTTCTATGTCTTATGCACAATAACGAACTTTCAGAGCTCTGATTTTAAATTCACTTCATAATTAGGCTGAAGTCAAGTGTGGATGTAACTTTCATTTATGCTATATCATTTCAGCGGTGACTCCCTGCGCAGAAGTAGACATTATGACACGCTCAAATGACAAACCAGTGATTGATTCGACGAATCAAAACGAGAATCCGAACCTGAGTTGGGGTGACAATTTGAGTTGGAGTTCTGGCAATCCAGCCAGCATCAACGTAACCTTCAATGATGGGTTGAAGCGAGTGATGCGAATAGAATTTGAAAATGTGATCGATTCAGATGGTATCAGAATTACTCTCCAAAGTAATGGTGCAACGACGGGGAAAGTTGACGTACCAGGCGACTTGGACGTGAGTATTTTAAACTCGAACATCAGCCTTCACTTCGTTATAATAAAGCATTTTGATAGAAATGTCTTTTGTTTGCGAGTTCCTGAAATATATGTTAGGCCTTCTATCGGCCTTTATTACGAGTAGGCCTACGTTATCGATTCATCTTTATTCTAGGGATCTAAAATACGTTGCGCGATGCGCATGCTATAAATTTTCACCATTTTTTACGCTTTCGTATTGATGTAGGCTCTACCGGTAAACGTCAATAGCATGATATGTTTTGTTCAATCGATAAATTTGATGTCCAAATGTGCGAGAACAGTTAAGCATCTGACTTTTGACTACTGTGGAATGTTGTACACGAAGTCCAATCGTTTACCTAGTTATTCAATTTTGTTGTTGTTATATTAAACAGTTGTCTGATTACGACGGTAATAATGTCGTCGCTAATTTTCCCGACGGACCTACAGCCGACAGAGTTTTGATCAACGTAAGATCATCTGCACCTTTGTCACCTAGTGTCGCTGGACTTAGAATTTACGTCTGTGGAGTTTCCGGTAAGTTAAAGTGATAGAATTCTATTATTATGATTCATTACTTTGCAGTAGCAACCCGTGAAACCTTGTTTGAAAGAAAAAAAATTTTTAAATAAATCGACCGTTTCATATAGGCCTACATTGCCCGATTGCATTGTGAGAATTTGCAAAAGTAAGATGCTTAAAGCATCAAATAAATTAAAATCATTGTACAGGTAATAGACTATTTGCCTATTGAGGCTGTTCACGCACACGATGTTAGCAGCAACCAGTCAAACTATGTCCCGAAATGTACTCAGTCCAAACACATCCAATAAGAACAGAAAGAAGAGTAGAAAGATGTGGAGTTCCTGCGTAATAGGTTGATGTTCCAGAGGAAGCCAATCTCAAGTGGTAGAACCCACAACAGTTAATGCACGCGCAAGAGCGTGAGACGCTGAGAAGGCCCTGCACTCGGAGCGCCACGTCCTTTGAGTGCTGGAAACAGTATGGCGGCGCAGATCTTGTAAGTACGCAGGCGAAGCAGCCCCAACGGGACAGCGCCATGCCAAGGAGGCGATCCGACCATAGGCTACAATGCGCTGTGGTAATGGCAGCCAGTGTAAAGCATCACGCAAAATAATTGACGGAAACATGAGCTTTCTTGGAAATGCATCCCATCGGGCGTCCTGCCGATAGGTCAACCTGCTCCTGTGTCGCAATCCTCCCCAGTGAAATGCTCGCGTACAATTACGACGGAACATTTTAGTCAAAATGACTAGTTATGAGAGCATGTCTAAGAGTGGTTGCAGAGCTAATAGAGACCGAAGGGGAGACCACCCGAAACTGGCGTAGCTGATTGGAGCAAATACGACTTACTACGCTGACATGCGTTGCGATATAAAGCTCTTGGTTGAGGATCATGCCAAGATTTCGGTTAAAAGCAGCAAAGGGAAAGTTGGGGAACGAGGCTGAAAATACCCCAGGGCCAATCTGTGCCAGTTGTTGCCGAATCCTAAGCCAGCTAAATTATGCCATAGTAGGATTAGGTATGAATTGATTGATCGCCATCTAGGACTTAAAAGTGGAAGTGGTTATTGGCAAAGTCTGAAACGAACCTTTACTTTAGAGGCAGAACAGTGTATGTAGGCCTGTGTGTCTTCCGCATGTATCTGATTCTGTACTTCTCAAGAGGAGAGGAGCATTCCGATCTCAGAAGTAGGCCTATGTAAGATTTAGGGCAGTAAGCCTAATACGGAACCTTGGTGCATTCCAAATGAGGTAGAACACCAGCTGGATCTAGCTGATTCCAATATGTCGCGTGAGCTATGTACTCCTCTCCCGAAGAAACAGATGTCTAGAATGTTATATGAAAATGTTATTGTCATTATCTAGTAATGTAATTACGACTATAATTATGAATAAACTTGAATCTGGAGAAGGTATTATTATTACAATAATAACGCATTCCATAAGATGATAAGATCTCGTAGAATCATTACAATTGATTCCTGCTTGTGTAGCCAAAACTGGCTACAAAATGGCTGCCTGCCTTCCAGAACTCGAACGTAAAACTACACAATCCCAAAAGATAACAATGCAATGATCATAACTAATGTTGTTATATTGTTATTAAAGTTACTATTAATTAAGTGGAACCTATTTAATTGAGTGAAGTTTTTGCTATAAAGTGAACCGTTTTGATGTTTGATGTCACATTTCGTCAACCCTCCCTTCTTCGTCACAAATTGTCACAAATGTGTCACGTGTGACCCCTTCTTTCTTTTTGCGGGACGTGATTTATGAACGAAGCCAAAAGAGACTGACAGATAGGGTTTGCGAGTACTCGAGTACTCGCAAGTACTCGACTCCAAAATTACTCGTTAGCCGCAGCCCTACGGACAGATGAATCTAGACGAATCTATAGGATATCGTGTTCCAAAGAGTCCAGAAAAGCCAAGAGAGGGACGTGAGAATGGTAGACATCAGGGAATAGGTGGACCAGCTGGGGGATGGGAAACATTTCATCTGCATTTAAATAACTATTTAACTGTCCAGCAGCGATTTTTTAAATAACGTTTGACATAAAATACATGTTAGAGGTCGGTGTGTAGTTTGCTGAGTTCAAAGAATCCAGGCTCTCCCGCTCGTGGGCCGGTCACACCAGCGACCGTTTTCTGCGACAGATGCAGTGGGTCGTCAGAGGGTGTGCGGGTACAGAGACAGGTGAGGAGACAGAGGAGATATTCTATGAAATCCTTTAACAAGAATGTTGGAAGAGGATCACGCTCACATGATTTTGATGATAGTCCAATCAAATATCGAATGCCAACTGTTCATCGTCCTTCGGTAAATTTTCGCGTGCGGAATGAATCTGCGTTTACTCTGAAAGAAAATTACGTGTGTGTAGCCCATTAGAATAATTTTTCTGAGACGCATTTAAACTAAAAACTCATATTGTGACTGAATATGTGATACTGGCGGACATATTAAGCTTCCTATTTGTTTCAGGTACCACTCAGCTTTCAACTACACAACGAATTGTGTCATCGACATCTCAAAAAACACCGTCTGCTGCAGAAACAACTACACCACCAGGTACTTCAGTTCTGAACAATGAATCGTTAAACACAGTTATCCGTGCTTCAAAGGCACACTTCCCCTTCTTACTTTAAGAAAAAACTCATTGTAATTCAAGCAGTGCTTTCGTTTCTAATGGTGTAGAAATTAAAGTTGATTGTGATTGAGGCGCCACATTACTTTTCCGCCGACATTTAGTATTCCCACAGATACATTTACTCCTCCTTTACTGACCCCATTAGGATCGTACGGAATCAAGCATAGAATTTAATTGCATCCATAGAATTAAAATTAGAATTCTTAGGTCATCCTAATGACTCTTACACAAAAATGTACGAAGAACGATTAGACATTGATTGTAATACCCAAACAGTGCTTGTCTAATTGGCATTTTCCACCGGTAACGCTGTATGGCTGAGGTGACAGCTTTGCAGTTAGTGCTGCCCTTCAAAATATATTCATCGAAATTGAATAATTAAAGAGGCGGCCCATGATGATATCGATGCATGAATTGTCCAATTGTTGATGCGTTGTAATTTGTCGCGACACATAATTAGTGTGTTGTGTTCATGCATCTATTTAATTTCGACTGATCTACTCTGTTTTTCTACGGTGTGAATTTTTCGACAAGCTAAACATCATTAGAAGTTCACTTTAAGTGAGATCGTCATCGTTATATGTTATATCTCGTTATCGCTATATCTCGTTATCGTTATGTGTCGTCTAGAAAAGGTAGGTTAAACAGGAAACCAGAAGCATATAAGATAGATAAGCGAATAGCGAGACGAGTTTGGCTAAAGTTTATTTCTGAATGACTTAGGAGAGTAACAGCAGGAGCAGAACTGGGTTACTTAATCCAAAGCGTTGGTAAATATGTGCTGACCGGACCCAAAGCCTGTATGATCAATGTGCGTGCATGTACATGTACGAATGCATACATTTTATGCAAAGGCACGTGCACGCACATCGGTTGTACATAGGTATCGGTGCATAAAACGTGATAAATACCACGGATGATACGCGACAAAGAAGCTGTAAGTGGCTAGCGGCATATCAACACCTGCATACTACTGCATTTTTCAGAACCCCAAATTAAATTAAACGTCCCATCCCCTCTAGATGCGTGGCGTCAATAAAGGACGGCCCCTAAAGAGGTCGGTTAGCAAGGTCAACAGAGATTGACAGTTGAAGCAATAGGACACCGTGATCACCAGAGTCGAAAGCTACTATGAAGTCCAGCAAGACAAGAGACTGCAATAGCTTTCTAGGCGTAAAAGAAAAGGCGGACTAGAAGTGTCTCAGTCGAATGATCTATAGTCTACGGAAACCCGACTGCTAAGAGGGAAACGTGTCATTTATTTCTAAATAACCGGTTAACTGTCCAGCAACAAAACTTCCAATCCCCTATGCCGATTCCAAGGAGTTTACATCAAGAGCAGAACAGAACAAAAACGGAAACCATATTTCGTCAATGAAATCGTCAATGAAAAATCACAATCTGCTAGAATAATAGGGCATTGAAAATCGAGAGATCATAGGAAGCCCGAAGTTTGGTAGGTTAGCGAGTGAACAGAAGTGTTTAGCTAAAGCCTTGTGCTGAAAATCTTTAGGGAACAGAACTGAACAAACATCGAAGCCACATGGATACTTCATTTTTACCCTGGTTACGTTGTCTATTTAAACGAATCGGCTATTCGCACAAACGATATCGATCGTTCTTCGATCACTTTTCGTATGCGGAAGGAATCTGCATTTGTTGTAAGAGATAAAATAATTCGCGTGTTACCCATCATATTGATTATCGTGAGACGCAGCATAACTAAGTTAGGCCTACCTATACTGTGGCTGTATATATGAGATATTCGCCGACATGTTAAGCTTTATATATCTTTCAGGAGCGACAACCGCACGAGGAGCGGCATCAACACCTGGACAAACAACGTCTGCTTCAGAAACAACGCAACCACCAGGTACTTCATTCTGAACAATGAGTAATTGAGCAGCTAGCTATCTTTGGTTCTAAGACACAATTGACTCTTCTTAACTTAAGGCTCTCTGGTTCAAATTCCAGCAGTGCTTTAGTTTCAACTTGTGCAATGAGCGTTAATTATGATTAGAAACGATACATTACTCTTTCTTTATCATTTATCATTCCACAGGGATGATTTATCATTTAACATGGATGATTACAGAGGGGTTCCATACTTCTCATTTACGGCTCTGAAATACAGTACAGGATTAAGAAGAAATAAGAAAGTTACATCCCTGGAAATCAACTGAGAATTTCTTAAGCTGACTCTCCCATTAACATGTGTGAAGAACGATAAGACATTGATTTAAATACCTAACGCTTTCTAAGCTGTCATCGGCATTATTACAATGGTGGGGCTGTGTTGTGTCAGCTCTGCCATATGTAATTAACAAAATAGTATTTTAGCTGCTTCTTTCTTGACTAAATATTGATCAGTTAACGACGGAAGAAGCCCACGATGATCTTTGTACATAAAAAGACCAACTTGGTAGTCAGTGATATGTTGCGATACATATAAAAGTGCGTGCATGTGACGTATATCCATCATTATCATCAATGGCAAGCTCCAAAGAGGAGCGTAGCGGAAACAAGTTCGTCTAAAGCGTAGTGCTTTCAAAGAATTTTCAGCAACAGCATTGGATCGGTCTACACACATTTATGCATCCCTACCTATACAATGCACATGCCCGCACATCTGTCATACATTATGTTATCGGTGCATACAAGTGTGATTAAGACCACACACTGATACGCGAGAAAGTAGCTGTACATATGTGGATAACGGCATTTCATCATTTTGGGCATATCAGCGCACTTTTCAGAACCCCAACTTCGTGATCATGTTGACGTCATGTTTGGATGACACTTTCATCTATGCTCTCTCATTTCAGTGGTGCCTCCTTGCGCAGAAAAAGATATATTGACAAGCTCAGATGACAAACCATCGATAGATTCGACGAATCAAAAAGACAACCCGAATCTGAGTTCAGGTGACAGTTCGATTTGGGTTTCTAGCCAGCCAGCCAGCATCAACGTAACCTTCAATGATTTGGAGAAAGTGATGCGAGTAGAAGTTGCTGATGTGAGCGGAACAAAAGAAGTCAGCGTTATTTTCGAAAGTAACGACGGTTCACCGCCGAAAAAAGTTGTCGTAGACACCAGCGGAGGCGTGAGTATTTTAAATGTGTTCTTCCGGCTTTCGTTACATTGCAATAATGCGCGAAGTCACGATTGGAAACATTTGTTAGAAATGGCTTTTTATCCGAGTTTCAGAAATGTCTTTTTGCTATCGGCGTGTATAAATATTGTAAGTAACAAGTTCGACATCGTAAGTAGCGGGTTTGCAGCGATCTAAAATGCGCTGCGCATCCAATAAATGTGTGCCAAGTCTTTTATGGTTTGCGTGTGTACGTCATTTGCATGAAATACTTAGTTCAATTGATAAATTTGCTGCCCAACTTTGCGAGACCATTTAAACTATTTTGGACCGCTGGAAATAATACAGCTCAAGCGTCCACGTAGTTATTTATTTTAGTTGTCATTTCATTAAACAGCAGCCCACTAATGTCATCGCTGATGTTCCCGGTGGAATCGACGTCATCAAAGTTCGGATAATATTCGTCTCAACGGACGACAAGACAGATACGAGTGTCTCTGGACTTAAAATTTATGTTTGTCCAGTTTCCGGTAAGTGATTAAAGTCTTACATTATGAATTCATTACTGTTGCTGTAGCAGCCTGTGTAACCTAGTTTGAAATTAAAAGGATTTAGAATACATCTACCGTTCCTGATACATCGGCAGACTTGTATTATGATAATTTGCCTTCGAAATAATTATGCTTTGATGCTCAAGTGATTTAATCTGATTATAGACGAATGTTTGACTATTTAAAAGCAACGACTGTTCGCGCTCACGATGTCGATATGCATTTGTTTATTGTAACCCATCATATTAATTTTTATGAGACGCATTTATAGTAAATTACTGGTATCTTATACTGCAGGTTATATGCGGTACTCGCGTACATATAAAGTATCAATTTGTTTCAGAAACAACTACCTCAGGAGTTGTGCCCTCAACTTCTGGACAAACACCGAAGTCCTCTGCCCCAGTTACAACAGCGCAACCAGGTAGACTACTTTATGTTTACTCTTAGTTACGTTGCGAGGCTGGAGTATGTCAGCTATACTGGCTGTATCAGCTTCAACCTTAGGAACTATTAATCTCATAATGACGGAATAACCCCATGATGATATCGGTGCCTGAATTGTCCAATTTGATTTTCAGCAATAATGTCGCATTATATACGGCGCTGCGTGCACGCTACGTATATCCTTCCAATGTTATTTTGCCAAACCTAATAGGTCTGTGTTTATCTATACGGAACCATCATGTTGTTCTCGAAAGTAATCGAAGTTGACTTCAAGTGAGATCGTCAATGAAAAATCACAATCTGCTAGAATAATAGGGCATTGAAAATCGAGAGATCATAGGAAGCCCGAAGTTTGGTAGGTTAGCGAGTGAACAGAAGTGTTTAGCTAAAGCCTTGTGCTGAAAATCTTTAGGGAACAGAACTGAACAAACATCGAAGCCACATGGATACTTCATTTTTACCCTGGTTACGTTGTCTATTTAAACGAATCGGCTATTCGCACAAACGATATCGATCGTTCTTCGATCACTTTTCGTATGCGGAAGGAATCTGCATTTGTTGTAAGAGATAAAATAATTCGCGTGTTACCCATCATATTGATTATCGTGAGACGCAGCATAACTAAGTTAGGCCTACCTATACTGTGGCTGTATATATGAGATATTCGCCGACATGTTAAGCTTTATATATCTTTCAGGAGCGACAACCGCACGAGGAGCGGCATCAACACCTGGACAAACAACGTCTGCTTCAGAAACAACGCAACCACCAGGTACTTCATTCTGAACAATGAGTAATTGAGCAGCTAGCTATCTTTGGTTCTAAGACACAATTGACTCTTCTTAACTTAAGGCTCTCTGGTTCAAATTCCAGCAGTGCTTTAGTTTCAACTTGTGCAATGAGCGTTAATTATGATTAGAAACGATACATTACTCTTTCTTTATCATTTATCATTCCACAGGGATGATTTATCATTTAACATGGATGATTACAGAGGGGTTCCATACTTCTCATTTACGGCTCTGAAATACAGTACAGGATTAAGAAGAAATAAGAAAGTTACATCCCTGGAAATCAACTGAGAATTTCTTAAGCTGACTCTCCCATTAACATGTGTGAAGAACGATAAGACATTGATTTAAATACCTAACGCTTTCTAAGCTGTCATCGGCATTATTACAATGGTGGGGCTGTGTTGTGTCAGCTCTGCCATATGTAATTAACAAAATAGTATTTTAGCTGCTTCTTTCTTGACTAAATATTGATCAGTTAACGACGGAAGAAGCCCACGATGATCTTTGTACATAAAAAGACCAACTTGGTAGTCAGTGATATGTTGCGATACATATAAAAGTGCGTGCATGTGACGTATATCCATCATTATCATCAATGGCAAGCTCCAAAGAGGAGCGTAGCGGAAACAAGTTCGTCTAAAGCGTAGTGCTTTCAAAGAATTTTCAGCAACAGCATTGGATCGGTCTACACACATTTATGCATCCCTACCTATACAATGCACATGCCCGCACATCTGTCATACATTATGTTATCGGTGCATACAAGTGTGATTAAGACCACACACTGATACGCGAGAAAGTAGCTGTACATATGTGGATAACGGCATTTCATCATTTTGGGCATATCAGCGCACTTTTCAGAACCCCAACTTCGTGATCATGTTGACGTCATGTTTGGATGACACTTTCATCTATGCTCTCTCATTTCAGTGGTGCCTCCTTGCGCAGAAAAAGATATATTGACAAGCTCAGATGACAAACCATCGATAGATTCGACGAATCAAAAAGACAACCCGAATCTGAGTTCAGGTGACAGTTCGATTTGGGTTTCTAGCCAGCCAGCCAGCATCAACGTAACCTTCAATGATTTGGAGAAAGTGATGCGAGTAGAAGTTGCTGATGTGAGCGGAACAAAAGAAGTCAGCGTTATTTTCGAAAGTAACGACGGTTCACCGCCGAAAAAAGTTGTCGTAGACACCAGCGGAGGCGTGAGTATTTTAAATGTGTTCTTCCGGCTTTCGTTACATTGCAATAATGCGCGAAGTCACGATTGGAAACATTTGTTAGAAATGGCTTTTTATCCGAGTTTCAGAAATGTCTTTTTGCTATCGGCGTGTATAAATATTGTAAGTAACAAGTTCGACATCGTAAGTAGCGGGTTTGCAGCGATCTAAAATGCGCTGCGCATCCAATAAATGTGTGCCAAGTCTTTTATGGTTTGCGTGTGTACGTCATTTGCATGAAATACTTAGTTCAATTGATAAATTTGCTGCCCAACTTTGCGAGACCATTTAAACTATTTTGGACCGCTGGAAATAATACAGCTCAAGCGTCCACGTAGTTATTTATTTTAGTTGTCATTTCATTAAACAGCAGCCCACTAATGTCATCGCTGATGTTCCCGGTGGAATCGACGTCATCAAAGTTCGGATAATATTCGTCTCAACGGACGACAAGACAGATACGAGTGTCTCTGGACTTAAAATTTATGTTTGTCCAGTTTCCGGTAAGTGATTAAAGTCTTACATTATGAATTCATTACTGTTGCTGTAGCAGCCTGTGTAACCTAGTTTGAAATTAAAAGGATTTAGAATACATCTACCGTTCCTGATACATCGGCAGACTTGTATTATGATAATTTGCCTTCGAAATAATTATGCTTTGATGCTCAAGTGATTTAATCTGATTATAGACGAATGTTTGACTATTTAAAAGCAACGACTGTTCGCGCTCACGATGTCGATATGCATTTGTTTATTGTAACCCATCATATTAATTTTTATGAGACGCATTTATAGTAAATTACTGGTATCTTATACTGCAGGTTATATGCGGTACTCGCGTACATATAAAGTATCAATTTGTTTCAGAAACAACTACCTCAGGAGTTGTGCCCTCAACTTCTGGACAAACACCGAAGTCCTCTGCCCCAGTTACAACAGCGCAACCAGGTAGACTACTTTATGTTTACTCTTAGTTACGTTGCGAGGCTGGAGTATGTCAGCTATACTGGCTGTATCAGCTTCAACCTTAGGAACTATTAATCTCATAATGACGGAATAACCCCATGATGATATCGGTGCCTGAATTGTCCAATTTGATTTTCAGCAATAATGTCGCATTATATACGGCGCTGCGTGCACGCTACGTATATCCTTCCAATGTTATTTTGCCAAACCTAATAGGTCTGTGTTTATCTATACGGAACCATCATGTTGTTCTCGAAAGTAATCGAAGTTGACTTCAAGTGAGATCGTCAATGAAAAATCACAATCTGCTAGAATAATAGGGCATTGAAAATCGAGAGATCATAGGAAGCCCGAAGTTTGGTAGGTTAGCGAGTGAACAGAAGTGTTTAGCTAAAGCCTTGTGCTGAAAATCTTTAGGGAACAGAACTGAACAAACATCGAAGCCACATGGATACTTCATTTTTACCCTGGTTACGTTGTCTATTTAAACGAATCGGCTATTCGCACAAACGATATCGATCGTTCTTCGATCACTTTTCGTATGCGGAAGGAATCTGCATTTGTTGTAAGAGATAAAATAATTCGCGTGTTACCCATCATATTGATTATCGTGAGACGCAGCATAACTAAGTTAGGCCTACCTATACTGTGGCTGTATATATGAGATATTCGCCGACATGTTAAGCTTTATATATCTTTCAGGAGCGACAACCGCACGAGGAGCGGCATCAACACCTGGACAAACAACGTCTGCTTCAGAAACAACGCAACCACCAGGTACTTCATTCTGAACAATGAGTAATTGAGCAGCTAGCTATCTTTGGTTCTAAGACACAATTGACTCTTCTTAACTTAAGGCTCTCTGGTTCAAATTCCAGCAGTGCTTTAGTTTCAACTTGTGCAATGAGCGTTAATTATGATTAGAAACGATACATTACTTTTTCTTTATCATTTATCATTCCACAGGGATGATTTATCATTTAACATGGATGATTACAGAGGGGTTCCATACTTCTCATTTACGGCTCTGAAATACAGTACAGGATTAAGAAGAAATAAGAAAGTTACATCCCTGGAAATCAACTGAGAATTTCTTAAGCTGACTCTCCCATTAACATGTGTGAAGAACGATAAGACATTGATTTAAATACCTAACGCTTTCTAAGCTGTCATCGGCATTATTACAATGGTGGGGCTGTGTTGTGTCAGCTCTGCCATATGTAATTAACAAAATAGTATTTTAGCTGCTTCTTTCTTGACTAAATATTGATCAGTTAACGACGGAAGAAGCCCACGATGATCTTTGTACATAAAAAGACCAACTTGGTAGTCAGTGATATGTTGCGATACATATAAAAGTGCGTGCATGTGACGTATATCCATCATTATCATCAATGGCAAGCTCCAAAGAGGAGCGTAGCGGAAACAAGTTCGTCTAAAGCGTAGTGCTTTCAAAGAATTTTCAGCAACAGCATTGGATCGGTCTACACACATTTATGCATCCCTACCTATACAATGCACATGCCCGCACATCTGTCATACATTATGTTATCGGTGCATACAAGTGTGATTAAGACCACACACTGATACGCGAGAAAGTAGCTGTACATATGTGGATAACGGCATTTCATCATTTTGGGCATATCAGCGCACTTTTCAGAACCCCAACTTCGTGATCATGTTGACGTCATGTTTGGATGACACTTTCATCTATGCTCTCTCATTTCAGTGGTGCCTCCTTGCGCAGAAAAAGATATATTGACAAGCTCAGATGACAAACCATCGATAGATTCGACGAATCAAAAAGACAACCCGAATCTGAGTTCAGGTGACAGTTCGATTTGGGTTTCTAGCCAGCCAGCCAGCATCAACGTAACCTTCAATGATTTGGAGAAAGTGATGCGAGTAGAAGTTGCTGATGTGAGCGGAACAAAAGAAGTCAGCGTTATTTTCGAAAGTAACGACGGTTCACCGCCGAAAAAAGTTGTCGTAGACACCAGCGGAGGCGTGAGTATTTTAAATGTGTTCTTCCGGCTTTCGTTACATTGCAATAATGCGCGAAGTCACGATTGGAAACATTTGTTAGAAATGGCTTTTTATCCGAGTTTCAGAAATGTCTTTTTGCTATCGGCGTGTATAAATATTGTAAGTAACAAGTTCGACATCGTAAGTAGCGGGTTTGCAGCGATCTAAAATGCGCTGCGCATCCAATAAATGTGTGCCAAGTCTTTTATGGTTTGCGTGTGTACGTCATTTGCATGAAATACTTAGTTCAATTGATAAATTTGCTGCCCAACTTTGCGAGACCATTTAAACTATTTTGGACCGCTGGAAATAATACAGCTCAAGCGTCCACGTAGTTATTTATTTTAGTTGTCATTTCATTAAACAGCAGCCCACTAATGTCATCGCTGATGTTCCCGGTGGAATCGACGTCATCAAAGTTCGGATAATATTCGTCTCAACGGACGACAAGACAGATACGAGTGTCTCTGGACTTAAAATTTATGTTTGTCCAGTTTCCGGTAAGTGATTAAAGTCTTACATTATGAATTCATTACTGTTGCTGTAGCAGCCTGTGTAACCTAGTTTGAAATTAAAAGGATTTAGAATACATCTACCGTTCCTGATACATCGGCAGACTTGTATTATGATAATTTGCCTTCGAAATAATTATGCTTTGATGCTCAAGTGATTTAATCTGATTATAGACGAATGTTTGACTATTTAAAAGCAACGACTGTTCGCGCTCACGATGTCGATATGCATTTGTTTATTGTAACCCATCATATTAATTTTTATGAGACGCATTTATAGTAAATTACTGGTATCTTATACTGCAGGTTATATGCGGTACTCGCGTACATATAAAGTATCAATTTGTTTCAGAAACAACTACCTCAGGAGTTGTGCCCTCAACTTCTGGACAAACACCGAAGTCCTCTGCCCCAGTTACAACAGCGCAACCAGGTAGACTACTTTATGTTTACTCTTAGTTACGTTGCGAGGCTGGAGTATGTCAGCTATACTGGCTGTATCAGCTTCAACCTTAGGAACTATTAATCTCATAATGACGGAATAACCCCATGATGATATCGGTGCCTGAATTGTCCAATTTGATTTTCAGCAATAATGTCGCATTATATACGGCGCTGCGTGCACGCTACGTATATCCTTCCAATGTTATTTTGCCAAACCTAATAGGTCTGTGTTTATCTATACGGAACCATCATGTTGTTCTCGAAAGTAATCGAAGTTGACTTCAAGTGAGATCGTCAATGAAAAATCACAATCTGCTAGAATAATAGGGCATTGAAAATCGAGAGATCATAGGAAGCCCGAAGTTTGGTAGGTTAGCGAGTGAACAGAAGTGTTTAGCTAAAGCCTTGTGCTGAAAATCTTTAGGGAACAGAACTGAACAAACATCGAAGCCACATGGATACTTCATTTTTACCCTGGTTACGTTGTCTATTTAAACGAATCGGCTATTCGCACAAACGATATCGATCGTTCTTCGATCACTTTTCGTATGCGGAAGGAATCTGCATTTGTTGTAAGAGATAAAATAATTCGCGTGTTACCCATCATATTGATTATCGTGAGACGCAGCATAACTAAGTTAGGCCTACCTATACTGTGGCTGTATATATGAGATATTCGCCGACATGTTAAGCTTTATATATCTTTCAGGAGCGACAACCGCACGAGGAGCGGCATCAACACCTGGACAAACAACGTCTGCTTCAGAAACAACGCAACCACCAGGTACTTCATTCTGAACAATGAGTAATTGAGCAGCTAGCTATCTTTGGTTCTAAGACACAATTGACTCTTCTTAACTTAAGGCTCTCTGGTTCAAATTCCAGCAGTGCTTTAGTTTCAACTTGTGCAATGAGCGTTAATTATGATTAGAAACGATACATTACTCTTTCTTTATCATTTATCATTCCACAGGGATGATTTATCATTTAACATGGATGATTACAGAGGGGTTCCATACTTCTCATTTACGGCTCTGAAATACAGTACAGGATTAAGAAGAAATAAGAAAGTTACATCCCTGGAAATCAACTGAGAATTTCTTAAGCTGACTCTCCCATTAACATGTGTGAAGAACGATAAGACATTGATTTAAATACCTAACGCTTTCTAAGCTGTCATCGGCATTATTACAATGGTGGGGCTGTGTTGTGTCAGCTCTGCCATATGTAATTAACAAAATAGTATTTTAGCTGCTTCTTTCTTGACTAAATATTGATCAGTTAACGACGGAAGAAGCCCACGATGATCTTTGTACATAAAAAGACCAACTTGGTAGTCAGTGATATGTTGCGATACATATAAAAGTGCGTGCATGTGACGTATATCCATCATTATCATCAATGGCAAGCTCCAAAGAGGAGCGTAGCGGAAACAAGTTCGTCTAAAGCGTAGTGCTTTCAAAGAATTTTCAGCAACAGCATTGGATCGGTCTACACACATTTATGCATCCCTACCTATACAATGCACATGCCCGCACATCTGTCATACATTATGTTATCGGTGCATACAAGTGTGATTAAGACCACACACTGATACGCGAGAAAGTAGCTGTACATATGTGGATAACGGCATTTCATCATTTTGGGCATATCAGCGCACTTTTCAGAACCCCAACTTCGTGATCATGTTGACGTCATGTTTGGATGACACTTTCATCTATGCTCTCTCATTTCAGTGGTGCCTCCTTGCGCAGAAAAAGATATATTGACAAGCTCAGATGACAAACCATCGATAGATTCGACGAATCAAAAAGACAACCCGAATCTGAGTTCAGGTGACAGTTCGATTTGGGTTTCTAGCCAGCCAGCCAGCATCAACGTAACCTTCAATGATTTGGAGAAAGTGATGCGAGTAGAAGTTGCTGATGTGAGCGGAACAAAAGAAGTCAGCGTTATTTTCGAAAGTAACGACGGTTCACCGCCGAAAAAAGTTGTCGTAGACACCAGCGGAGGCGTGAGTATTTTAAATGTGTTCTTCCGGCTTTCGTTACATTGCAATAATGCGCGAAGTCACGATTGGAAACATTTGTTAGAAATGGCTTTTTATCCGAGTTTCAGAAATGTCTTTTTGCTATCGGCGTGTATAAATATTGTAAGTAACAAGTTCGACATCGTAAGTAGCGGGTTTGCAGCGATCTAAAATGCGCTGCGCATCCAATAAATGTGTGCCAAGTCTTTTATGGTTTGCGTGTGTACGTCATTTGCATGAAATACTTAGTTCAATTGATAAATTTGCTGCCCAACTTTGCGAGACCATTTAAACTATTTTGGACCGCTGGAAATAATACAGCTCAAGCGTCCACGTAGTTATTTATTTTAGTTGTCATTTCATTAAACAGCAGCCCACTAATGTCATCGCTGATGTTCCCGGTGGAATCGACGTCATCAAAGTTCGGATAATATTCGTCTCAACGGACGACAAGACAGATACGAGTGTCTCTGGACTTAAAATTTATGTTTGTCCAGTTTCCGGTAAGTGATTAAAGTCTTACATTATGAATTCATTACTGTTGCTGTAGCAGCCTGTGTAACCTAGTTTGAAATTAAAAGGATTTAGAATACATCTACCGTTCCTGATACATCGGCAGACTTGTATTATGATAATTTGCCTTCGAAATAATTATGCTTTGATGCTCAAGTGATTTAATCTGATTATAGACGAATGTTTGACTATTTAAAAGCAACGACTGTTCGCGCTCACGATGTCGATATGCATTTGTTTATTGTAACCCATCATATTAATTTTTATGAGACGCATTTATAGTAAATTACTGGTATCTTATACTGCAGGTTATATGCGGTACTCGCGTACATATAAAGTATCAATTTGTTTCAGAAACAACTACCTCAGGAGTTGTGCCCTCAACTTCTGGACAAACACCGAAGTCCTCTGCCCCAGTTACAACAGCGCAACCAGGTAGACTACTTTATGTTTACTCTTAGTTACGTTGCGAGGCTGGAGTATGTCAGCTATACTGGCTGTATCAGCTTCAACCTTAGGAACTATTAATCTCATAATGACGGAATAACCCCATGATGATATCGGTGCCTGAATTGTCCAATTTGATTTTCAGCAATAATGTCGCATTATATACGGCGCTGCGTGCACGCTACGTATATCCTTCCAATGTTATTTTGCCAAACCTAATAGGTCTGTGTTTATCTATACGGAACCATCATGTTGTTCTCGAAAGTAATCGAAGTTGACTTCAAGTGAGATCGTCAATGAAAAATCACAATCTGCTAGAATAATAGGGCATTGAAAATCGAGAGATCATAGGAAGCCCGAAGTTTGGTAGGTTAGCGAGTGAACAGAAGTGTTTAGCTAAAGCCTTGTGCTGAAAATCTTTAGGGAACAGAACTGAACAAACATCGAAGCCACATGGATACTTCATTTTTACCCTGGTTACGTTGTCTATTTAAACGAATCGGCTATTCGCACAAACGATATCGATCGTTCTTCGATCACTTTTCGTATGCGGAAGGAATCTGCATTTGTTGTAAGAGATAAAATAATTCGCGTGTTACCCATCATATTGATTATCGTGAGACGCAGCATAACTAAGTTAGGCCTACCTATACTGTGGCTGTATATATGAGATATTCGCCGACATGTTAAGCTTTATATATCTTTCAGGAGCGACAACCGCACGAGGAGCGGCATCAACACCTGGACAAACAACGTCTGCTTCAGAAACAACGCAACCACCAGGTACTTCATTCTGAACAATGAGTAATTGAGCAGCTAGCTATCTTTGGTTCTAAGACACAATTGACTCTTCTTAACTTAAGGCTCTCTGGTTCAAATTCCAGCAGTGCTTTAGTTTCAACTTGTGCAATGAGCGTTAATTATGATTAGAAACGATACATTACTTTTTCTTTATCATTTATCATTCCACAGGGATGATTTATCATTTAACATGGATGATTACAGAGGGGTTCCATACTTCTCATTTACGGCTCTGAAATACAGTACAGGATTAAGAAGAAATAAGAAAGTTACATCCCTGGAAATCAACTGAGAATTTCTTAAGCTGACTCTCCCATTAACATGTGTGAAGAACGATAAGACATTGATTTAAATACCTAACGCTTTCTAAGCTGTCATCGGCATTATTACAATGGTGGGGCTGTGTTGTGTCAGCTCTGCCATATGTAATTAACAAAATAGTATTTTAGCTGCTTCTTTCTTGACTAAATATTGATCAGTTAACGACGGAAGAAGCCCACGATGATCTTTGTACATAAAAAGACCAACTTGGTAGTCAGTGATATGTTGCGATACATATAAAAGTGCGTGCATGTGACGTATATCCATCATTATCATCAATGGCAAGCTCCAAAGAGGAGCGTAGCGGAAACAAGTTCGTCTAAAGCGTAGTGCTTTCAAAGAATTTTCAGCAACAGCATTGGATCGGTCTACACACATTTATGCATCCCTACCTATACAATGCACATGCCCGCACATCTGTCATACATTATGTTATCGGTGCATACAAGTGTGATTAAGACCACACACTGATACGCGAGAAAGTAGCTGTACATATGTGGATAACGGCATTTCATCATTTTGGGCATATCAGCGCACTTTTCAGAACCCCAACTTCGTGATCATGTTGACGTCATGTTTGGATGACACTTTCATCTATGCTCTCTCATTTCAGTGGTGCCTCCTTGCGCAGAAAAAGATATATTGACAAGCTCAGATGACAAACCATCGATAGATTCGACGAATCAAAAAGACAACCCGAATCTGAGTTCAGGTGACAGTTCGATTTGGGTTTCTAGCCAGCCAGCCAGCATCAACGTAACCTTCAATGATTTGGAGAAAGTGATGCGAGTAGAAGTTGCTGATGTGAGCGGAACAAAAGAAGTCAGCGTTATTTTCGAAAGTAACGACGGTTCACCGCCGAAAAAAGTTGTCGTAGACACCAGCGGAGGCGTGAGTATTTTAAGTGTGTTCTTCCGGCTTTCGTTACATTGCAATAATGCGCGAAGTCACGATTGGAAACATTTGTTAGAAATGGCTTTTTATCCGAGTTTCAGAAATGTCTTTTTGCTATCGGCGTGTATAAATATTGTAAGTAACAAGTTCGACATCGTAAGTAGCGGGTTTGCAGCGATCTAAAATGCGCTGCGCATCCAATAAATGTGTGCCAAGTCTTTTATGGTTTGCGTGTGTACGTCATTTGCATGAAATACTTAGTTCAATTGATAAATTTGCTGCCCAACTTTGCGAGACCATTTAAACTATTTTGGACCGCTGGAAATAATACAGCTCAAGCGTCCACGTAGTTATTTATTTTAGTTGTCATTTCATTAAACAGCAGCCCACTAATGTCATCGCTGATGTTCCCGGTGGAATCGACGTCATCAAAGTTCGGATAATATTCGTCTCAACGGACGACAAGACAGATACGAGTGTCTCTGGACTTAAAATTTATGTTTGTCCAGTTTCCGGTAAGTGATTAAAGTCTTACATTATGAATTCATTACTGTTGCTGTAGCAGCCTGTGTAACCTAGTTTGAAATTAAAAGGATTTAGAATACATCTACCGTTCCTGATACATCGGCAGACTTGTATTATGATAATTTGCCTTCGAAATAATTATGCTTTGATGCTCAAGTGATTTAATCTGATTATAGACGAATGTTTGACTATTTAAAAGCAACGACTGTTCGCGCTCACGATGTCGATATGCATTTGTTTATTGTAACCCATCATATTAATTTTTATGAGACGCATTTATAGTAAATTACTGGTATCTTATACTGCAGGTTATATGCGGTACTCGCGTACATATAAAGTATCAATTTGTTTCAGAAACAACTACCTCAGGAGTTGTGCCCTCAACTTCTGGACAAACACCGAAGTCCTCTGCCCCAGTTACAACAGCGCAACCAGGTAGACTACTTTATGTTTACTCTTAGTTACGTTGCGAGGCTGGAGTATGTCAGCTATACTGGCTGTATCAGCTTCAACCTTAGGAACTATTAATCTCATAATGACGGAATAACCCCATGATGATATCGGTGCCTGAATTGTCCAATTTGATTTTCAGCAATAATGTCGCATTATATACGGCGCTGCGTGCACGCTACGTATATCCTTCCAATGTTATTTTGCCAAACCTAATAGGTCTGTGTTTATCTATACGGAACCATCATGTTGTTCTCGAAAGTAATCGAAGTTGACTTCAAGTGAGATCGTCAATGAAAAATCACAATCTGCTAGAATAATAGGGCATTGAAAATCGAGAGATCATAGGAAGCCCGAAGTTTGGTAGGTTAGCGAGTGAACAGAAGTGTTTAGCTAAAGCCTTGTGCTGAAAATCTTTAGGGAACAGAACTGAACAAACATCGAAGCCACATGGATACTTCATTTTTACCCTGGTTACGTTGTCTATTTAAACGAATCGGCTATTCGCACAAACGATATCGATCGTTCTTCGATCACTTTTCGTATGCGGAAGGAATCTGCATTTGTTGTAAGAGATAAAATAATTCGCGTGTTACCCATCATATTGATTATCGTGAGACGCAGCATAACTAAGTTAGGCCTACCTATACTGTGGCTGTATATATGAGATATTCGCCGACATGTTAAGCTTTATATATCTTTCAGGAGCGACAACCGCACGAGGAGCGGCATCAACACCTGGACAAACAACGTCTGCTTCAGAAACAACGCAACCACCAGGTACTTCATTCTGAACAATGAGTAATTGAGCAGCTAGCTATCTTTGGTTCTAAGACACAATTGACTCTTCTTAACTTAAGGCTCTCTGGTTCAAATTCCAGCAGTGCTTTAGTTTCAACTTGTGCAATGAGCGTTAATTATGATTAGAAACGATACATTACTCTTTCTTTATCATTTATCATTCCACAGGGATGATTTATCATTTAACATGGATGATTACAGAGGGGTTCCATACTTCTCATTTACGGCTCTGAAATACAGTACAGGATTAAGAAGAAATAAGAAAGTTACATCCCTGGAAATCAACTGAGAATTTCTTAAGCTGACTCTCCCATTAACATGTGTGAAGAACGATAAGACATTGATTTAAATACCTAACGCTTTCTAAGCTGTCATCGGCATTATTACAATGGTGGGGCTGTGTTGTGTCAGCTCTGCCATATGTAATTAACAAAATAGTATTTTAGCTGCTTCTTTCTTGACTAAATATTGATCAGTTAACGACGGAAGAAGCCCACGATGATCTTTGTACATAAAAAGACCAACTTGGTAGTCAGTGATATGTTGCGATACATATAAAAGTGCGTGCATGTGACGTATATCCATCATTATCATCAATGGCAAGCTCCAAAGAGGAGCGTAGCGGAAACAAGTTCGTCTAAAGCGTAGTGCTTTCAAAGAATTTTCAGCAACAGCATTGGATCGGTCTACACACATTTATGCATCCCTACCTATACAATGCACATGCCCGCACATCTGTCATACATTATGTTATCGGTGCATACAAGTGTGATTAAGACCACACACTGATACGCGAGAAAGTAGCTGTACATATGTGGATAACGGCATTTCATCATTTTGGGCATATCAGCGCACTTTTCAGAACCCCAACTTCGTGATCATGTTGACGTCATGTTTGGATGACACTTTCATCTATGCTCTCTCATTTCAGTGGTGCCTCCTTGCGCAGAAAAAGATATATTGACAAGCTCAGATGACAAACCATCGATAGATTCGACGAATCAAAAAGACAACCCGAATCTGAGTTCAGGTGACAGTTCGATTTGGGTTTCTAGCCAGCCAGCCAGCATCAACGTAACCTTCAATGATTTGGAGAAAGTGATGCGAGTAGAAGTTGCTGATGTGAGCGGAACAAAAGAAGTCAGCGTTATTTTCGAAAGTAACGACGGTTCACCGCCGAAAAAAGTTGTCGTAGACACCAGCGGAGGCGTGAGTATTTTAAATGTGTTCTTCCGGCTTTCGTTACATTGCAATAATGCGCGAAGTCACGATTGGAAACATTTGTTAGAAATGGCTTTTTATCCGAGTTTCAGAAATGTCTTTTTGCTATCGGCGTGTATAAATATTGTAAGTAACAAGTTCGACATCGTAAGTAGCGGGTTTGCAGCGATCTAAAATGCGCTGCGCATCCAATAAATGTGTGCCAAGTCTTTTATGGTTTGCGTGTGTACGTCATTTGCATGAAATACTTAGTTCAATTGATAAATTTGCTGCCCAACTTTGCGAGACCATTTAAACTATTTTGGACCGCTGGAAATAATACAGCTCAAGCGTCCACGTAGTTATTTATTTTAGTTGTCATTTCATTAAACAGCAGCCCACTAATGTCATCGCTGATGTTCCCGGTGGAATCGACGTCATCAAAGTTCGGATAATATTCGTCTCAACGGACGACAAGACAGATACGAGTGTCTCTGGACTTAAAATTTATGTTTGTCCAGTTTCCGGTAAGTGATTAAAGTCTTACATTATGAATTCATTACTGTTGCTGTAGCAGCCTGTGTAACCTAGTTTGAAATTAAAAGGATTTAGAATACATCTACCGTTCCTGATACATCGGCAGACTTGTATTATGATAATTTGCCTTCGAAATAATTATGCTTTGATGCTCAAGTGATTTAATCTGATTATAGACGAATGTTTGACTATTTAAAAGCAACGACTGTTCGCGCTCACGATGTCGATATGCATTTGTTTATTGTAACCCATCATATTAATTTTTATGAGACGCATTTATAGTAAATTACTGGTATCTTATACTGCAGGTTATATGCGGTACTCGCGTACATATAAAGTATCAATTTGTTTCAGAAACAACTACCTCAGGAGTTGTGCCCTCAACTTCTGGACAAACACCGAAGTCCTCTGCCCCAGTTACAACAGCGCAACCAGGTAGACTACTTTATGTTTACTCTTAGTTACGTTGCGAGGCTGGAGTATGTCAGCTATACTGGCTGTATCAGCTTCAACCTTAGGAACTATTAATCTCATAATGACGGAATAACCCCATGATGATATCGGTGCCTGAATTGTCCAATTTGATTTTCAGCAATAATGTCGCATTATATACGGCGCTGCGTGCACGCTACGTATATCCTTCCAATGTTATTTTGCCAAACCTAATAGGTCTGTGTTTATCTATACGGAACCATCATGTTGTTCTCGAAAGTAATCGAAGTTGACTTCAAGTGAGATCGTCAATGAAAAATCACAATCTGCTAGAATAATAGGGCATTGAAAATCGAGAGATCATAGGAAGCCCGAAGTTTGGTAGGTTAGCGAGTGAACAGAAGTGTTTAGCTAAAGCCTTGTGCTGAAAATCTTTAGGGAACAGAACTGAACAAACATCGAAGCCACATGGATACTTCATTTTTACCCTGGTTACGTTGTCTATTTAAACGAATCGGCTATTCGCACAAACGATATCGATCGTTCTTCGATCACTTTTCGTATGCGGAAGGAATCTGCATTTGTTGTAAGAGATAAAATAATTCGCGTGTTACCCATCATATTGATTATCGTGAGACGCAGCATAACTAAGTTAGGCCTACCTATACTGTGGCTGTATATATGAGATATTCGCCGACATGTTAAGCTTTATATATCTTTCAGGAGCGACAACCGCACGAGGAGCGGCATCAACACCTGGACAAACAACGTCTGCTTCAGAAACAACGCAACCACCAGGTACTTCATTCTGAACAATGAGTAATTGAGCAGCTAGCTATCTTTGGTTCTAAGACACAATTGACTCTTCTTAACTTAAGGCTCTCTGGTTCAAATTCCAGCAGTGCTTTAGTTTCAACTTGTGCAATGAGCGTTAATTATGATTAGAAACGATACATTACTTTTTCTTTATCATTTATCATTCCACAGGGATGATTTATCATTTAACATGGATGATTACAGAGGGGTTCCATACTTCTCATTTACGGCTCTGAAATACAGTACAGGATTAAGAAGAAATAAGAAAGTTACATCCCTGGAAATCAACTGAGAATTTCTTAAGCTGACTCTCCCATTAACATGTGTGAAGAACGATAAGACATTGATTTAAATACCTAACGCTTTCTAAGCTGTCATCGGCATTATTACAATGGTGGGGCTGTGTTGTGTCAGCTCTGCCATATGTAATTAACAAAATAGTATTTTAGCTGCTTCTTTCTTGACTAAATATTGATCAGTTAACGACGGAAGAAGCCCACGATGATCTTTGTACATAAAAAGACCAACTTGGTAGTCAGTGATATGTTGCGATACATATAAAAGTGCGTGCATGTGACGTATATCCATCATTATCATCAATGGCAAGCTCCAAAGAGGAGCGTAGCGGAAACAAGTTCGTCTAAAGCGTAGTGCTTTCAAAGAATTTTCAGCAACAGCATTGGATCGGTCTACACACATTTATGCATCCCTACCTATACAATGCACATGCCCGCACATCTGTCATACATTATGTTATCGGTGCATACAAGTGTGATTAAGACCACACACTGATACGCGAGAAAGTAGCTGTACATATGTGGATAACGGCATTTCATCATTTTGGGCATATCAGCGCACTTTTCAGAACCCCAACTTCGTGATCATGTTGACGTCATGTTTGGATGACACTTTCATCTATGCTCTCTCATTTCAGTGGTGCCTCCTTGCGCAGAAAAAGATATATTGACAAGCTCAGATGACAAACCATCGATAGATTCGACGAATCAAAAAGACAACCCGAATCTGAGTTCAGGTGACAGTTCGATTTGGGTTTCTAGCCAGCCAGCCAGCATCAACGTAACCTTCAATGATTTGGAGAAAGTGATGCGAGTAGAAGTTGCTGATGTGAGCGGAACAAAAGAAGTCAGCGTTATTTTCGAAAGTAACGACGGTTCACCGCCGAAAAAAGTTGTCGTAGACACCAGCGGAGGCGTGAGTATTTTAAATGTGTTCTTCCGGCTTTCGTTACATTGCAATAATGCGCGAAGTCACGATTGGAAACATTTGTTAGAAATGGCTTTTTATCCGAGTTTCAGAAATGTCTTTTTGCTATCGGCGTGTATAAATATTGTAAGTAACAAGTTCGACATCGTAAGTAGCGGGTTTGCAGCGATCTAAAATGCGCTGCGCATCCAATAAATGTGTGCCAAGTCTTTTATGGTTTGCGTGTGTACGTCATTTGCATGAAATACTTAGTTCAATTGATAAATTTGCTGCCCAACTTTGCGAGACCATTTAAACTATTTTGGACCGCTGGAAATAATACAGCTCAAGCGTCCACGTAGTTATTTATTTTAGTTGTCATTTCATTAAACAGCAGCCCACTAATGTCATCGCTGATGTTCCCGGTGGAATCGACGTCATCAAAGTTCGGATAATATTCGTCTCAACGGACGACAAGACAGATACGAGTGTCTCTGGACTTAAAATTTATGTTTGTCCAGTTTCCGGTAAGTGATTAAAGTCTTACATTATGAATTCATTACTGTTGCTGTAGCAGCCTGTGTAACCTAGTTTGAAATTAAAAGGATTTAGAATACATCTACCGTTCCTGATACATCGGCAGACTTGTATTATGATAATTTGCCTTCGAAATAATTATGCTTTGATGCTCAAGTGATTTAATCTGATTATAGACGAATGTTTGACTATTTAAAAGCAACGACTGTTCGCGCTCACGATGTCGATATGCATTTGTTTATTGTAACCCATCATATTAATTTTTATGAGACGCATTTATAGTAAATTACTGGTATCTTATACTGCAGGTTATATGCGGTACTCGCGTACATATAAAGTATCAATTTGTTTCAGAAACAACTACCTCAGGAGTTGTGCCCTCAACTTCTGGACAAACACCGAAGTCCTCTGCCCCAGTTACAACAGCGCAACCAGGTAGACTACTTTATGTTTACTCTTAGTTACGTTGCGAGGCTGGAGTATGTCAGCTATACTGGCTGTATCAGCTTCAACCTTAGGAACTATTAATCTCATAATGACGGAATAACCCCATGATGATATCGGTGCCTGAATTGTCCAATTTGATTTTCAGCAATAATGTCGCATTATATACGGCGCTGCGTGCACGCTACGTATATCCTTCCAATGTTATTTTGCCAAACCTAATAGGTCTGTGTTTATCTATACGGAACCATCATGTTGTTCTCGAAAGTAATCGAAGTTGACTTCAAGTGAGATCGTCAATGAAAAATCACAATCTGCTAGAATAATAGGGCATTGAAAATCGAGAGATCATAGGAAGCCCGAAGTTTGGTAGGTTAGCGAGTGAACAGAAGTGTTTAGCTAAAGCCTTGTGCTGAAAATCTTTAGGGAACAGAACTGAACAAACATCGAAGCCACATGGATACTTCATTTTTACCCTGGTTACGTTGTCTATTTAAACGAATCGGCTATTCGCACAAACGATATCGATCGTTCTTCGATCACTTTTCGTATGCGGAAGGAATCTGCATTTGTTGTAAGAGATAAAATAATTCGCGTGTTACCCATCATATTGATTATCGTGAGACGCAGCATAACTAAGTTAGGCCTACCTATACTGTGGCTGTATATATGAGATATTCGCCGACATGTTAAGCTTTATATATCTTTCAGGAGCGACAACCGCACGAGGAGCGGCATCAACACCTGGACAAACAACGTCTGCTTCAGAAACAACGCAACCACCAGGTACTTCATTCTGAACAATGAGTAATTGAGCAGCTAGCTATCTTTGGTTCTAAGACACAATTGACTCTTCTTAACTTAAGGCTCTCTGGTTCAAATTCCAGCAGTGCTTTAGTTTCAACTTGTGCAATGAGCGTTAATTATGATTAGAAACGATACATTACTTTTTCTTTATCATTTATCATTCCACAGGGATGATTTATCATTTAACATGGATGATTACAGAGGGGTTCCATACTTCTCATTTACGGCTCTGAAATACAGTACAGGATTAAGAAGAAATAAGAAAGTTACATCCCTGGAAATCAACTGAGAATTTCTTAAGCTGACTCTCCCATTAACATGTGTGAAGAACGATAAGACATTGATTTAAATACCTAACGCTTTCTAAGCTGTCATCGGCATTATTACAATGGTGGGGCTGTGTTGTGTCAGCTCTGCCATATGTAATTAACAAAATAGTATTTTAGCTGCTTCTTTCTTGACTAAATATTGATCAGTTAACGACGGAAGAAGCCCACGATGATCTTTGTACATAAAAAGACCAACTTGGTAGTCAGTGATATGTTGCGATACATATAAAAGTGCGTGCATGTGACGTATATCCATCATTATCATCAATGGCAAGCTCCAAAGAGGAGCGTAGCGGAAACAAGTTCGTCTAAAGCGTAGTGCTTTCAAAGAATTTTCAGCAACAGCATTGGATCGGTCTACACACATTTATGCATCCCTACCTATACAATGCACATGCCCGCACATCTGTCATACATTATGTTATCGGTGCATACAAGTGTGATTAAGACCACACACTGATACGCGAGAAAGTAGCTGTACATATGTGGATAACGGCATTTCATCATTTTGGGCATATCAGCGCACTTTTCAGAACCCCAACTTCGTGATCATGTTGACGTCATGTTTGGATGACACTTTCATCTATGCTCTCTCATTTCAGTGGTGCCTCCTTGCGCAGAAAAAGATATATTGACAAGCTCAGATGACAAACCATCGATAGATTCGACGAATCAAAAAGACAACCCGAATCTGAGTTCAGGTGACAGTTCGATTTGGGTTTCTAGCCAGCCAGCCAGCATCAACGTAACCTTCAATGATTTGGAGAAAGTGATGCGAGTAGAAGTTGCTGATGTGAGCGGAACAAAAGAAGTCAGCGTTATTTTCGAAAGTAACGACGGTTCACCGCCGAAAAAAGTTGTCGTAGACACCAGCGGAGGCGTGAGTATTTTAAGTGTGTTCTTCCGGCTTTCGTTACATTGCAATAATGCGCGAAGTCACGATTGGAAACATTTGTTAGAAATGGCTTTTTATCCGAGTTTCAGAAATGTCTTTTTGCTATCGGCGTGTATAAATATTGTAAGTAACAAGTTCGACATCGTAAGTAGCGGGTTTGCAGCGATCTAAAATGCGCTGCGCATCCAATAAATGTGTGCCAAGTCTTTTATGGTTTGCGTGTGTACGTCATTTGCATGAAATACTTAGTTCAATTGATAAATTTGCTGCCCAACTTTGCGAGACCATTTAAACTATTTTGGACCGCTGGAAATAATACAGCTCAAGCGTCCACGTAGTTATTTATTTTAGTTGTCATTTCATTAAACAGCAGCCCACTAATGTCATCGCTGATGTTCCCGGTGGAATCGACGTCATCAAAGTTCGGATAATATTCGTCTCAACGGACGACAAGACAGATACGAGTGTCTCTGGACTTAAAATTTATGTTTGTCCAGTTTCCGGTAAGTGATTAAAGTCTTACATTATGAATTCATTACTGTTGCTGTAGCAGCCTGTGTAACCTAGTTTGAAATTAAAAGGATTTAGAATACATCTACCGTTCCTGATACATCGGCAGACTTGTATTATGATAATTTGCCTTCGAAATAATTATGCTTTGATGCTCAAGTGATTTAATCTGATTATAGACGAATGTTTGACTATTTAAACGCAACGACTGTTCGCGCTCACGATGTCGATATGCATTTGTTTATTGTAACCCATCATATTAATTTTTATGAGACGCATTTATAGTAAATTACTGGTATCTTATACTGCAGGTTATATGCGGTACTCGCGTACATATAAAGTATCAATTTGTTTCAGAAACAACTACCTCAGGAGTTGTGCCCTCAACTTCTGGACAAACACCGAAGTCCTCTGCCCCAGTTACAACAGCGCAACCAGGTAGACTACTTTATGTTTACTCTTAGTTACGTTGCGAGGCTGGAGTATGTCAGCTATACTGGCTGTATCAGCTTCAACCTTAGGAACTATTAATCTCATAATGACGGAATAACCCCATGATGATATCGGTGCCTGAATTGTCCAATTTGATTTTCAGCAATAATGTCGCATTATATACGGCGCTGCGTGCACGCTACGTATATCCTTCCAATGTTATTTTGCCAAACCTAATAGGTCTGTGTTTATCTATACGGTACCATCATGTTGTTCTCGAAAGTAATCGAAGTTGACTTCAAGTGAGATCGTCAATGAAAAATCACAATCTGCTAGAATAATAGGGCATTGAAAATCGAGAGATCATAGGAAGCCCGAAGTTTGGTAGGTTAGCGAGTGAACAGAAGTGTTTAGCTAAAGCCTTGTGCTGAAAATCTTTAGGGAACAGAACTGAACAAACATCGAAGCCACATGGATACTTCATTTTTACCCTGGTTACGTTGTCTATTTAAACGAATCGGCTATTCGCACAAACGATATCGATCGTTCTTCGATCACTTTTCGTATGCGGAAGGAATCTGCATTTGTTGTAAGAGATAAAATAATTCGCGTGTTACCCATCATATTGATTATCGTGAGACGCAGCATAACTAAGTTAGGCCTACCTATACTGTGGCTGTATATATGAGATATTCGCCGACATGTTAAGCTTTATATATCTTTCAGGAGCGACAACCGCACGAGGAGCGGCATCAACACCTGGACAAACAACGTCTGCTTCAGAAACAACGCAACCACCAGGTACTTCATTCTGAACAATGAGTAATTGAGCAGCTAGCTATCTTTGGTTCTAAGACACAATTGACTCTTCTTAACTTAAGGCTCTCTGGTTCAAATTCCAGCAGTGCTTTAGTTTCAACTTGTGCAATGAGCGTTAATTATGATTAGAAACGATACATTACTCTTTCTTTATCATTTATCATTCCACAGGGATGATTTATCATTTAACATGGATGATTACAGAGGGGTTCCATACTTCTCATTTACGGCTCTGAAATACAGTACAGGATTAAGAAGAAATAAGAAAGTTACATCCCTGGAAATCAACTGAGAATTTCTTAAGCTGACTCTCCCATTAACATGTGTGAAGAACGATAAGACATTGATTTAAATACCTAACGCTTTCTAAGCTGTCATCGGCATTATTACAATGGTGGGGCTGTGTTGTGTCAGCTCTGCCATATGTAATTAACAAAATAGTATTTTAGCTGCTTCTTTCTTGACTAAATATTGATCAGTTAACGACGGAAGAAGCCCACGATGATCTTTGTACATAAAAAGACCAACTTGGTAGTCAGTGATATGTTGCGATACATATAAAAGTGCGTGCATGTGACGTATATCCATCATTATCATCAATGGCAAGCTCCAAAGAGGAGCGTAGCGGAAACAAGTTCGTCTAAAGCGTAGTGCTTTCAAAGAATTTTCAGCAACAGCATTGGATCGGTCTACACACATTTATGCATCCCTACCTATACAATGCACATGCCCGCACATCTGTCATACATTATGTTATCGGTGCATACAAGTGTGATTAAGACCACACACTGATACGCGAGAAAGTAGCTGTACATATGTGGATAACGGCATTTCATCATTTTGGGCATATCAGCGCACTTTTCAGAACCCCAACTTCGTGATCATGTTGACGTCATGTTTGGATGACACTTTCATCTATGCTCTCTCATTTCAGTGGTGCCTCCTTGCGCAGAAAAAGATATATTGACAAGCTCAGATGACAAACCATCGATAGATTCGACGAATCAAAAAGACAACCCGAATCTGAGTTCAGGTGACAGTTCGATTTGGGTTTCTAGCCAGCCAGCCAGCATCAACGTAACCTTCAATGATTTGGAGAAAGTGATGCGAGTAGAAGTTGCTGATGTGAGCGGAACAAAAGAAGTCAGCGTTATTTTCGAAAGTAACGACGGTTCACCGCCGAAAAAAGTTGTCGTAGACACCAGCGGAGGCGTGAGTATTTTAAATGTGTTCTTCCGGCTTTCGTTACATTGCAATAATGCGCGAAGTCACGATTGGAAACATTTGTTAGAAATGGCTTTTTATCCGAGTTTCAGAAATGTCTTTTTGCTATCGGCGTGTATAAATATTGTAAGTAACAAGTTCGACATCGTAAGTAGCGGGTTTGCAGCGATCTAAAATGCGCTGCGCATCCAATAAATGTGTGCCAAGTCTTTTATGGTTTGCGTGTGTACGTCATTTGCATGAAATACTTAGTTCAATTGATAAATTTGCTGCCCAACTTTGCGAGACCATTTAAACTATTTTGGACCGCTGGAAATAATACAGCTCAAGCGTCCACGTAGTTATTTATTTTAGTTGTCATTTCATTAAACAGCAGCCCACTAATGTCATCGCTGATGTTCCCGGTGGAATCGACGTCATCAAAGTTCGGATAATATTCGTCTCAACGGACGACAAGACAGATACGAGTGTCTCTGGACTTAAAATTTATGTTTGTCCAGTTTCCGGTAAGTGATTAAAGTCTTACATTATGAATTCATTACTGTTGCAGCGGCAACCTGTGTAACCTAGTTTCTATTAAAATATATGGTTTCAGATACATCGACTGAGTCGCATTATTAGAATTTGCTTAAGTAATAGTCATGCCTAAATTCTCAAATAACTGCGGCTCATTCTGATAGAATATTTACTTGGCTATTTGAACGTAACGACTGTTCGGGCACACGATGTCGTTCTTTATTCAATCACTTTTCGAATCTGGGAATAATCTGCATAATTTTGTCCTGAGAGATATATTTGTGTGTGTAATCCAGCGGATTTATTTGTCTGAGTTGCATTATAACGTATTTACTCATATCGTGACTGTATATATATATATGCTATACTTGCAGACATGTTAAGCATTCTATTTGTTTCAGAAACAACTACGGCACGAGTTGCGGCATCAACATCTGGGCAAGCGCCGTCTGCGCCAAAAACAACTCAACCACCAGGTATCTTAGTCTGAACAATGAGTCGTTGAACAGTTAGCCGTGCTTCGAAGACACATATTCCTCTTCTTAACTTTATTCTCTGGTTAAAATTCCAGTAGTGCTTCATTTCCAACTAGTGTAAAGAATGTTGTGACTGGAAACGCCACAGTGCTGTTTCCTGCTACATCTAGTATTCCACATGGATATATTACCTGCTTATTTACTGATCTGACAAAGAGAGTACATGTAAATGCGACGCCTAATCCATTTAATTTCGCCCAACCTTGTCTGCTTGTTTCTGCGGCGCCATTTAGCATGGTGCTCAAACTATCATTCGCAGTTCACTTCGTGTGAGATCGGTATCAAATAGCCGTGCTGAGAGTCAACAGATCAGACAGACCAGTGGCAAGGTTGGTAGGTAGACAAGTATACATGCGAGTTTGACTAACGATGTTTGCCGATACATTTCAAAGAATCAACAGCAAGAGCAGAATTGGGTATCGAAATCCAAGGTGTTGGATCGGTAGTGACAGATGTCCGCATATTATGAATTCGTTACTGTAGTAATAGCAACCTATGTAACCTAGTTTAGATTTTAAAGGGATTTAAAATATATCTGCCCTTCCAGATACATCGACCGACTTGCACTGTGAGAGTTTGCATAAGTAATGATTATGCCTAAAAACTCAAACGTTTGAATCTCATCATGATAGAATATTAATTTGCCTATTTGGCGTCATTTTATCTTGAGAGATACATACGTGTGTGTAACCCATCATATTTGTTTTCATGAGACATATTTAAACTACATTTCTCAGGGTGTTATTCAATATGCGATACACCCGGCCATGTTAAGCTTTCTATTTCTTTCAGGAGCAACTACCCCAGGAGCTGTGGAATCAACATCTGGACAAACACCGTCGGCTCCGAAAACAACCAAACCATCAGGTACTTAATCCTGAACAATGAGTCATCGAACAGTTATCCGTTATTTGAGGACACATATGTCCCTTCTTAGTTTAAGGCTCTCTCGTTATAATTTTAGCAATGCTTTATTTTCAACTGGTGCAATGAAAGTTCATTGTGATTAGATACGACACAATAATTTTGCGTCCTGTAGTATTTCACACGGATACGTTTACTGCTCATTTACGGCATAGAAATTACAGGATTAGGAATAAACAGAAATTACATCTAGGAATTCAATTTATAACTGTATTTCGTCCTGGTGACCCTGTCACCACAGCGTATTATACACGTAGAACGAGTTGACATTGATTTTAATATCGAAAATTGTCTAATTGGCATTAATTACTCCACTGTTTACGTTGTGGGGCTGTGGTTAGTCAGCTCTACTGCCTACAGTAGACGAATATTATTATTATTGTGGGATTTAGTCGTGGACATGTCAAGCTTTCTATTTCTTTCAGGAGCAACTACTCCAGGAGCTGTGGCATCAACATCTGGACAGACACCATCAGCTCCGAAAACAACTAAACCATCAGGTACTTCATTCTGAACAACGAATCATCGAACAGTTATCCGTTCTTTGAGGACACACATATCCCTTTCTTAGTTTAAAGCTGTCTTTTTAAAAATTCCGGCAGTGCTTTATTTTCAACTGGTGCAATGAAAGTTTATTGTGAATAGAAACGCCACAGTAAGCTACGTATTCCTCCGACATGTAGTGTTGCACAGGTATACATTTACTGCTCGTTTACGGCTCTAATATAGAGAGTATAATTTTATTATGATCAAGAATAAATCGAAGTTATATCCTCGGAATTAAATTTACAACTATTAGGTCTTCCTGGTGACCCTTATACCAAAGCGTATCACAGGACGAGTATAGACATTTAAATATTTAAACTTGTCTAAATGGCATTACTCCACTGGTTACGTTGTGGGGCTGCGGTGTGTCAGCTATGACGTCACTGGTACGGGTAAACCCGCGGGTACTGGTCGGGTAGCAATTTTGAGTACGGGTCGGGTACGGGTATCGATCCTGGGTTATGGGTACGGGGCGGGTAGCAAAAAGGCTCTACCCGCAGACCTCGAGTATATGTGTGACACTCAAGTTAAGCTTTCTATTCATTTCAGGAGCAACTACCCCACGAGGTGCGGCATCAACATCTGGACAGACACCGTCTGCTCCAAAAACAACTAAATCACCAGGTACTTCATTCTGAACAATGAGTCGTGCCTTGAAGGCACATATACCCTTCTTAGTTTATAGCTAACTCATTATATTTATAACAGTACTTTAGTTTCTTCTGTTATAATGAAAGTTTATTGTGGGTCGAAATCTCAGAGTACTATTTCCTTAGACACTTGGTGTACCACCAGGAATGCATTTGCTGCTTACTGATTTTGAGGAAAGTATTAATGCAAAGGTGTTCGTCAAACATTCAACGGATATAAAGATTACGTCATCGTTGATATAGCCGTGTTGTAGTGCATTTGCGACCGACCCTTTTATATATTTGCGAAAAATTTGTGTCAGCATATTAATTATCTTGTGGCTTGCCGAATTCACGCGTCATACCGTAGACCCTAGGTTCTGACTTCATAAGTCAATTTGATGAAATGTATTCCGATCAAGATTATGGGAAGCATGACTACTACGACACATTCTTGAGTTGCGTAGTTCCAGCGGATCCGAGCTAACACCGTATCTCCGTGGTTCGACGCCAGGCGTCGTTTGCCCAGCCGCCAGGGTCGTCGGCTGGAGAGGCTCTATCGTCGAAAACTTTCGCCGGATGATCGCAGGGGTTGGGTCCAGTTTTTTTGTCACATGAATACACGCTTTCGCGAGGGAATTTCTGGGAGACCGAAACCTCTGGATGAGTTACGGACCTTAGGTGACTTTGGTCAACCTCAAACAGCCTGCTGGGTCGACGTGAATACGGGTGATGTCTACATCCCCCTCCTTCAGCGTCGATGCCTTGACTAAACTGTGTAGCGCCAAATTCAATCTATTGAATGAATCAATAAACTTGATATAGCGCCTTTTCAAAAAATCTATTCAGAGGCGCTCTGCGCTAAACTACATGATATTAAATGTCGTCAACAATACAATACAATGCAACTGAAATTTGATATTGCCCTTCTTGCAATCAGCTCAGAAGTGCACACACGTCTCGACAGCGCGACTGCAGTTGTAATGCAGAGCAACAGTTACTGTGCGCGAATGACTTGCCCAAGGTCCCTATACGTAGTAACTCCTACACGGTTCTGCCTCTCAAGCGATTGCTCTTGTTCAACCGGTGAAATTGTCAATGCTTCACTTTAATCCGTGTGTGTGCGTGCGTGTGTAATAAGTTTATTTAACGACGCATCCATGGCAAGGATGATATGCGTCACTTTAATCCTGGATGTCGACTATTAAATAGTCGACAACAGGGCCGTACCGAGGGGCAGTGGGGCCGTTGTCCAAGGCGCAAATATGGAAAGGGCGCAAATTTCAGGATAGAACTTATTATTCCATAAAATACACTATTTTCAAAATGTGGGGCGTCAGATTGATGCTAGGCACGGGCGCAATTATTGTACGGCCCTGGTCGACATCCAGGATTAAGTTTGATCCAGGTTAACTTTGGCAATCGATAGCTCGACAAATTTTGTCGAGCAAACGATTGCGGTAGGTAACAAGTTGGGCGGAGGAGAGCTCCTGGTCCAGAATGACATCATGGTCGTGCACTGTTGTAGCGAAAGTAAATAGGGGAAAGCAGCGGAGAGTGAACATAACACAATCTTGACCAGTTGTTGCCGGGGCTCAAGTCCGATAAATACGGTTTATCATTCGCCCAACATGTCAACTTTGTAACTCGCAGCTGTTTGCTATTTGCCTCAACTAGAGATTGTCTCCCGTTTCATTTCTGTCAGTGCTGCTGCTTCACTCGTCCTCTAGGTCTGCTCAATTATTATGCAGCTGGAGCGGGTTCACCTGGCGTATCGCCCGATAAAGGGCATCTCCATGTCTGGTCGCGTTTTGGCCTATATGCAGGGTGTTTAACCCTCCCAAGCGCATTGCTTTTCGAAAGGCAGCGTCAGACGAGGGAATAGTGAGAAAGGAATTCGGTCTACTTGTTTTGCATATGATTATGTAAATGAATGACAGTAGCATATAAACTAGGCGATTATGGACATTATGGATGAAAATGAGAGAAGAGAAGAAGACCCAACATAAAGTGGGCGAACGGCATCAAGGATTGTTCCGTACATGATCAGCACAAATTGAGAATAGCCGCGTGCAATCGGGAGGGGGTTGGTTATGGAAACAAGTGATGGAACATCATTGGAGACCTAAGGGCTTCTTGCCATGGAATACGATGACGAAAACGACGTGTCACTTTTGCTTTCAGGTTACTGTGACATCACTAACGAGATACCAGACGGCATTCTGGCCTGGGTGGAACGTGACAATCTACCTGGTATGACAGGTAACGACCAACCTGTATATCCAGGAGACCGATTGACATCGGGTACCATAGTTCGGCTAGGCAACTGTCGAGAATGGTAAGCTGATCATTACTATCCACACTTTCTGCTATTTTTATAAAAGCATGAAAATCTAAGAACATCAGACATTATAAGAAACTTTATAATGCATGTAATTTCACATGAACCCCACATATGTGGACAAGTAAACTTGACAGTAAATGTCGACTTCTGGGCAGGGACTATCAAAATTGTGAGCATCTTCAGTGAACGCTTGAATATGTTCTGTCTTGAAGGAGCTGGTTTTCGACCGTCCGGTATGTCTATTGAGCGCTCTTAAGTAGTAGCCTCGAAGGGACGCTATATAAATCTTCGCGATGAATGAATTAATTAACATTTGAACAGACTCAAGGGCCTTATAAAGGATCCGTATTGGACTTCGTTGTCCCTCGTAATCGGGAATTCGAATATGTCTACGGCACCCACAATAGGGAAGTCATATGATCCAGCTTATTTACAGGTGCTTAATAAAAACAATGTCGATAGGCAGGGGACAAGATTTAGAGCGTCAAGCAGACAGACAGTCAGATGGCTAAGGTGGATGATTTTTAGAGTTGAAACAACGAGAGAGGCAGAGGGAAGAGATGGAATAAGGATGCGATTTGCGAAATACAGTGCTTTCAATTTAATTACCAGTCAAATGTCTGTGGGCAGAGCTCAGGTTTTGGTGAGTTCGAAGGTTGGATCAGGTACGAGTTGTAATACTGGAATAGTTTTCCAAAAAAGACAAGACGGCAAGGGCTCTGAAGCGATGAGCAGTTTTGAGTGATGGGACGACTGAGGGACGGAGTGTGGTTGGACCGTGAACAGCCGACGGAGGTGGGTGGTCTGGGAGAATTGGAGTGTGCTGTAACTAAGTTATATGACTCTGTGTTCTACTTATTCAGGTATTTGTATCCAGCGCAGTAATCTGAGGACAGTAGTGATGAGGTAGCATTTGGGGGTTTTGGTTAGTCTATTCTGACGAAATTTGAGTTTGTATATTTTGGCGATGTCTATGTTCATGAAAATATAACAGCAGTAGTCAAATACTGCATGAACTATTGGTGTAGCGATTGCTGATACAGTTTTGATATCGAATGTATAGAGTATACACGAAGCTAGAAAGGTAAAGATGGGTGTCACAATCGGAGGAACTAGGGTTTTGGTCTTAGAGACTGAAAATACACCCAACTAGCGGACAGGAGAATTTGAAATGAATGGGTGGGTGGGTGAATGCAGAGTCAATGTTGAGGGGAATAGAGAGATCATACGGAATTTTCTTGAGTTGCTCACTGATGCCCATATGTACGAATTCAATTTTTGGCGCGGACGTGACCCATAGTAAATTAATGATGGCATGAAATCAGTTTCAAAGTATAATGTGCTGAAGATGTGCTATTAGACTGCTCTGAATAAGCTAGTGTCCCATAACGAAGAAGAATTGGAATGGCAGTATTCTTACTTTTGTGCTACAATAAGTTCCGCGCATGCTACTTGAATCAGCTATTTTAATTACATTAACATAGAAATTGACCTTATCCATGTACACAAGTCGCGTTACCTTATAATATAATAAATAATTATATCTCCATTCTAGGTCCCTGGATGTTGGCCTGGTATATAAACTGATCCACAAGCCTGGTTTATTTTGACTAGATCTGATAAGGCGTTGTGTGCTAATTAAATTTTGTTCTCTCTGACAGAGCATTTATGTGGGTCACAGACATTTAAGTAAGTAAGTAAATAAGTATTTCCTTTAATAATAACGCCTGCAATCGCACGGCATGTAACGAAAGAACTAGTCGAATAAAAATAAAAGTATTCGATATAACTTCTAAATATAGATATAACTGAGTAGTAACAATTAGGCAGCCAACAGCAACAGCGCCAGGACACACAGTTACACACCCCATTAGGAGAATCGCCTCCGTATTTAGTAGTTATTAAGTGTAACAATTCAATGTATTGTTGCATATTTTTCTGCAGCTTGTGTCAGAAAAATGGAGCATTCGCATCTTACGTAAGTCATACTCAAAACGCGCTGCAATTAATAGCAATCTTGCTTTTCTCTTTCCTGAATAGTGTGGTGGAAAAGATTAGTTTATAGAATAATTCTGAAATTGCAAGCGTACGATGAACGTCTCAGTTTGAGATTATCAGTAACGTGTGTACAGCCGTGCGATTATACGTGATTCGCAATTATAGACCTTCGTGATAAAATAACATTTAAACAAATAACGTGATAAATAACGTATGACATAGATCGGCTTTGTTTACACAAGTGTAGCCTTTTCCAGAATATTCTTCGCACAAAGATACAAAAATTCGCATAACCCTTAATAGCATCAAGATGGTTCTATTGACTTGCATGTAACTGTATGTTCCAAGTTGCTTGTCTGACAACTGGCATGTTGCGAGTAAACGAAAACTGATTACTTTGGCTTTTATAAGAAATCTTTTCAAAAAAGGATACTTGCGAATGCCGTGTCTGCTTAGTCAGACGACAACAAAGTAGTGGATATAAAGTTGGTCGTTTCAGACAACATCAACCGACAGACAATAATTAGACTGTTTGATAAAATTAAAATGTAGGCCTACCTGTCTCCCAACAACTGTTACTTGCGGCGCAGCATTAATTGCAACCGGCGACATAAGCTTCTTCTTCATTATCTACCACTATTTGCCAACATGCAATTGAAAAATCAATCATAGACTATCGTGTGTCAGTAGGTCAAAGGTAGGTACACAGTTCAGCAGTTGCCCGAGGATGCAATAATTGTAGCCGAACATTTATTACTGTGATCACATGCATAACGGCAATGCTATATATAAACTTAGCCATAGACATTATTGCCACATATTTGCACAATTGCATGATAACAACCGTAGTAGACATTTATTGTACAGGAGGCATTGGGAGAGAGATCCTTAAGGGACCGTGTACTTGTAAGCATGAGAGTTTTAAGGGATCGTGTAGGACTACATGCAAGCATGTGGTTGCTTCAACCGTCGTTCAGCTCCAGTAATCCGAAATCATGCCTTTGATGTTGTTACAGGACACTCAAATGACTTATTCAGATGACAGTGACAAGTGTTTGGAATACTCCTGCATTAAAGGAGTTGAAGAAAGAATCAATAAATCGGAGTCATGCGAATGCGGCGAGGTTTGTGAGCAAGATTTAATCCAATGAACTGCTCTGCGTGTAATGTTATTTAGTCTCAACCTGTCTAGAGCGTACATACACTATATCAATGCGCACATTCTCAGGTTAAAGCCTTTTCGCTGTTGCATTAAAAGCTTTCTGTACGATGTATAATTATCTTTGCCAAACAAATGCGAAATGCCTGCCATCATCTCGACGTATTTTAACAGTCGTCCTGTGAATATATGAAACTGTTACGTCTAACTCAACGCAACCTGAATTCTATTCTTAACAAAATGATTTTCTGTTGGATAGCTTAACGCAGTCTATCTGAATCGATGAAGCTGATAAATAAGCTGATTACAGGCGCTCAGCTTTAAGTAGATTTTTACAATTATGCAAGATTTCTGTTGCGATTAATCAACAATGCTTTTTGTAGAAGTTGTTAAACTGCATCATGGTATACAGATAAAAGCGTAATGTAATTTATGTCCTGGATATTTAGTGTTGTTATTGTTGAGTAATTTAGCCTCTCTCAGAAGCGAGAATAATGAGTGATACAGTGGTCTCGCAGGCAATGTGATTGAACATTGTTGATGAATGTCATACCGATAATAACCTACGACTAGTGCCAGAAACTTTTATTGGGACTAAACCCGGCAAATGCTCCAGAAGCGTCTTAACATGGACTCTTGTGGTGTAAAGTAATGACATATTTGTATGGCGCCGTTCAGAGTAGCAGCGCTTCATCGGACGTTGGTACTTGAACCACAGAAGAGGAAGTCTAAAGGCGTTTTCGGACAGAGAAAGTAGCTGGCTAAGGACTCTGGAAGACAGTTGTATATGATATACTTAAATATGTGACCCAAGGAATCAAAATGAGTTGAATGTCGACCCAATACATTGCTAGGAAACAGATCAAAAGTTACTTTTGGTCATTTTCAGATGTTTATGGAACTGGGCAATGATGATGTGTTAGGTCTGCATTTCTGATAATAGCGCATGCATTAGCAAACATTACTTGTTCGCATATAATTTTTACCTTCTCATAGCAATGCAATATATCGTTATCAGGCTTATTTTTATTATTTGGGTCACATATAAGTTAACTTTAGACAAAAATGCGAGTTCAAGAGCAGCGTGGTATATTACGAAGCTAAGAAGTGCAGTCGGTTAAGACAGTTGCATTTATCCAGCAGTAACGTAAGGCTGAAACATGTTTGTTCGGGGTGAATTAATGAGGCATATTAAAAATGCAGCTTGGCAAACTCAGACATTCTTTAAATCACTAATAATTATTATACAATTACTGTCGGGAAACTTATGCAAGCATTGATTTAGTCTTTTCAGTCTTCTTAACGTTAACCGATACTTGTTTTACAGTCCTTCGTGTCGGTTCCAGTTCCTGCACCCATGTGCTGTCACTGCGAATACCGTACGTTTGTTTGATTGTCTCTACTGTTTATAATATTGACAAGTCAGTGAAAATCACAAAGCACTGTCATATTGTTTACTCCTAAGCAACAGCTACGGCTTCTAGCTATATGTGAATAAGTATATGTATATATAGGTTTGTGAAAAATAACAATTCTTTGCATAATATAAACTGAAAAATTAACTAAACTTAATTAAATTTAATTAATAGCCTAGCTATCCTAGTCACAGCTCCTGATTTATAACATGATAGTTATGATAATACACTGATAATATCGAAGTCAAAGTTTCAGAATGTTCGTGTCATCAAAGTTCTTAGCAACTATTACTTGATTGATTCACAATTCGGCTAGGCAGTAGGCCTACGGGGCTATATTTTGTATAAAATAAAGTACACGGCATCAAACTCTGGTTACTATGCAAATAATTGCAGGTCGGCATATATGCTATCTAGGCCGTTCATAGCGGATTTAACCCTTGAAAACATGCATATTTAGCAATTGCATATTTACCAAAAAATGCAAATCTCGACACCACATGTATTATAAGAGAGTATATATCGATCAGCACCTGAATTGGAAATAACACATACATAACACATCTAATAAAAGACCCCAAAATATTGGAATACTCTTTCGCTCATCAAAATTGATTCCCCTCTCTATTATTCCCTCATCTATCCATATTTAACTTATCTTGTTCTAATCTTAAGAAACTCGCCACTCTTCAAAAAATGCTGTCAGACATATTGCAAACATTTCTAATAGAGCATTTCTCAGTGTTTTCAAAAATATGGGCTGTTGAGTGTTGATAAAATCAGGCGGATGCAAATATGATAGCTTACGTATCGCTATAATTATGGCTTGTTACCACAGGTTTTTAATAACTTTTTTGGCCTCACCTCTGATCGCCGCTACTATCATACAAGACATTCGACATCCCATGATCCTCCTTATGCACACACAAATACTCGACTGTTTCCCATTCAATGTACTGAATCTTCTCCCAACATATATTCAACACCAGTCAAATATTAGAATATATAAAAATAAACTTTGCCTCTATTTGCCTGAAAACAACCGTTTGTATTTCTGTCTATTCCGTGGATGCAATGAGCCCTTAGCTAAGGCATCAGTTAAGATTAACTTATATCTATTTTTACTTACCTGATATGTGAATGTTATTAGTATTGGTACCCATCGCCAGTTTATAAATTATACATAGGAGCCCCTGATCTCCGAGATCTATCAACTGCGTCATAAAATAGCCTGTGCAAACAGTAACACTGCCTTTCAAATAAGTAGCAGATCCACCGTGAGTAGGGGAGGGGCAAGGGCCTGGCGATTTCAGGGACTAGGCCAGGACCCGCAATTAACTTGTAAAAAATTATATTGGCTAAGAACAGTTATGTCTTTAAAAAAATATAATACAACTAACATTTTACTACAAATAGTTTAAACTTCAGGATGCCGCCTTATTAACATATGTTGGAAACTGCTTAGTTTAGACAATCTAAATTGTTAATTGAGTCATATAAGCTACATATCAGTCGAAATATAGTAATGCAATTTGTAGGCGCAGACTTTAACTTGCTAAGCGACGATCGATTTTAAGGCCATACGGCAGATTAGCGTCGTGTACTGTTTCGTCGATATTTGCGATTTGAGTTGATATTCTCTTTCTGCTTGAATTAATAAGAAGAGTTAAAATTAGAAGTCTGAGTCTTTTCTGTAGCTAAAGCATACAGTGAAAGTCAGTAGATAGACAGGGAAGATATAGAACTTTGAATGTTAGCTCGTTTTATTTGGAGGGAGATAGCGGGTTGACACGCCTTAAGTATAATTTTGTGCTATGGAATACGCCTGCTTACATCAAAATAGACCAAATTACTGCTCTACCATGGGGCTCAAATGTCTCTGCCTAAGGGCCCGGAATCTCATTCGGCAGACATGAAAATCAGTAGCAAAAAAATGGTGATTTGGGGAGGCCGAGTAAGATAATGGTAAGGATGATCAGAGCAGTAGTTTGAGAGAGAAGTTGTTGTAGAAAAGGATACTAGAGCAAAAATCCTTCTAAAGATTCAGATTGAACCATTAAGCTCCACAATGAAAGCCAGACGTGTTACCGTATCATAATAACCATAAAACTGTATTTGTACAAATCAACTTGCATTTGAGACAAATTAATTTATCTTAAAAGCCAGCTCATTGTAATGGGTGACAAAACCAAACCACAAATAGTAACGTTGGATCACATTTGGAAGCAACGAGAATAAACATAATACTACCAAATTACAAGAATAAGATCAATCACATTTTTGTTTTAACTTCATTCAGGAAAATCACCTTCAGCAACATCAGCAGCTCCAACGACACCGTGCTTGAACCTAATGACGACCACTAGTGCTGGAATAATATCAACCACAATAGCTGGCACGACTCAACCACCAGGAGGCACTACTCAACCGCCAGGTGGTACAACTCAACCGCCAGGTGGCACCACTCAACCGCCAGCAGGTACGACACAACCGCCAGGTGGTACGACTCAACCGCCGGGTGGAACGACTCAACCGCCTGAGGGAACTACCAAGCCTCAAGAATACACAACGCAACCGCCAGGTGGTACAACGCAACCGCCAGAAGGTACGACGCAACCGCCAGGTGGTACGACTCCACCGCCAGGTGGAACGACTCAACCGCCGGGTGGAACGACTCAACCGCCAGAGGGCACCACTCAACCGCCAGGAGGTACGACGCAGCCACCAGGTGGTACAACTCAACCTCCAGGTGGAACGACTCAACCGCCAGGGGGCACCACTCAACCACCAGGAGGTACGACGCAACCGTCAGGTGGTACGACTCAACCGCCGGGTGGAACGACTCAACCGCCAGAGGAAACTACCAAGCCTCAAGAATACACAACGCTACCTCCAGGTGGTACAACGCAACCGCCAGGAGGTACGACGCAACCGCCAGGTGGCACGACTCCACCGCCAGGTGGAACGACGCAACCGCCAGGTGGCACCACTCAATCGCCAGAAGGTACGACGCAACCGCCAGGTGGTACGACTCAACCGCTGGGTGGAACGACTCAACCGCCAGGGGTCACCACTCAACCACAAGGAGGCACGACGCAGCCACCAGGTGGTACAACTCAACCTCCAGGTGGCACCACTCAACCGCCAGGAGGTACGACGCAACCACAAGGTGGCACCACTCAACCGCCAGGAGGCACGACTCAACCGCCAGGTGGTACAACTCAACCGCCAAGTGGCACCACTCAACCGCCAAGTGGCACCACTCAACCGCCAGGAGGTACGACGCAACCGCCACGAGGTACGACTCAACCGCCGGGTGGAACGACTCAACCGCCAGGGGGCACTACTCAACCGCCAGGAGGCACCACCCAACCGCCAGGAGGTACGACTCAACCACAAGGTGGCACCACTCAACCGCCAGGAGGCACCACTCAACCGCCAGAAGGTACGACGCAACCGCCAGGTGGTACAACTCAACCGCCAGGTGGCACCACTCAACCGCCAGCAGGTACGACGCAACCGCCAGGTGGTACGACTCAACCGCCGGGTGGAACGACCCAACCGCCAGAGGGAACTACCAAGCCTCAAGAATACACAACCCAACCGCCAGGTGGTACAACGCAACCGCCAGGAGGTACGACGCCACCGCCAGGTGGTACGACTCCACCGCCAGGTGGAACGACGCAACCGCCAGGTGGAACGACTCAACCGCCAGGGGGCACCACTCAACCGCCAGGAGGTACGACTCAACAGCCAGAGGGCACCACTCAACCCCCAGGAGCTACGACGCAAACGCAAGGTGGCACCACTCAACCGCCAGGAGGCACGACTCAACCGCCAGGAGGCACGACTCAACCGCCAGGCGGAACTACCAAACCTCAAGAAAACACAACGCAACCGCAAGGAGGTACTACTCAACCGCCGGAAGGTACGACGCAACCGCCAGGTGGTACGACTCAACCGCTGGGTGGAACGACTCAACCGCCAGGGGGCACCACTCAACCGCCAGGAGGTACGACGCAACCACAAGGTGGCACCACTCAACCGCCAGGAGGCACGACGCAACCGCCAGGAGGCACCACTCAACCGCCAGAAGGTACGACGCAACCGCCAGGTGGAACAACACAACCGCCAGGTGGCACCACTCAACCGCCAGCAGGTACGACGCAACCGCCAGGTGGTACGACTCAATCGCCGGGCGGAACGACCCAACCGCCTGAGGGAACTACCAAGCCTCAAGAATACACAACGCAACCGCCAGGTGGTACAACGCAACCGCCAGGAGGTACGACGCAACCGCCAGGTGGCACGACTCCACCGCCAGGTGGAACGACACAACCGCCAGGGGGCACCACTCAACCGCCAGGTGGTACGACTCAACCGCCAGAGGGCACCACTCAACCGCCAGGAGGCACGACTCAACCGCCAGGAGGAACCACCAAAACTCAAGAATACACAACGCAACCGCAAGCAGGTACAACGCAACCGCCAGGTGGTACAACTCAACATCCAAGTGGCACCACTCAACCGCCAGAAGCTACGACGCAACCGCCAGGTGGTACAACTCAACCGCCAGGTGGTACGACTCAACCGCCAGGTGGCACCACTCAACCGCCAGGAGGTACGACGCAATCGCCAGGAGGAACTACCAAACCTCAAGAATACACAACGCAGCCACCAGGTGGTACAACTCAACCTCCAGGTGGCACCACTCAACCGCTAGGTGGTACGACTCAACCGCCAGGAGGCACCACCCAAGCGCCAGAAGGTACGACGCAACCGCCAGGTGGTACGACTCAACCGCCAGGTGGCACCACTCAACCGCCAGAAGGAACTACCAAACCTCAGGAATACACAACGCAACCACCAGGTGGCACGACTCAACCGCCCGGTGCTACGACGCAACCGCAAGGTGGCACCACTCAACCGCCAGGAGGTACGACGCAACCTCCAGGTGGTACGACTCAACCGCCAGGAGGCACGACTCAGCCGCCACGAGGAACCACCAAACCTCAAGAATACACAACTCAACCCCCAGGAGGTACAACGCAACCGCCAGGTGGTACAACTCAAACGCCAAGTGGCACCACTCAACCGCCAGGAGGCACCACTCAACCGCCAGAGGGCACGACGCAACCGCCAGGTGGAACCACTCAACCGCCAGGTGGAACGACTCAACCGCCAGGGGGCACCACCCAACCGCCAGAAGGTACGACGCAAACGCCAGGTGGTACGACTCAACCGCCAGGTGGCACCACTCAACCGCCAGAAGGAACTACCAAACCTCAGGAATACACAACGCAACCACCAGGTGGCACGACTCAACCCCCCGGTGCTACGACGCAACCGCAAGGTGGCACCACTCAACCGCCAGGAGGTACGACGCAACCTCCAGGTGGTACGACTCAACCGCCAGAGGGCTCCACTCAACCGCCAGGAGGTACGACGCAACCGCCAGGAGACACCACTCAACCGCCAGAGGGTACGACGCAACCGCCAGGTGGTACAACTCATCCGCCAGGTGGCACCACTCAACCGCCAGCAGGTACGACGCAACCGCCAGGTGGTACGACTCAACCGCCGGGTGTTACGACCCAACCGCCTGGGGGAACTACCAAGCCTCAAGAATACACAACGCAACCGCCAGGTGGTACAACGCAACCGCCAGGAGGTACGACGCAACCGCCAGGAGGAACGACTCCACCGCCAGGGGGCACCACTCAAACGCCAGGAGGTACGACGCAACCGCAAGGTGGCACCACTCAACAGCCAGGAGGCACGACTCAACCGCCAGGAGGCACGACTCAACCGCCAGGAGGAACCACCAAACCTCAAGAATACACAACGCAACCACCAGGTGGCACGACTCAACCGCCAGAGGGCTCCACTCAACCGCCAGGAGGTACGACGCAACCGCCAGGAGGCACCACTCAACCGCCAGAGGGTACGACGCAACCGCCAGGTGGTACAACTCAACCGCCAGGTGGCACCACTCAACCGCCAGCAGGTACGACGCAACCGCCAGGTGGCACCACTCAACCGCCAGAAGGAACTACCAAACCTCAAGAATACACAACGCAACCACCAGGTGGCACGACTCAACCGCCCGGTGCTACGACGCAACCGCAAGGTGGCACCACTCAACCGCCAGGAGGTACGACGCAACCTCCAGGTGGTACGACTCAACCGCCAGGAGGCACGACTCAGCCGCCAGGAGGAACCACCAAACCTCAAGAATACACAACTCAACCCCTAGGAGGTACAACGCAACCGCCAGGTGGTACAACTCAAACGCCAAGTGGCACCACTCAACCGCCAGGAGGCACCACTCAACCGCCAGAGGGCACGACGCAACCGCCAGGTGGAACCACTCAACCGCCAGGTGGAACGACTCAACCGCCACGGGGCACCACCCAACCGCCAGAAGGTACGACGCAAACGCCAGGTGGTACGACTCAACCGCCAGGTGGCACCACTCAACCGCCAGAAGGAACTACCAAACCTCAGGAATACACAACGCAACCACCAGGTGGCACGACTCAACCGCCCGGTGCTACGACGCAACCGCAAGGTGGCACCACTCAACCGCCAGGAGGTACGACGCAACCTCCAGGTGGTACGACTCAACCGCCAGAGGGCTCCACTCAACCGCCAGGAGGTACGACGCAACCGCCAGGAGACACCACTCAACCGCCAGAGGGTACGACGCAACCGCCAGGTGGTACAACTCATCCGCCAGGTGGCACCACTCAACCGCCAGCAGGTACGACGCAACCGCCAGGTGGTACGACTCAACCGCCGGGTGTTACGACCCAACCGCCTGGGGGAACTACCAAGCCTCAAGAATACACAACGCAACCGCCAGGTGGTACAACGCAACCGCCAGGAGGTACGACGCAACCGCCAGGAGGAACGACTCCACCGCCAGGGGGCACCACTCAAACGCCAGGAGGTACGACGCAACCGCAAGGTGGCACCACTCAACAGCCAGGAGGCACGACTCAACCGCCAGGAGGCACGACTCAACCGCCAGGAGGAACCACCAAACCTCAAGAATACACAACGCAACCACCAGGTGGCACGACTCAACCGCCAGAGGGCTCCACTCAACCGCCAGGAGGTACGACGCAACCGCCAGGAGGCACCACTCAACCGCCAGAGGGTACGACGCAACCGCCAGGTGGTACAACTCAACCGCCAGGTGGCACCACTCAACCGCCAGCAGGTACGACGCAACCGCCAGGTGGTACGACTCAACCGCCTGAGGGAACTACCAAGCCTCAAGAATACACAACGCAACCGCCAGGTGGTACAACGCAACCGCCAGGAGGTACGACGCAACCGCCAGGAGGAACGACTCCACCGCCAGGTGGAAGCACGCAACCGCCGGGTGGAACGACTCAACCGCCAGGGGGCACCACTCAACCACCAGGAGGTACGACGCAACCGCAAGGTGGCACCACTCAACCGCCAGGAGGCACGACTCAACCGCCAGGAGGCACGACACAACCGCCAGGAGGAACCACCAAACCTCAAGAAAACACAACGCAACCGCAAGGAGGTACAACGCAACCCCCAGGTGGAACAACTCAACCGCAAAGTGGCACCACTCAACCGCCAGGTGGTACGACGCAACCGCCAGGTGGTACGACGCAACCGCCAGGTGGCACCACTCAACCGCCAGAAGGAACTACCAAACCTCAGGAATACACAACGCAACCACCAGGTGGCACGACTCAACCGCCCGGTGCTACGACGCAACCGCAAGGTGGCACCACTCAACCGCCAGGAGGTACGACGCAACCGCAACGTGGTACGACTCAACCGCCAGGAGGCACGACACAACCGCCAGGGGGCACTACTCAACCGCCAGGAGGCACCACCCAACCGCCAGGAGGTACGACTCAACCGCCAGGAGGCACCACCCAAACGCCAGGAGGTACAACTCAACCGCCAGGAGGCACGACTCAACCGCCAGGTGGAACTACCAAACCTCAAGAATACACAACGCAACCACCAGGTGGCACGACTCAACCGCCAGAGGGCTCCACTCAACCGCCAGGAGGTACGACGCAACCGCCAGGAGGCACCACTCAACCGCCAGAGGGTACGACGCAACCGCCAGGTGGTACAACTCAACCGCCAGGTGGCACCACTCAACCGCCAGCAGGTACGACGCAACCGCCTGGTGGTACGACTCAACCGCCGGGTGTTACGACCCAACCGCCTGAGGGAACTACCAAGCCTCAAGAATACACAACGCAACCGCCAGGTGGTACAACGCAACCGCCAGGAGGTACGACGCAACCGCCAGGAGGAACGACTCCACCGCCAGGTGGAAGCACGCAACCGCCGGGTGGAACGACTCAACCGCCAGGGGGCACCACTCAACCACCAGGAGGTACGACGCAACCGCAAGGTGGCACCACTCAACCGCCAGGAGGCACGACTCAACCGCCAGGAGGCACGACGCAATCGCCAGGAGGAACTACCAAACCTCAAGAATACACAACGCAGCCACCAGGTGGTACAACTCAACCTCCAAGTAGCACCACTCAACCGCCAGGTGGTACGACTCAACCGCCAGGAGGCACCACCCAACCCCCAGAAGGTACGACGCAACCGCCAGGTGGTACGACGCAACCGCCAGGTGGCACCACTCAACCGCCAGAAGGAACTACCAAACCTCAGGAATACACAACGCAACCACCAGGTGGCACGACTCAACCGCCCGGTGCTACGACGCAACCGCAAGGTGGCACCACTCAACCGCCAGGAGGTACGACGCAACCTCCAGGTGGTACGACTCAACCGCCAGGAGGCACGACACAACCGCCCGGGGGCACTACTCAACCGCCAGGAGGCACCACCCAACGGCCGGGAGGTACGACTCAACCGCCAAAAGGCACGACTCAACCGCCAGGTGGAACTACCAAACCTCAAAAATACACAACGCAACCAACAGGTGGCACGACTCAACCGCCAGAGGGCTCCACTCAACCGCCAGGAGGTACAACGCAACCGCCAGGAGGCACCACTCAACCGCCAGAAGGTACGACGCAACCGCCAGGTGGTACAACTCAACCGCCAGGTGGCACCACTCAACCGCCAGCAGGTACGACGCAACCGCCAGGTGGTACGACTCAACCGCCGGGTGTTACGACCCAACCGCCTGAGGGAACTACCAAGCCTCAAGAATACACAACGCAACCGCCAGGAGGTACGACGCAACCGCCAAGTGGAACGACTCCACCGCCAGGTGGAACCACGCAACCGCCGGGTGGAACGACGCAACCGCAAGGTGGCACCACTCAACCGCCAGGAGGCACGACTCAACCGCCAGGAGGCACGACTCAACCGCCAGGAGGTACGACGCAATCGCCAGGAGTAACTACCAAACCTCAAGAATACACAACGCAGCCACCAGGTGGTACAACTCAACCTCCAGGTGGCACCACTCAACCGCCAGGTGGTACGACTCAACCGCCAGGAGGCACCACCCAACCTCCAGAAGGTACGACGCAACCTCCAGGCGGTACGACTCAACCGCCAGGAGGCACGACTCAACCGCCAGAAGGTACGACGCAACCGCCAGGTGGTACGACTCAACCGCCAGGTGGCACCACTCAACCGCCAGGAGGTACGACTCAACCTCCAGGTGGCACCACTCAACCGCCAGAAGGTGCGACGCAACCTCCAGGTGGTACGACTCAGCCGCCAGGTGGCACCACTCAACCGCCAGAAGGAACTACCAAACCTCAGGAATACACAACGCAACCACCAGGTGGCACGACTCAACCGCCAGGTGGTACGACGCAACCGCAAGGTGGCACCACTCAACCTCCAGGAGGTACGACGCAACCTCCAGGTGGTACGACTCAACCGCCAGGTGGCACCACTCAACCGCCAGAAGGTACGACGCAACCGTCAGGTGGTACGACTCAACCGCCAGGTGGTACGACTCAACCGCCAGGTGGCACTACTCAACCGCCAGGAGGTACGACTCAACCTCCAGGTGGCACCACTCAACCGCCAGAAGGTACGACGCAACCGCCTGGCGGTACGACTCAACCGCCGGGTGGAACGACTCAACCGCCACGGGGCACCACTCAACCGCCTGGGGGTACGACTCAACCGCCAGGGGGCACCACTCAACCACCAGGTGGCACGACTCAACCGCCAGCTGGTACGACTCAACCGCCAGGAGGAACTACCAAACCTCAGGAATACACAACGAAACCGCCAGGTGGTACAACTCAACCGCCAGGTGGCACCACTCAACCGCCGAGTGGAACTACTCACCCGCCAGAGGGAACTACCAAGCCTCAAGAATACACAACGCAACCGCAAAGTGGTACAACGCAACCACCAGGAGGAACGACGCAACCGCCAGGGGGTACCACTAAACCGCCAGGAGGTACGACGCAACCTCCGGGTATTACTACTCAACCGCCAGAAGGAACGACGCAACCGCCAGGTGGTACGACTCAACCGCCAGGTGGTACGACTCAACCGCCAGGTGGCACCACTCAACCGCCAGGAGGTACGACGCAACCGCCAGTTGGAACGACTCAATCGCCAGGTGGAACTACCAAGCCTCTAGAACACACAACGCAACCACCAGGTGGCACGACTCAACCACCAGGTGGCACCACTCAACCGCCAGGAGATACGACGCAGCCGCCAGGTGGTACAACTAAACCGGCAGGTGGTACGACTCAACCGCCAGGAGAAACTACCAAACCTCAAGAATACACAACGCAACCACCAGGAGGTACAACTCAACCACATGGTGGTACTACTCAACCGCCGGGAGGCACTACTCAAACAAAAGGTAGTACGGCGCTAACACCAACAGGGACTACTCGTACTCCAGCAGTTACGACTTCTCGACCAAGGCACACGACAACGTCTAAACCTATAACAACTGAAATCACATATCCACATCCACGCACCACTTTGCCACCAACAGACACGACATCAACGAAACCAACGACCCAACCGCCAGGAGGTAGTACTCAACCACCAGGCGGCACAACTCAACCAACAGGTGGCACTACTCAACCGCCAGGAGGAACTACTAAATCTCAAGGATACACTACGCAACCACCAGGTGGCACCACTCAACCACATGGAGGAACTACCAAACCTCAAGAATACACAACGCAACCTCCAGGTGGCACGACTCAACCGCCAGGTGGCACCACTCAACCGCCAGGTGGTACGACTCAACCGCCAGGTGGCACCACTCAACCGCCAGTAAGAACTACCAAACCTCAAGAATACACAACGCAACCTCCAGGTGGTACGACTCAACCGCCAGTTGGTACTACGCAACCGCCAGGTGGTACGACTCAACCGCCAGAGGGCACGACTCAACCGCCAGGTGGCACCACTCAACCGCCAGGAGGTACAACGCAATCTCCAGGTGGTACGACTCAACCGCCAGGTGGTACTACGCAAGCGCCAGGTGGTACGACTCAACCGCCAGGTGGTACGACTCAACCGCCAGGAGGCACCACTCTCCCGCCAGGAGGAACCACGAAACCTCAAGGACACACAACGCAACCGCCAGGAGGCACGACTCAACCGTCAGGTGGCACCACTCAACCGCCAGGAGGAACTACCAAACCTCAAGAATACACAACGCAACCACCAGGTGGCACGACTCAACCACCAGGTGGCACGACTCAACCGCCAGGTGGCACCACTCAACCGCCAGGAGGTACAACGCAACCTCCAGGTGGTACGACTCAACCGCCAGGTGGCACCACTCAACCGCCAGGAGGTACAACGCAGCCGCCAGGTGGTACAACACAACCGCCAGGAGGAACTACCAAACCTCAAGAATACACAACGCAACCACCAGGTGGCACGACTCAACCACCAGGTGGCACGACTCAACCGCCAGGTGGTACTACGCAACCGCCAGGTGGTACGACTCAACCGCCAGGAGGCAGCACTCAACCGCCAGTAGGAACTACCAAACCTCAAGAATACACAACGCAACCTCCAAGTGGCACGACTCAACCGCCAGGTGGCACCACTCAACCGCCAGGAGGAACTACCAAACCTCAAGAATACACAACGCAATCACCAGGTGGCACGACTCAACCGCCAGGTGGAACCACTCAACCGCCAGGAGGTACAACGCAGCCGCAAGGTGGCACCACTCAGCCGCCAGGTGGCACGACTCAACCGCCAGGTGGCACCACTCAGCCGCCAGGTGGCACGACTCAACCGCCAGGTGGCACCACTCAACCGCCAGTAGGAACTACCAAACCTCAAGAATACACAACGCAACCTCCAAGTGGCACGACTCAACCGCCAGGTGGCACCACTCAACCGCCAGGAGGAACTACCAAACCTCAAGAATACACAACGCAATCACCAGGTGGCACGACTCAACCGCCAGGTGGAACCACTCAACCGCCAGGAGGTACAACGCAGCCGCAAGGTGGCACCACTCAGCCGCCAGGTGGCACGACTCAACCGCCAGGTGGCACCACTCAGCCGCCAGGTGGCACGACTCAACCGCCAGGTGGCACCACTCAGCCGCCAGGTGGCACGACTCAACCGCCAGGTGGCACCACTCAACCGCCAGGAGGAACTACCAAACCTCAAGAATACACAACGCAACCACCAGGTGGCACGACTCAACCACCAGGTGGTACGACTCAACCGCCAGGTGGCACCACTCAACCGCCAGGAGGTACAACGCAACCTCCAGGTGTTACGACTCAACCGCCAGGAGGCACCACTCTCCGGCCAGGAGGAACCACGAAACCTCAAGGACACACAACGCAACCGCCAGGAGGCACGACTCAACCGCCAGGTGGCACCACTCAACCGCCAGGAGGAACCACCAAACCTCAAAAATACACAACGCAACCTACAGGTGGCACGACTCAACCGCCAGGTGGCACCACTCAACCGCCAGTAGGAACTACCAAACCTCAAGAATACACAACGCAACCTCCAAGTGGCACGACTCAACCGCCAGGTGGCACCACTCAACCGCCAGGAGGAACTACCAAACCTCAAGAATACACAACGCAATCACCAGGTGGCACGACTCAACCGCCAGGTGGAACCACTCAACCGCCAGGTGGTACAACGCAGCCGCAAGGTGGTACAACTCAGCCGCCAGGAGGAACTACCAAACCTCAAGGACACACAACGCAACATCCAGGAGGCACGACTCAACCGCCAGGTGGCACCACTCAACCGCCAGGAGGAACTACCAAACCTCAAGAATACACAACGCAACCACCAGGTGGCACGACTCAACCGCCAGGTGGCACCACTCAACCGCCAGGTGGTACGACTCAACCGACAGGTGGCACCACTCAACCACCAGGAGGGACTACCAAACCTCAGGAACACACAACGCAACCGCCAGGAGGCACGACTCAACCGCCTGGTGGCACCACTCAACCGCCAGGAGGAACTACCAAACCTCAAGAATACACAACGCAATCACCAGGTGGCACGACTCAACCGCCAGGTGGCACCACTCAACCGCCCGGAGGAACTACCAAACCTCAAGAATACACAACGAAACCACAAGGTGGGACGACTCAACCGCCAGGTGGCACCACTCAGCCGCCAGTAGGAACTACCAAACCGCAAGAATACACAACGCAACCACCAGGTGGCACGACTCAACCGCCAGGTGGCACCACTCAACCGCCAGGTGGCACCACTCAACCGCCAGGTGGCACGACTCAACCACCAGGTGGCACGACTCAACCACCAGGTGGCACCACTCAACCGCCAGGTGGCACCACTCAACCGCCAGGAGGTACAACGCAGCCGCCAGGTGGTACAACACAACCGCCAAGAGGAACTACCAAACCTCAAGAACACACAACGCAACCGCCAGGAGGCACGACTCAACCGCCAGTTGGCACGACTCAACCGCCTGGTGGAACTACCAAACCTCAAGGACACACAACGCAACCCCCAGGAGGCACGACTCAACCACCAGGTGGCACGACTCAACCGCCAGGTGGCACTACTCAACCGCCAGGAGGTACAACGCAGCCGCCAGGTGACACCACTCAACCGCCAGGAGGAACTACCAAACCTCAGGAACACACAACGCAACCGCCAGGAGGCACGACTCAACCGCCAGGTGGCACCACTCAACCGCCAGGAGGAACTACCAAACCTCAAGAATACACAACGAAACCACCAGGTGGCACAACTCAACCGCCAGGTGGCACCACTCAACCGCCAGGTGGTACGACTCAACCGCCAGGTGGCACCACTCAACCGCCAGGAGGAACTACCAAACCTCAAGGACACACAACGCAACCGCCAGGAGGCACGACTCAACCGCCAGGTGGTACTACGCAACCGCCAGGTGGTACGACTCAACCGCCAGGAGGCAGCACTCAACCGCCAGTAGGAACTACCAAACCTCAAGAATACACAACGCAACCTCCAAGTGGCACGACTCAACCGCCAGGTGGCACCACTCAACCGCCAGGAGGAACTACCAAACCTCAAGAATACACAACGCAATCACCAGGTGGCACGACTCAACCGCCAGGTGGAACCACTCAACCGCCAGGAGGTACAACGCAGCCGCAAGGTGGCACCACTCAGCCGCCAGGTGGCACGACTCAACCGCCAGGTGGCACCACTCAGCCGCCAGGTGGCACGACTCAACCGCCAGGTGGCACCACTCAACCGCCAGTAGGAACTACCAAACCTCAAGAATACACAACGCAACCTCCAAGTGGCACGACTCAACCGCCAGGTGGCACCACTCAACCGCCAGGAGGAACTACCAAACCTCAAGAATACACAACGCAATCACCAGGTGGCACGACTCAACCGCCAGGTGGAACCACTCAACCGCCAGGAGGTACAACGCAGCCGCAAGGTGGCACCACTCAGCCGCCAGGTGGCACGACTCAACCGCCAGGTGGCACCACTCAGCCGCCAGGTGGCACGACTCAACCGCCAGGTGGCACCACTCAGCCGCCAGGTGGCACGACTCAACCGCCAGGTGGCACGACTCAACCGCCAGGAGGAACTACCAAACCTCAAGAATACACAACGCAACCACCAGGTGGCACGACTCAACCACCAGGTGGTACGACTCAACCGCCAGGTGGCACCACTCAACCGCCAGGAGGTACAACGCAACCTCCAGGTGGTACGACTCAACCGCCAGGAGGCACCACTCTCCGGCCAGGAGGAACCACGAAACCTCAAGGACACACAACGCAACCGCCAGGAGGCACGACTCAACCGCCAGGTGGCACCACTCAACCGCCAGGAGGAACCACCAAACCTCAAAAATACACAACGCAACCTACAGGTGGCACGACTCAACCGCCAGGTGGCACCACTCAACCGCCAGTAGGAACTACCAAACCTCAAGAATACACAACGCAACCTCCAAGTGGCACGACTCAACCGCCAGGTGGCACCACTCAACCGCCAGGAGGAACTACCAAACCTCAAGAATACACAACGCAATCACCAGGTGGCACGACTCAACCGCCAGGTGGAACCACTCAACCGCCAGGTGGTACAACGCAGCCGCAAGGTGGTACAACTCAGCCGCCAGGAGGAACTACCAAACCTCAAGGACACACAACGCAACATCCAGGAGGCACGACTCAACCGCCAGGTGGCACCACTCAACCGCCAGGAGGAACTACCAAACCTCAAGAATACACAACGCAACCACCAGGTGGCACGACTCAACCGCCAGGTGGCACCACTCAACCGCCAGGTGGTACGACTCAACCGACAGGTGGCACCACTCAACCACCAGGAGGGACTACCAAACCTCAGGAACACACAACGCAACCGCCAGGAGGCACGACTCAACCGCCTGGTGGCACCACTCAACCGCCAGGAGGAACTACCAAACCTCAAGAATACACAACGCAACCACCAGGTGGCACGACTCAACCGCCAGGTGGCACCACTCAACCGCCCGGAGGAACTACCAAACCTCAAGAATACACAACGAAACCACAAGGTGGGACGACTCAACCGCCAGGTGGCACCACTCAACCGCCAGGTGGCACCACTCAACCGCCAGGTGGCACGACTCAACGACCAGGTGGCACGACTCAACCACCAGGTGGCACCACTCAACCGCCAGGTGGCACCACTCAACCGCCAGGAGGTACAACGCAGCCGCCAGGTGGTACAACACAACCGCCAAGAGGAACTACCAAACCTCAAGAACACACAACGCAACCGCCAGGAGGCACGACTCAACCGCCAGTTGGCACGACTCAACCGCCTGGTGGAACTACCAAACCTCAAGGACACACAACGCAACCCCCAGGAGGCACGACTCAACCACCAGGTGGCACGACTCAACCGCCAGGTGGCACTACTCAACCGCCAGGAGGTACAACGCAGCCGCCAGGTGACACCACTCAACCGCCAGGAGGAACTACCAAACCTCAAGAATACACAACGCAACCTCCAGGTGGCACGACTCATCCGCCAGGTGGCACCACTCAATCGCCAGGAGGAACTACTAAACCTCAAGAATACACAACGCAACCTCCAGGTGGCACGACTCAACCGCCAGGTGGCACCACTCAACCGCCAGGTGGTACGACTCAACCGACAGGTGGCACCACTCAACCACCAGGATGGACTACCAAACCTCAGGAACACACAACGCAACCACCAGGAGGCACGACTCAACCGCCAGGTGGCACCACTCAACCGCCAGGAGGAACTACCAAGCCTCAAGAATACACAACGCAACCAGCAGGTGGCACGACTCAACCGCCAGGTGGCACCACTCAACCGCCCGGAGGAACTACCAAACCTCAAGAATACACAACGAAACCACCAGGTGGCACAACTCAACCGCCAGGTGTCACCACTCAACCGCCAGGTGGTACGACTCAACCGCCAGGTGGCACCACTCAACCGCCAGGAGGAACTACCAAACCTCAAGGACACACAACGCAACCGCCAGGAGTCACGACTCAACCGCCAGGTGGCACCACTCAACCGCCAGTAGGAACTACCAAGCCTCAAGAATACACAACGCAACCACCAGGTGGCACAACTCAACCGCCAGGTGTCACCACTCAACCGCCAGGTGGTACGACTCAACCGCCAGGAGGAACTACCAAACCTCAAGAATACACAACGAAACCACCAGGTGGCACAACTCAACCGCCAGGTGTCACCACTCAACCGCCAGGTGGTACGACTCAACCGCCAGGTGGCACCACTCAACCGCCAGGAGGGACTACCAAACCTCAGGAACACACAACGCAACCGCCAGGAGGCACGACTCAACCGCCAGGTGGCACCACTCAACCGCCAGGAGGAACTACCAAACCTCAGGAACACACAACGCAACCGCCAGGAGGCACGACTCAACCGCCAGGTGGCACCACTCAACCGCCAGGAGGAACTACCAAACCTCAAGAATACACAACGAAACCACCAGGTGGCACGACTCAACCGCCAGGTGGCACCACTCAACCGCCCGGAGGAACTACCAAACCCCAAGAATACACAACGAAACCACCAGGTGGCACAACTCAACCGCCAGGTGGCACCACTCAACCGCCAGGTGGTACGACTCAACCGCCAGGTGGCACCACTCAACCGCCAGGAGGAACTACCAAACCTCAAGGACACACAACGCAACCGCCAGGAGGCACGACTCAACCGCCAGGTGGCACCACTCAACCGCCAGTAGGAACTACCAAGCCTCAAGAATACACAACGCAACCACCAGGTGGCACGACTCAACCTCCAGGTGGCACCACTCAACCGCCAGTAGGAACTACCATGCCTCAAGAATACACAACGCAACCGCCAAGTGGTACAACGCAACCGCCAGGAGGCACGACTCAACCGCCAGGTGGCACCACTCAACCGCCCGGAGGAACTACCAAACCTCAAGAATACACAACGAAACCACCAGGTGGCACAACTCAACCGCCAGGTGGCACCACTCAACCGCCAGGTGGCACCACTCAACCGCCAGGAGGAACTACCAAGCCTCAAGGACACACAACCCAACCGCCAGGAGGCACGACTCAACCGCCAGGTGGCACCACTCAACCGCCAGTAGGAACTACCAAACATCAAGAATACACAACACAACCACCAGGTGGCACAACTCAACCGCCAGGTGGCACCACTCAACCGCCAGGTGGTACGACTCAACCGCCAGGTGGCACCACTCAACCGCCAGGAGGAACTACCAAACCTCAAGAATACACAACGAAACCACCAGGTGGCACAATTCAACCGCCAGGTGTCACCACTCAACCGCCAGGTGGTACGACTCAACCGCCAGGTGGCACCACTCAACCGCCAGGAGGGACTACCAAACCTCAGGAACACACAACGCAACCGCCAGGAGGCACGACTCAACCGCCAGGTGGCACCACTCAACCGCCAGGAGGAACTACCAAACCTCAGGAACACACAACGCAACCGCCAGGAGGCACGACTCAACCGCCAGGTGGCACCACTCAACCGCCAGGAGGAACTACCAAACCTCAAGAATACACAACGCAACCACCAGGTGGCACGACTCAACCGCCAGGTGGCACCACTCAACCGCCCGGAGGAACTACCAAACCCCAAGAATACACAACGAAACCACCAGGTGGCACAACTCAACCGCCAGGTGGCACCACTCAACCGCCAGGTGGTACGACTCAACCGCCAGGTGGCACCACTCAACCGCCAGGAGGAACTACCAAACCTCAAGGACACACAACGCAACCGCCAGGAGGCACGACTCAACCGCCAGGTGGCACCACTCAACCGCCAGTAGGAACTACCAAACCTCAAGAATACACAACGCAACCACCAGGTGGCACGACTCAACCTCCAGGTGGCACCACTCAACCGCCAGTAGGAACTACCAAGCCTCAAGAATACACAACGCAACCGCCAAGTGGTACAACGCAACCGCCAGGAGGCACGACTCAACCGCCAGGTGGCACCACTCAACCGCCTGGAGGAACTACCAAACCTCAAGAATACACAACGAAACCACCAGGTGGCACAACTCAACCGCCAGGTGGCACCACTCAACCGCCAGGTGGCACCACTCAACCGCCAGGAGGAACTACCAAACCACAAGGACACACAACGCAACCGCCAGGAGGCACGACTCAACCGCCAGGTGGCACCACTCAACCGCCAGTAGGAACTACCAAACCTCAAGAATACACAACACAACCACCAGGTGGCACAACTCAACCGCCAGGTGGCACCACTCAACCGCCAGGTGGTACGACTCAACCGCCAGGTGGCACCACTCAACCCCCAGGAGGAACTACCAAACCTCAAGGACACACAACGCAACCGCCAGGAGGCACGACTCAACCGCCAGGTGGCACCACTCAACCGCCAGTAGGAACTACCAAGCCTCAAGAATACACAACGCAACCACCAGGTGGCACGACTCAACCTCCAGGTGGCACCACTCAACCGCCAGTAGGAACTACCAAGCCTCAAGAATACACAACGCAACCGCCAAGTGGTACAACGCAACCGCCAGGAGGCACGACTCAACCGCCAGGTGGCACCACTCAACCGCCCGGAGGAACTACCAAACCTCAAGAATACACAACTAAACCACCAGGTGGCACAACTCAACCGCCAGGTGGCACCACTCAACCGCCAGGTGGCACCACTCAACCGCCAGGAGGAACTACCAAACCTCAAGGACACACAACGCAACCGCCAGGAGGCACGACTCAACCGCCAGGTGGCACCACTCAACCGCCAGTAGGAACTACCAAACCTCAAGAATACACAACACAACCACCAGGTGGCACGACTCAACCGCCAGGTGGCACCACTCAACAGCCAGGTGGTACAACTCAACCGCCAGGTGGCACCACTCAACCGCCAGGAGGAACTACCAAACCTCAAGGACACACAACGCAACCGCCAGGAGGCACGACTCAACCGCCAGGTGGCACCACTCAACCGCCAGGTGGTACGACTCAACCCCCAGGTGGTACGACTCAACCGCCAGGTGGGACTACTCAAGCACCAGGATGGACTACCAAACCTCAGGAACACACAACGCAACCGCCAGGCGGCACGACTCAACCGCCAGGTGGCACCACTCAACCGCCCGTAGGAACTACCAAACCTCAAGAATACACAACGAAACCACCAGGTGGCACAACTCAACCGCCAGGTGGCACCACTCAACCGCCAGGTGGCACCACTCAACCGCCAGGAGGAACTACCAAACCTCAACGACACACAACGCAACCGCCAGGAGGCACGACTCAACCGCTAGGAGGTACAACGCAGCCTCCAGGTGGCACGACTCAACCGCCAGGTGGCACCACTCAGCCGCCAGGAGGAACTACCAAACCTCAAGGACACACAACGCAACCGCCAGGAGGCACGACTCAACCGCCAGGTGGCACCACTCAACCGCCAGGAGGAACTACCAAACTTCAAGAATACACAACGCAACCACCAGGTGGCACCACTCAACCGCCAGGTGGTACGACTCAACCCCCAGGTGGTACGACTCAACCGCCGGGTGGGACCACTCAACCACCAGGATGGACTACCAAACCTCAGGAACACACAACGCAACCGCCAGGAGGCACGACTCAACCGCCAGGTGGCACCACTCAACCGCCCGGAGGAACTACCAAACCTCAAGAATACACAACGAAACCACCAGGTGGCACAACTCAACCGCCAGGTGGCACCACTCAACCGCCAGGTGGCACCACTCAACCGCCAGGAGGAACTACCAAACCTCAAGGACACACAACGCAACCGCCAGGAGGCACGACTCAACCGCCAGGTGGCACCACTCAGCCGCCAGTAGGAACTACCAAACCTCAAGAATACACGACGCAACCACCAGGTGGCACGACTCAACCGCCAGGTGGCACCATTCAACCGCCAGGTGGCACGACTCAACCACCAGGTGGCACGACTCAACCACCAGGTGGCACCACTCAACCGCCCGGTGGCACCACTCAACTGCCAGGAGGTACAACGCAGCCGCCAGGTGGTACAACACAACCGCCAGGTGGAACTACCAAACCTCAGGGACACACAACGCAACCGCCAGGAGGCACGACTCAACCGCCAGGTGGCACCACTCAACCGCCAGGAGGAACTACCAAACTTCAAGAATACACAACGCAACCACCAGGTGGCACCACTCAACCGCCAGGTGGCACCACTCAACCGCCCGGAGGAACTACCAAACCTCAAGAATACACAACGAAACCACCAGGTGGCACAACTCAACCGCCAGGTGGCACCACTCAACCGCCAGGTGGCATCACTCAACCGCCAGTAGGAACTACCAAACCTCAAGAATACACAACACAACCACCAGGTGGCACCACTCAACCGCCAGGTGGTACAACTCAACCGCCAGGTGGCACCACTCAACCGCCAGGAGGAACTACCAAACCTCAAGGACACACAACGCAACCGCCAGGAGGCACGACTCAACCGCCAGGTGGCACCACTCAACCGCCAGGAGGAACTACCAAACCTCAAGAATACACAACGCAACCACCAGGTGGCACGACTCAACCGCCAGGTGGCACCACTCAACCGCCAGGAGGAACCACCAAACCTCAAGAATACACAACGCAACCACCAGGTGGCACGACTCAACCGCCAGGTGGCACCACTCAGCCGCCAGTAGGAACTACCAAACCTCAAGAATACACAACGCAACCACCAGGTGCCACGACTCAAACGCCACGTGGCACAACTCAACCGCCAGGAGGTACGACGCAGCCGCTAGGTGGTACAACTCAACCGCCAGGTGGCACCACTCAACCGCTCGTTGGAACTACCAAACCTCAAGGATACACAACGCAACCGCCTGGAGGTACGACGCAACCGGCAGGTGGCTCAACTCAACCGCCAAGAAGCACCACTCAACCACCAGGTGGATCTACCAAACCGCCAGGCGGCACCACTAAACCACAAGGAGGCACCACCATTCCGTATATTACAGCAAAATCTAGTCCTGCAATTACATCGGCTACAGTTACTCCTGTTCCTCGTAAGTTTTTTCTGACTTAATTTTCTTTCATTTGGATTTGATGTTGCGTTTGTTTGCTTAATCATACATCGGAGTGATGTTCCATCATATCATTCCATTTATTGCTCTGTGTTGTCGGTGCTGTGTGCTTGTAGAGACTTTAAACCAGTGGTTTCTGTGGTTCTGAGATCTTTGTTGCGATAATAAAACATACATTACAATACTTGTCTCCGTTTAATGTTCTCTTAGAATGAAATTGACATCCATAAGGATACCTCTAATTCAGTTAAATGATTATAATATCTTCTTTTCTTTAGTTTCTGCGGTGTCGGCAGGTTCGCATATCCAATGTCGCCAATTCTTTCAGTTCTGGGCCTCCTCTTTCATCTTCTTGTAGACAGGGCCGGATAATAGGTTCAATTGGACCCTAAGCTGGCATCAGATGTGGGCCCTTGTTGCAGAGACAAATGAATCGCACATTTTAAATTTAAAAAATTTCAACTTTTTACATTTATCATTTATGACAATATCACTTATTACAATAAATAAGTTAGATCAAAAACGCACAATCCCCTGGTTTTTTGTCTTGCAAAATCAGAACAAATATTGTCAGAATGTATGTCTCTCATTATAACCGATTCGACTTACAGCAAGCTAAGTGAACCTAACCTTTCTTAACCAGTTGTGGTTCTCTGTTCGTTTTTTTTTCTTTTCAGCTGAGTAAATGAACGCTCACCAGATCAATTAGTTACGATTTGCGCTAAAACATAAGCAGCCCATGTCTTGATGGTTCAGTTGTTTGAGAATCGTCTTCTAGGCTTCGGTGGTAGAATTGGCACAGTATTGAGGGTCTCTTTCTTTTTTAGGGAACCATCAAGTATCGGAACTTTGTGCAATGCTTTCGTAGTTAAGTTTCTTGTTTCCATTTTTATGTCCACTCTCATAGCGAGGCTTTTAAAATTTTTAAAACATAGGCCAATAGTATAAAAAATATTTTTTTAAATGATTTAAATTATATTTCATCTCTTTATTTTTTATAATACTTTACCTAAAATACAACTAATGTGTTGCGCTTTTTTCATTTATTTTCCATAAGATTCAAACAACATTGCGGTTGTTATGCTAAGAGAGAATGTTTAGCATAATTATTTACTAATTCTGTATCAGCTCTAAGATGACACAAGACTTTCAAAATAGAAGAACGTGACTGCAGTTTTTTATAAATACTATTTTTCCTTGTCTGTAGGCTCCTTATTTATTTTTGGGGATGGCGGGTCCCTCCTCAGACAGGAGCCCTAAGCCGTTTTAATCATTTTCTTTTTCAAGTTTCCAATTAGTTTCCTCTCAGAAGTTCTTTCCTTTTGTAAAACGCATCGTTTCCTATTCCTATTCTTCTGCCTATTGTCGACGTCTCGATTCTCTCATATACCAGATCTCTGATATTCGTTTCTTGCTTCCTCTGTTCTCTGATGTTTTCATTTTTTTTCTTTTCCATATCATTCAATATCTCATCTATGATATTGTAGCCCCACAGTCTTTTCCGTTACTTCACTCAGAAATTTTCTCTCTTCTCTCGTTTCTTTTACCTAGTCCATATTTTACCTGTTGTTTCCTCTTGCTCGCTGACTTCAGCTGTTGCGTCCCAGTCTCCCATTATGATCACGAAGTCCTTTCCCTTTGTGTCTCTGAGTCTTTCTTCTTTTTTCTCATATATATCATCCACTTTATCTTCTTCCTCGTGCGTTGTTGTTGGCATACATACATGTATTATTAACTGACATAATAAGGCTAAAGTGACAATGTTGCTCATGAACTTTACCTACAATTGCTTAGAACCATCAAAACCCAACTTAAGCTCACTCTTCAGCATAGCGCTGACATTTCTAAATCGCCACTTTTCGCTAGACGCATTTATTCATACGCGTTGCCCGGTTTGTGATGAGTTTGTCCTTATATACCACGGGATAATCCAAGTTCTGTTGACTGTAGACCGGAGATAAAACGCGGCAGACGCGCGGCTATAAATGCGCTTAATGGGGAGAAATTAAATGCACATCTTATGGTTGTATTCTGGATAACACTTTATGATACGCATACCATGTATCATGTCGACTCTAACTCGTCATTGAAAGAAATCTCGAAATTCTATAGCGCCGGTGAGAGTTAAGAGGAGAAGCAGCTTATTGACAAAAATCAGGTAAGGACAATACCAAATTTTGGTCATTAGTGTCAATGACCCAGTGGTGGTCCATCCACTATTCGATTGGTCCTAAGAAGATTAAAGAAAATGTCCTGCGGATTCATTTAGATTCACTGAAATTTTAAAGTACTAATAATATTATATTATGCAAATTAGGGCGACTGACAAAACAGTGTGTATATTGCGATGCCATGACTATCTAGAGTTATTCCATTTGTTTCTCGTGAATGCCTTGAATGTCTCTATTGATCACGAATCAAGCATATTATGGATTGCACATAGTTACTACGACGGTTGAATTTGCTTTCATCTCTTTACAGGCTACTGCGTTGCTGACTCTCGATTTGCAAAGGATGCATACATTGAGAAGGATGGACAGCCTGGTCCTACTTCGCCTGACGAGACGGTTCATGAAGGTGACCGTGTTGACTATGGCGTCAAAGTGCAGATCGGCAGATGCCAGGAAGGGTAAATGTTACTTTCTGTCGAATGCATAGGACCAGGCCTATCTATATTCAGTATCCACAATGGTGTCAGCTTATTTCTTCGGTTGTAGCGTTGCCGATCAGGTTTGGTGGAATGAAAGAAAACGTTGGTTGTATCACATTTTGTAAATAAAAATCATTTTGATTCATAATTTAGACCCTTTTGAGATCTTAATCTAATAATTCTAACATAGATAAACACTGTCATTCAAATATTTGGATTATAATTATCCATACTGGCGATAATTATTTTAGTGAAAACGGCACCTAAATTTGAGTTTCAGGAAGACATGGATGCACTGAAGCAAGCCTATTAGTTAAAAAAATAGTCTCTTTAAAGACATTAACGGTGGTAATTCAGTCTTCATTGAGTGTTCAAGTGTTAAAAATTTTGCATTTACACGATATCATAGCTTCATCGAAAGATGGGTAGGCACTCTGTAACAATGATGGATCATTGCAGGATAATTGGCAAAGCCTTTCTCCTTTAGCCTGGGCTTATTACTGTCACAGCACGAGTATTGCAGCGACAGAGTTGCTATAATTAAAGCGACAAAAAGTCTGCATTAAAGACTTTAAATAACCTTAACACCGGTATCGCTGACAAGTCGCAAGGCTCCATGTGTTTAACTTACATTATGTTATGCATGCAATATACTACTCTTAAAGTGTCTTTCATTAACATTTATCCAGAAGATGGCAAACAATTTTCGTTGTATTGAAATATTGTGACAAGTGCGCAACGTCGAACTATCGTTTGAACTTAACATAATTATCTGTTTACATTTTAGTATTTGTCAAAAGGACAACACCTTCCTCTTTTATGTAAGTTTCACTGCTATGTTATATTAAACTGACAAAACATGGCTTATTGTGCAATTCTCACATAAAATTATATCGCTCATTCGGGCGTGTGAATTATCGCAGCCTTGCCCTTGAATTCTTGCCGATATTATGCATACGACAGTTTTGACGCATCATTAATTGCTCTTCCAAAATAGCTCCTAATCTGCCAAAACGTTCGCCATTTATGGCTGTGTACGCGATACGCTGTATTGGAATCGAATTTGAAAGCCTCCTCATTCGTTAGATCAGCGTTCGTCAATTTTTCACACTCGCGGACCGGCAAAAATAGAAGAAATATTTCGCGGACCGGCTGACGCCTTAGAGAGAAATAAATACCAATGTGGAATGAAGATAGTATTTTATTTATTAAATGTAATGTTATAAACTTAAAACTGTTAGTTAGTGCGACATCCGCTGCTGCTTATTTCTTTTCTTTTATTTTTTGGTTGGTGGTATTGCACATTCAGAAATACCAACATATTTCATTTTCTTGGTTTCTTATAAACTTGCAGCACTAATACCAAAGATGGCAGAGTCTTAGACTAAGATATATGACACTTCCTATCTCGCTGTGTATTTGGTTTGTGTAGTGGTCAAAACACACAAACCACTTCTCCATTCGCTACGTGGCGCGGTTGACGCCACTCCAGCCACGCCTCGTAGCGACTGGAGAAGTGGTATCTTAGCAACAACAATCGATTCCAAGTGGCGTGAACATTAAGATACACTGCGGAGATAGGAAGTGTCACATCTTAGTCTACGACTCTATCATCTTTGCTAATACTTGGCATAGGCCTATTATCGTTGCCATCACCACTTTTATCCAGAGGTGCAAAAAACCAAGATTTTTTTAAATCAAAAATTTATTTTTTGGTTTTTTTGGTTCATTGGTTTTATTTGTTTTTTGGTTTCTGTTTTACTTTGGATCTTGCCACAAGTTTTGCTATAAAAAGCATCAAACACAGCATGAAAAAGAGCTCCAACTTGTTTATATAATTAATTTAGCTTGATTTCCAATTGAATAACACACAATTAGTAATATAATAATATTAGTAAATCTAAAAAAATATATATTAAAAAAAATTCCATTTTTGTTTTTTGTAAAAAAAAACCAAAAACCCAAATAACCTAAAAACCAACATGTTAGCAGCCCTGCTTTCATCCCGAATATTATCCTTGCCTTGACCGAAGAAGGCTAAAAGCTTTTGCCGGTTGTCTTTTTTTATCTCCATTTTGTATGGCTTCAAAAATTACGATGAAAATCTGCAATACCACAACACTATACTACAAAAAACACCGGTGAAATAGTGACGTTAATTTGGAAAAAAACCAAGGATATCGTAACCCAAATGACAAAACATAGATAAATGATGCATTGCAAGGTAACGGTTTCACACACAGATATATAGGATGCATTAGTCACAAAATGACGTTATTATTTTACACTGCAACTATAAGTTTAGTTTTAAATTGTGATTAAAAGGAAAGTGATATTGCAGGGAAAATGAAGTCATTAAATAATTATCCTGAAATTGCGCTTCTTCTAGAAATTTCTTGCGGACCGACAGAAATTTTCTGTTGACAGGCGCCGGTCAGCGGATCATCGGTTGAAGAACACTGCTTTATTTGATGAGTGCTGCATTAGAAGGCTCTGCGTTCCTGTTGCGTTAAGAGGTCCATGGAGATGTGTTTGTATCGCATTTTCGTACGCTTATGAAGCATCGCTGTATAATGGTCAGGCATTACTCGATGGCGCTGTGTGAAGGACCAGCTTATGGTAACTACATTGTAACTTACAGTTACGAGTCTCTAACCCGTACTTCTACGTTGCAAGGCGAGCGCTCAACCACTCGGCTTCTTTGCAAAATGGCGTGCACTGTCCTAAACGGTAATGCCATGCTTGACTCGACCGTGAGCTTTCCCTCAAGCAATGGAATTAGCGAGAATGACAAGTTGTACATGTACTTTATTGTAATATTTGATTGAACTGTATTCTTTATAATTTAAAGTGGTTATATTGAAACTATACATTGTGTTAACGTCTATTCTGACAGCCGACTAACAATACCGAACACTGGACGGACGATGACAAATGTCAGGAGTACTACTGTGAAAAAGACGAAATCGTCCACGTTAATAAAACCAACGGATGTAATTGTCATGAGGTATGTAGCATGTTCTCTTCTAAACTTACACTTACCTGCTCTACATTCATCACGTATAGCGTGGGCGCAATCCGTTCGTTTACGTGTTGAACAGTCAAGCCAGTTGGAAGGCGTTCAAATCGTACCAAGAAATCGGTGGCCTACTAATTTCTTTGGAGAATTATTTGCCGATTGAGCGTACATAGACCACATAGGCGTTAGCTGTGGATGAAAAGATAAATTGGACATGGAGGAACCTTGCCCTCGCCTGCATATTGCCTACCCCAGGGCTAGGTAAATCGCAGTCGCTCACAGCTCATGTGCTTGTCTGCCTTTCGGAATTGTTTCTCGGACTGCTCTTGTTTTATTTTTTCTCCTGCTCAATTATTAGACACGTCGTAAGCCTAATCGTATTAAGTAATTGATTTTCACACGACAGTAAATGTCACGTGGAAATTAGTACTATCTATTGCACTATTACTTTATCTGTTTAAATCATAAAATTAGAAACTAATGTATTAGACTGCTTGGAATGGCCAACCCTAGGCTCTGCGGCTCTTTCCTATAACTCTCTATCCTATTTCTATTCTACTCTGAAATCTGTCTTCTTTGGCCGAGGTTGGACTGAGAGCGCCTCTGAGTAGATTTCTTGAAGAGGTGCTATCAAGTTTCATTTATTCAATTCGTTTAGTTTTGTCTAGACCCTTAATTTGAATTATTGTTTTACATACCTGATCGCTGTTGACACTGCAATAAATTTAAAATAAACTATAAAATAATTACGCATGTGCATAAAGCTGATACTTATTAATTTGTTTAACACCGTAAATCTTAAATGTGAAGCTTTAAACTTAAGCAAATCCTAAAACGTTGTAATATTAAACTATTAAGTTTAAACATAAAACAAATGCAATACAATCATGCATGCCAGTATTATACGTGACATTTGATTAGATTTACAGCGCCCAATCGAATATTTCAAATCATTACAACTTTTTTATTCATTGGTATAACTAAATCTGTGAGAAAAAGACAATTTGGTACTTTCAGGGAGAGAGATTGGTGGCTGTACCTTATAAAGATTGTTGTTTGTGTGAACGAAGTAAGTATCGTTATGTTCGACATTTACCGTTATACTTAGTGTTTCTACTCTATATTATTATTAATACTATTATCATTCTTATCATCATTTCTTTGCCCGGAAAAGAAAATTATTCCTGAGGTTGTTAACAACTAAATGAAAGATGTGCAATCATCATTAGTAATAAATGTTAATTAGTACATTTTACTATATTAAATTATTTATAATATTGAAAGGAATATTATTATCTTTAACATTATTGAAATATAACAACTATAATATTAACCTTCATTATATTTTGATGAATACTTCGCGAACTAAATTTAGTATTAATTATTATTATTACATGCATATTATTGTTCCATACTTATTATTATCCACTTACTGTTATTATTATTGTTGTTCATCATTACCATTATTTATTATTATTACTATCACTAGGATATTTAATATAATTAATATTGTTATTATCGTTATCAAAATGGGTAACGCGGCAAAGGTAGCTGCAAATTTATGTTGCGCCACTTCACAAAGAGGTGCTCAGCAAAAGCAAGGTATCATCGGAACACACTATTGATTGCATACTCCAGATCCGTGTGCATCTTGTGAACTTGAAAATTATTGTTGTGAATCCTTTCAACCCAAATCATGCTGGATGCCATGCTGGAGATCATGCTGGATAGCTATCGTTACGGATATGACAATGCAGCAGGTGTTTTATTTAATGACTTTTATTGTCCCATTGTCACAGTAAAGTAATCAGACAATGGTTGCTTTCAGTGAGACTGTCGTAATAATACATGTTTCGATGGAGAAGCAAATCAACTCTTTTCTTAATGACAAAGAGAATAGTCTTAGAACTTGAGAGGAATATGTGTTTAGAAAATAAACATTTCATATGGGGTTCAAGAGCCTGGAGACCCCACAAGGTCATCCCAGGACAATCGCCGATTCAACCAGACGGTTTCCATCGTCGAGCATCTATCAGTAACCGTATTTACCACCAGGTGATGAATTTGAATCTTAAGAATGATCATCTCGCTATAATGAAAATTTGGTCAAAGACGATTGAATAATAATTTTTAATGTAATTTCGTTGTAGTTGAAACTCCGGTCACACCAACCATAGGTAAGATTATAATCATGATGGTTCTATTATCAGAAAAGTACTGTTTAACTATATGGGTCTAACGCATATTCGAGTGTCTCAGACCCAGGCAGCATTGTAGATCTAATTGAGTGAGGGAAGCTTAGGGTGGGTCTATGGGACCATGGGAGGCCGTTCCACGAGGAAGGACCATAGTGCAACCTGCGGCACATTTTAGAGAAACCAAAGTACGTGCATAAGCTTATATTTTTAACTCAAATGTAGTTTTTTCTTTATTGTCTTTGTACTAAAATAAAATAAGAGATCTCCATGATTGAATTTTTTTGGAAATCAAGAGTAATACTGCAATGTAAACTGCTCATATTCTAACAGTTATGCCTCTTTTACAGGTTCCTTTTCATTTTATAAGCCACAAAATAATCATCTACTGTAATACGTGCCGATGTTACAACTTGGCTGTGATAAAAATGAATCGCATTGAATAAAACTAATATAAGTGCACATCAGCTTCAGAAATCATAAGGTAGGGCTACTGGACGTACTGTGGTACTCTGTAGAAAGCAATTTTTGCCCAAAACGCTAACTTTCCATTCATTCTGAGTATCGGTGTATATATAAATCGCTGTCACGCTAGCTTCCATAAATAAAAGTGAAATTTTCTGCTCGACTAAGAAAATCCTACATATCGAAAGGAATTTCGTCTCGAATATATTTATAAACTTAATCTATCGAAACGATACTAAGATGTCTTTATAAAAAAATTAACGGATTAACCATTTTGAATTAGAGGGTCCAAGTCTAAGAATACTGTTTAACTGATGCAAGGGTGTTTCGCAACCAATCAGATGATGAGCTTGAATTTGATAAATATTTTATTCACGTGGAAAGCTCAATAATATTTAGAGTAGGATTATTGCATTCAAATCAACAAGTGGTGCATTGAAAACATTTCATGACACGGCCAAGACCTAAAAGTTATTTTAGGAGGCTTGCTTTCATTGCTTGAAGGGATATAATTTGTATTTCACGGATCGCATATCATCCATGGTACGAAGTCTTTCACGAAAGATCGTTTCATAATTACTTTCCTTGTCTGAGTGGTCGCTTATATTATGTAATCAGCAAGTAGTGTTTTTCTGTAATCCGCCATTTCGGACAATTTTAGTTCGAAATATTATGGACTAGATTGTTTGTTGCGAGTTTAATATGCGCGCCTAGCCATGATGAATATTCAACACACATATCATTACTGGAATGGAGACTTCCGATTGGTTGCAGAATTCCGCTTGTATCAATTTCCATGTAAACTTTCATAATATCCCACCCGGAACTTGAAATACAATATATTTAACCTAATATAATTTATTACTGTTATTGTTAACGCACATTACGAAGAAAGCCATAGCATCACCTGCACTATTATGACTCATGACTTAACGATGTCGCATATCCATAGACCTGGTCGTGCTATTTGCACAAAGTGGCGACTTTTAAAACAATTTTAAATTGATTTGCTACCATCACAGTGGATTGGGTGCGTCTCATGGCGGCTATTTGTCAATGTCGTGGGAGGTAGCAAATATGGAATCCGTGCGCATGATTAAAAGGCACATTCGTCATAACTGGTGCTATCCATAGTGTTGGGAAAATCAGATTCCTGTGCGTCAATGATATGCACATTGCATATCCAAATGAATCATCAATGTAGGCCTACAAAACATAATTATCATTATTATCAGTCCAAGTCAAGAATTGAAATATTATGAAGAGCAACATCAATATTGTTGTTTTGGTAAACTGCAAAAGTTCACAAAATCTGATATATTCTCTTTTTCAGGAACGACTCCTTCGAATCAGGTTACACCATGTTCTGTTGCAAGCAGGCAATCGCCGTTGAACTTCACAAGTCCTATCCACGGTGACTGTGTCAGCGACGAACCGGTTAACCAAACGTGGTGCACTGGTGTCTGTGATGGCTCCCAACAGCCCACGATTAGAGTCAACAGTGGTTCAGGCAGTGGTTCGGGCGGCGGTGCAGAAGTAATACTGGGAATGCAAAAGTGTACTTGCTGTCAGGGATCTGGGCCAGTCATACCTGTTAAGGTCACATGCAGGCACCCCGAATCCAACCTTGCCACTCAACTGGATGCGGACTTCCAATACTTCACCGATTGCTCTTGCCAGCAGTGCTCTGAAGGTCAGAATCATGAATAGTTTGATTTATTAGTAAACGCTTATCGATAGTTGAAAATCACTCTTAACATTTACAGAGTGCAGAGTTACAAATGCAGTGTGATAAATCTGCCCAGAATTGCTGCTGTTTTTTTTATAACTTTTATAGAATGGCTATTTGGAAATTATTTGAATATTTCAGTCCATTAGTTATCATTGCATACTTGCTTGTTAACCCGTATGACTTCCTGCGTGATACATCGAAGTAAAAATTGCTGCAATTGAGATTTATTTATAAATGTAGCAACAACTCCAGCCCCAACAACCAGAACGGATGCACGTATGTACATTTTCATTTATAAGATTTGTGGTGATTATTTAACTAGAAGCATTTGGTTTTCTCAATTCAAAGAAAACCGACGAACCAAAAGCCTGTGAATTTCATTTTAGATTTTAATTTAGCCATAACCACGACTACAACTGAACAATGTCTCATGATCATTCACATAGAGCATTCTAGTCAATTTTAATTGTTATTACACAGATGGAAATTATTCGCAGAGTTACAAATGCAGTGTGATAAATCTGCCCAGAATTGCTGCTGTTTTTTTTATAATTTTAATAGAATGGCTATTTGGAAATTATTTGAATATTTCAGTCCATTAGTTATCATTGCATACTTGCTTGTTAACCCGTATGACTTCCTGCGTGATACATCGAAGTAAAAATTGCTGCAATTGAGATTTTTTTATAAATGTAGCAACAACTCCAGCCCCAACAACCAGAACGGATGCACGTATGTACATTTTCATTTATAAGATTTGTGGTGATTATTTAACTAGAAGCATTTGGTTTTCTCAATTCAAAGAAAACCGACGAACCAAAAGCCTGTGAATTTCATTTTAGATTTTAATTTAGCCATAACCACGACTACAACTGAACAATGTCTCATGATCATTCACATAGGACATTCTAATCAATTTTAATTGTTATTACACAGATGGAAATTATTCGCAGAGTTACAAATGCAGTGTGATAAATCTGCCCAGAATTGCTGCTGTTTTTTTTATAATTTTAATAGAATGGCTATTTGGAAATTATTTGAATATTTCAGTCCATTAGTTATCATTGCATACTTGCTTGTTAACCGTATGACTTCCTGCGTGATACATCAAAGTAAAAATTGCTGCAATTGAGATTTATTTATAAATGTAGCAACAACTCCAGCCCCAACAACCACAACGGATGCACGTATGTACATTTTTATTTATAAGATTTTTTGTGATTATTTAACTAGAAGCATTTCGTTTTCTCAATTCAAAGAAAACCGACGAACCAAAAGCCTGTGAATTTCATTTTAGATTTTATTTAGCCATAACCACGACTACAACTGAACAATGTCTCATGATCATTCACATAGGACATTCTAATCAATTTTAATTGTTATTACACAGATGGAAATTATTCGCAGAGTTACAAATGCAGTGTGATAAATCTGCCCAGAATTGCTGCTGTTTTTTTTATAATTTTAATAGAATGGCTATTTGGAAATTATTTGAATATTTCAGTCCATTAGTTATCATTGCATACTTGCTTGTTAACCGTATGACTTCCTGCGTGATACATCGAAGTAAAAATTGCTGCAATTGAGATTTATTTATAAATGTAGCAACAACTCCAGCCCCAACAACCACAACGGATGCACGTATGTACATTTTTATTTATAAGATTTGTTGTGATTATTTAACTAGAAGCATTTCGTTTTCTCAATTCAAAGAAAACCGACGAACAAAAGCCTGTGAATTTCATTTTAGATTTTATTTAGCCATAACCACGACTACAACTGAACAATGTCTCATGATCATTCACATAGGACATTCTAATCAATTTTAATTGTTATTACACAGATGGAAATTATTCGCAGAGTTACAAATGCAGTGTGATAAATCTGCCCAGATTTGCTGCTGTTTTTTTTATAATTTTAATAGAATGGCTATTTGGAAATTATTTGAATATTTCAGTCCATTAGTTATCATTGCATACTTGCTTGTTAACCGTATGACTTCCTGCGTGATACATCGAAGTAAAAATTGCTGCAATTGAGATTTATTTATAAATGTAGCAACAACTCCAGCCCCAACAACCAGAACGGATGCGCGTATGTACATTTTCATTTATAAGATTTGTGGTGATTATTTAACTAGAAGCATTTGGTTTTCTCAATTCAAAGAAAACCGACGAACCAAAAGCCTGTGAATTTCATTTTAGATTTTAATTTAGCCATAACCACGACTACAACTGAACAATGTCTCATGATCATTCACATAGGACATTCTAATCAATTTTAATTGTTATTACACAGATGGAAATTATTCGCAGAGTTACAAATGCAGTGTGATAAATCTGCCCAGAATTGCTGCTGTTTTTTTTATAATTTTAATAGAATGGCTATTTGGAAATTATTTGAATATTTCAGTCCATTAGTTATCATTGCATACTTGCTTGTTAACCGTATGACTTCCTGCGTGATACATCAAAGTAAAAATTGCTGCAATTGAGATTTATTTATAAATGTAGCAACAACTCCAGCCCCAACAACCACAACGGATGCACGTATGTACATTTTTATTTATAAGATTTGTTGTGATTATTTAACTAGAAGCATTTCGTTTTCTCAATTCAAAGAAAACCGACGAACCAAAAGCCTGTGAATTTCATTTTAGATTTTATTTAGCCATAACCACGACTACAACTGAACAATGTCTCATGATCATTCACATAGGACATTCTAATCAATTTTAATTGTTATTACACAGATGGAAATTATTCGCAGAGTTACAAATGCAGTGTGATAAATCTGCCCAGAATTGCTGCTGTTTTTTTTATAATTTTAATAGAATGGCTATTTGGAAATTATTTGAATATTTCAGTCCATTAGTTATCATTGCATACTTGCTTGTTAACCGTATGACTTCCTGCGTGATACATCAAAGTAAAAATTGCTGCAATTGAGATTTATTTATAAATGTAGCAACAACTCCAGCCCCAACAACCACAACGGATGCACGTATGTACATTTTTATTTATAAGATTTGTTGTGATTATTTAACTAGAAGCATTTCGTTTTCTCAATTCAAAGAAAACCGACGAACCAAAAGCCTGTGAATTTCATTTTAGATTTTATTTAGCCATAACCACGACTACAACTGAACAATGTCTCATGATCATTCACATAGGACATTCTAATCAATTTTAATTTTTATTACACAGATGGAAATTATTCGCAGAGTTACAAATGCAGTGTGATAAATCTGCCCAGAATTGCTGCTGTTTTTTTTATAATTTTAATAGAATGGCTATTTGGAAATTATTTGAATATTTCAGTCCATTAGTTATCATTGCATACTTGCTTGTTAACCGTATGACTTCCTGCGTGATACATCGAAGTAAAAATTGCTGCAATTGAGATTTATTTATAAATGTAGCAACAACTCCAGCCCCAACAACCAGAACGGATGCACGTATGTACATTTTCATTTATAAGATTTGTGGTGATTATTTAACTAGAAGCATTTGGTTTTCTCAATTCAAAGAAAACCGACGAACCAAAAGCCTGTGAATTTCATTTTAGATTTTAATTTAGCCATTACCACGACTACAACTGAACAATGTCTCATGATCATTCACATAGGGCATTCTAATCAATTTTAAGTATTATTACACAGATGGAAATTATTCGCAGAGTTACAAATGCAGTGTGATAAATCTGCCCAGAATTGCTGCTGTTTTTTATAATTTTAATAGAATGGCTATTTGGAAATTATTTGAATATTTCAGTCCATTAGTTATCATTGCATACTTGCTTGTTAACCGTATGACTTCCTGCGTGATACATCGAAGTAAAAATTGCTGCAATTGAGATTTATTTATAAATGTAGCAACAACTCCAGCCCCAACAACCAGAACGGATGCACGTATGTACATTTTCATTTATAAGATTTGTGGTGATTATTTAACTAGAAGCATTTGGTTTTCTCAATTCAAAGAAAACCGACGAACCAAAAGCCTGTGAATTTCATTTTAGATTTTAATTTAGCCATAACCACGACTACAACTGAACAATGTCTCATGATCATTCACATAGGACATTCTAATCAATTTTAATTGTTATTACACAGATGGAAATTATTCGCAGAGTTACAAATGCAGTGTGATAAATCTGCCCAGAATTGCTGCTGTTTTTTTTATAATTTTAATAGAATGGCTATTTGGAAATTATTTGAATATTTCAGTCCATTAGTTATCATTGCATACTTGCTTGTTAACCGTATGACTTCCTGCGTGATACATCGAAGTAAAAATTGCTGCAATTGAGATTTATTTATAAATGTAGCAACAACTCCAGCCCCAACAACCACAACGGATGCACGTATGTACATTTTTATTTATAAGATTTGTTGTGATTATTTAACTAGAAGCATTTCGTTTTCTCAATTCAAAGAAAACCGACGAACAAAAGCCTGTGAATTTCATTTTAGATTTTATTTAGCCATAACCACGACTACAACTGAACAATGTCTCATGATCATTCACATAGGACATTCTAATCAATTTTAATTGTTATTACACAGATGGAAATTATTCGCAGAGTTACAAATGCAGTGTGATAAATCTGCCCAGATTTGCTGCTGTTTTTTTTATAATTTTAATAGAATGGCTATTTGGAAATTATTTGAATATTTCAGTCCATTAGTTATCATTGCATACTTGCTTGTTAACCGTATGACTTCCTGCGTGATACATCGAAGTAAAAATTGCTGCAATTGAGATTTATTTATAAATGTAGCAACAACTCCAGCCCCAACAACCAGAACGGATGCGCGTATGTACATTTTCATTTATAAGATTTGTGGTGATTATTTAACTAGAAGCATTTGGTTTTCTCAATTCAAAGAAAACCGACGAACCAAAAGCCTGTGAATTTCATTTTAGATTTTAATTTAGCCATAACCACGACTACAACTGAACAATGTCTCATGATCATTCACATAGGACATTCTAATCAATTTTAATTGTTATTACACAGATGGAAATTATTCGCAGAGTTACAAATGCAGTGTGATAAATCTGCCCAGAATTGCTGCTGTTTTTTTTATAATTTTAATAGAATGGCTATTTGGAAATTATTTGAATATTTCAGTCCATTAGTTATCATTGCATACTTGCTTGTTAACCGTATGACTTCCTGCGTGATACATCAAAGTAAAAATTGCTGCAATTGAGATTTATTTATAAATGTAGCAACAACTCCAGCCCCAACAACCACAACGGATGCACGTATGTACATTTTTATTTATAAGATTTGTTGTGATTATTTAACTAGAAGCATTTCGTTTTCTCAATTCAAAGAAAACCGACGAACCAAAAGCCTGTGAATTTCATTTTAGATTTTATTTAGCCATAACCACGACTACAACTGAACAATGTCTCATGATCATTCACATAGGACATTCTAATCAATTTTAATTTTTATTACACAGATGGAAATTATTCGCAGAGTTACAAATGCAGTGTGATAAATCTGCCCAGAATTGCTGCTGTTTTTTTTATAATTTTAATAGAATGGCTATTTGGAAATTATTTGAATATTTCAGTCCATTAGTTATCATTGCATACTTGCTTGTTAACCGTATGACTTCCTGCGTGATACATCGAAGTAAAAATTGCTGCAATTGAGATTTATTTATAAATGTAGCAACAACTCCAGCCCCAACAACCAGAACGGATGCACGTATGTACATTTTCATTTATAAGATTTGTGGTGATTATTTAACTAGAAGCATTTGGTTTTCTCAATTCAAAGAAAACCGACGAACCAAAAGCCTGTGAATTTCATTTTAGATTTTAATTTAGCCATAACCACGACTACAACTGAACAATGTCTCATGATCATTCACATAGGGCATTCTAATCAATTTTAAGTATTATTACACAGATGGAAATTATTCGCAGAGTTACAAATGCAGTGTGATAAATCTGCCCAGAATTGCTGCTGTTTTTTATAATTTTAATAGAATGGCTATTTGGAAATTATTTGAATATTTCAGTCCATTAGTTATCATTGCATACTTGCTTGTTAACCGTATGACTTCCTGCGTGATACATCGAAGTAAAAATTGCTGCAATTGAGATTTATTTATAAATGTAGCAACAACTCCAGCCCCAACAACCAGAACGGATGCACGTATGTACATTTTCATTTATAAGATTTGTGGTGATTATTTAACTAGAAGCATTTGGTTTTCTCAATTCAAAGAAAACCGACGAACCAAAAGCCTGTGAATTTCATTTTAGATTTTAATTTAGCCATAACCACGACTACAACTGAACAATGTCTCATGATCATTCACATAGGACATTCTAATCAATTTTAATTGTTATTACACAGATGGAAATTATTCGCAGAGTTACAAATGCAGTGTGATAAATCTGCCCAGAATTGCTGCTGTTTTTTTTATAATTTTAATAGAATGGCTATTTGGAAATTATTTGAATATTTCAGTCCATTAGTTATCATTGCATACTTGCTTGTTAACCGTATGACTTCCTGCGTGATACATCGAAGTAAAAATTGCTGCAATTGAGATTTATTTATAAATGTAGCAACAACTCCAGCCCCAACAACCACAACGGATGCACGTATGTACATTTTTATTTATAAGATTTGTTGTGATTATTTAACTAGAAGCATTTCGTTTTCTCAATTCAAAGAAAACCGACGAACAAAAGCCTGTGAATTTCATTTTAGATTTTATTTAGCCATAACCACGACTACAACTGAACAATGTCTCATGATCATTCACATAGGACATTCTAATCAATTTTAATTGTTATTACACAGATGGAAATTATTCGCAGAGTTACAAATGCAGTGTGATAAATCTGCCCAGATTTGCTGCTGTTTTTTTTATAATTTTAATAGAATGGCTATTTGGAAATTATTTGAATATTTCAGTCCATTAGTTATCATTGCATACTTGCTTGTTAACCGTATGACTTCCTGCGTGATACATCGAAGTAAAAATTGCTGCAATTGAGATTTATTTATAAATGTAGCAACAACTCCAGCCCCAACAACCAGAACGGATGCGCGTATGTACATTTTCATTTATAAGATTTGTGGTGATTATTTAACTAGAAGCATTTGGTTTTCTCAATTCAAAGAAAACCGACGAACCAAAAGCCTGTGAATTTCATTTTAGATTTTAATTTAGCCATAACCACGACTACAACTGAACAATGTCTCATGATCATTCACATAGGACATTCTAATCAATTTTAATTGTTATTACACAGATGGAAATTATTCGCAGAGTTACAAATGCAGTGTGATAAATCTGCCCAGAATTGCTGCTGTTTTTTTTATAATTTTAATAGAATGGCTATTTGGAAATTATTTGAATATTTCAGTCCATTAGTTATCATTGCATACTTGCTTGTTAACCGTATGACTTCCTGCGTGATACATCAAAGTAAAAATTGCTGCAATTGAGATTTATTTATAAATGTAGCAACAACTCCAGCCCCAACAACCACAACGGATGCACGTATGTACATTTTTATTTATAAGATTTGTTGTGATTATTTAACTAGAAGCATTTCGTTTTCTCAATTCAAAGAAAACCGACGAACCAAAAGCCTGTGAATTTCATTTTAGATTTTATTTAGCCATAACCACGACTACAACTGAACAATGTCTCATGATCATTCACATAGGACATTCTAATCAATTTTAATTTTTATTACACAGATGGAAATTATTCGCAGAGTTACAAATGCAGTGTGATAAATCTGCCCAGAATTGCTGCTGTTTTTTTTATAATTTTAATAGAATGGCTATTTGGAAATTATTTGAATATTTCAGTCCATTAGTTATCATTGCATACTTGCTTGTTAACCGTATGACTTCCTGCGTGATACATCGAAGTAAAAATTGCTGCAATTGAGATTTATTTATAAATGTAGCAACAACTCCAGCCCCAACAACCAGAACGGATGCACGTATGTACATTTTCATTTATAAGATTTGTGGTGATTATTTAACTAGAAGCATTTGGTTTTCTCAATTCAAAGAAAACCGACGAACCAAAAGCCTGTGAATTTCATTTTAGATTTTAATTTAGCCATAACCACGACTACAACTGAACAATGTCTCATGATCATTCACATAGGGCATTCTAATCAATTTTAAGTATTATTACACAGATGGAAATTATTCGCAGAGTTACAAATGCAGTGTGATAAATCTGCCCAGAATTGCTGCTGTTTTTTTTATAATTTTAATAGAATGGCTATTTGGAAATTATTTGAATATTTCAGTCCATTAGTTATCATTGCATACTTGCTTGTTAACCCGTATGACTTCCTAAACATTGGGGTAAAAATGGCCACAATTGAGATATATTTATAAATGTAGCAACAACCCCAGCTCTAACGACCACAACTAAAGCACTTATGTATATTTTATTTTTCAAGATTTGTTGTGATTATATAACTAGAAATATTTCGTTTTCTCAACTAAAAGAACACGTACGAACAAAAACCTGTGAATTTCATTTAATATTTTATTTTAACCATTTCAATCTAATAAACTGACTACAACTGAACCAAGTCTCGTATATAATCATTAGCATAGGGTCAACTCATCAATTTTAAGTATTATTACACAGATGGAAATCTTTCGCAAATGTACAATGCTGCGGAAACATATTATGCCAGAGTTGCTGCTGTTTCCTTAATTTTCTAGTAAACCTACAAGAAAATAAGTTGAAAGTTTCAGTTCATTATTATAACTGCATGGATGGAAATAAGTCTGCTTCTGAAGAGGATTGCTACAATTGCCATTTGCTTTAAATCTAGCCACAACACCAGCCCCAACAACCACAACTAAAGCACGTATGTAAACTTTTATTTTCCAAGCATTGTGGTTATTTTGTATCCATATATATATATATCGTTTTCTCAGATGAAAGAACACATACGAACCAAAAACCTGTGAATTTCTGTTTAGATTTCAATTTCGTCATAGCCACGGTTAGAACTGAACCAGGTCTCATAATCGTTCGCATAAGGCCTACTGATCAATTTTAATTATTATTTTATAGATAGAAATCAGTCACATACTTATAAATGCTACGGAAGTAGTTTGTACCACAATTGTTACTGTTTTCAATTTTCTTGTAAACCAACTAGAAAATAAGTTACATTTATCACTTTATTACTTAGGAATACATGAATGGAAATAAGCCTGCTTACGTTTACTGAGTAAAACAGTGGGATTTGGATTGCTACAATTGACATTTATCTACAAATTTAGCCACAACTCGAGCCCCAACAACTACAACTAAAAAGCGTATGTACACTTTTATTTTCTAAGAATTATGGTGATGCTGTATCCAAAAATTTCTCGTTTTCTCAAATGAAAGAAAACTTACGAAAAAAGCCTGTGAATTTAATTTTATATTTCAATTTACCCATAACCACGACTACAACTGAATCAGAATTCTTAGTGTTTAAAAAAATTCCGATATTAAGCACAAATATAACTCAACCATATAATTTATGACAATTTCTTTATTGTTTTGAATCAAAGTGAATACACACATTGAATATTCTTTCATTGTTACGAAATGTGTACATTCTGAATTTGTTTCTACATATATGTATATATATATTAAGAATTATTACAGCTCAATCTAAAACAAAGCCTTTATTTATTCACGTCACTCAGAATTATACTCATTTGCTAAATGGACATTTATGCATATCGTCTACACATTATTTAATGTGTATTTTGTCCTATAAGTGTAGCTACAGCTGTAGGCTCAAAGACAACTCAAGGAAAATATGCACACAATAGACCTATGGTATATTTCAGAATTGAGTTTTGCATGAATATTGAGTGACAAACGTGACATAGGTTATTGGCAAATAATTCGTATTTCTACATTTGCTGAAATAAATATCTTTGCCAGAGTTTATTCAACATGTGATGTTTTTCATAATTCAGCTACAACCACTATTGTAACTCAACGACGTAAGCGTATATTCTTATGCATTTAAAATCGTAATGTTTACTTTGATGTATGTTTGGTATTTTTATATTTAGAGAATCTTATGCTTACATCGAATGTTACTAATTAGATTATTATATGTTGACCTTCTTTTCTAAATTTAACCTCAACTTCAGTTGAACCAAATGTGGTATTTGATTTCTTTACAAGTAAGAAGTAACTTTTATAATTAATCTTTAGAATAAAACCATTGCGTTTTGATATATTATTATTACAATCTGATAAATTAATAACAATAAGATTGTATTGCTTAAGTTCAAGTTTTGTTTATGTTTTACCTACAACTTAAACAACAACTTAACCTAGTAGAAAATAAGATTAACTCCTAAAGTCGGCATTTCATGAGTGCGTAGATGCATGTAAGTCTGTATGCGGTTATGTGTTAGCAGCTTGAACTAGAATTGTTACTATTGAGGCGTTAAAAACTATAACAGCGACGCCTACAAATTATTTTTGTTCTTTTTTAGAATTATTGTAATTACGTAACTTATAGTTTAAATGAAAGATGTCGTATTAACTAAAGACCTGTAAATTGAATTTTGTGTTTAATTTCAGCCACGACCAAGAACGCGACTGTACCAGGTCTAATAAACTGACTTACCTCTCAATTACATTGCTACTTCGATATTAAGAATTCGTTGTTTTACACATAGAAAGTGAAACTGAAAATCATAGTAACTGAAATTTTGCAATTTTTAAATTTGCCACGTCGTAGACAAGTTGAGAATTCTTTTCGAATAAATAAAAGTAATAAATGAATAGGAAGCAGGGAAGGAAGTAGAAGCATAATACACATAGTATTAATGTTGACAATACTGGTTCCGGTAGCAAATAAAGCGGAGGAGGAGATTACGGATGAAATGAAAGAGGAAACGATAATTATTACGGTAACGATTACTATGGCCATTCGATTCATGTTGCAAATATTATGATTGAGGTAATGGTGGCGGTGTTCAAGAGGAAATTATAAAAAGATACTAGTTAATTAGATTTTTTAAAACTGTTAAGTATCCAAACGACTCTGCACGATGAAGAGCAGCGCGAGTCTCCAGTGATTTGGACATAATGGACACAGAATGCCAGTTGACTGAATCTCTCATGATTCAATACATGCAAGAAAAAAGGCACAATAAACTAGCGTTATTGTTGGTAGATTTTGTGAATGGGAACAAAACAACAGTGACAAATTCGAAAATTGCACCCACTGCACCGTACTTGACAAAAGGCAGAATGGAGATGCTGTAGATAGGACATAACAATGTAATAACTATAGTTGAAGACTTGAACGAATAACTTCATAAATTATCGGCACCAAATGTTTTCAGTAATTCATCATTATTTACCTAAGTTTATTTACAATGATTTACCTTCATTTAATTCATTTGAACTCATTTTACGTTGGTTCAATTAAATGTCCCATCGTTGCCATTGTCGTAATCAGCACTATAATTATCAGTATATTCTCGTAATTGATTCTTGACATCGACCGTGGTGGCGATGGAATGAACGACACTATATCTGGAGAAGGCACGCCTTTTATCTAATTTATTTCGAATCATGTGGTATCTTGTTCTGTTGTCGTGGTGGTCTTTTTTCGTTTACTGCAATTTGCGTTCCCTTGGCATTCCTACTACGTGTACATGTAGCCAAATAATTAATCAGGTTCATCATTGAAAGACTTTATTCTGTAGGAGTTTATGTATATGTAGAGATGGCCTCTCAGTTTTTGAAACTTACGCAAAATGCATTGAACACACTTTTAAATTATCCAGAGCCAAATATTAATTGACGTTCTAAGATGATGTTTGTCTTCATTGCGATTCTTCCTGTGCGACTGACATTGATTTTTTTATCTCACACGCTCAAGAATTTAATTAACTTTTAATATTGACTAACGATGATTGTTTTAATTAATGGTAACATTGATTCAATCAGTAGAAGTTCATATAGAGGATATCTGTAGGCCTACTTAGTCACTGTGGTTCTTGGCTTATGTTTGACATAGTCTTATAAACTGTTAATTGTTATACGATAACAATGCGCATGTAATGGTGGGATAACGTGATGTTAGAATTGTTTTTTAAACATATTTTAGTAACTCTCAAATCAACACTGGCACCAGGTATGAACACATCTAATCTGGAATGCTAGGCATCTAATCTTAATTGGGAAAATTAATGTTGCTAAAACAACAATAATAGAGTAATATGGAATGTATTATGATAAAGAATTGTTTTCTTAAATAAAAACGAATGTAACGGTTAGATTAGCCAATGTGATGAAAATTGTTTGTGCATGTTTTAGTCACTCCTGTACCAACGCTGCCACCAGGTATGAATTACACAATTCATATAGAATCTTAAACGATGAAAATAAATGTTGTTGAAATAGTAATAATACAGTAAAAAGGAATATGTTAAGATATGGCAGCTTTGATGAACCTAAGTAAATGAACACCTATATACATTGTAAATGCATGTATGTATCTATGCATGCTTACTTTCATTGCTACTCATTTCTTGCTTAATCTTTTAATCTGCACCGAACTGCAGTGGTGTGAACTCTCAGAAGAGGATGTGACCATTTGATGTTCTGTTTCGATATTGGAAATGATTAATTTTTGTTTTCATCAAAAACTCCATGTGAACAACATCCATGCGAGCTACTTGGAACTAATTTTTAATGGTTTCTTCATGCAATTGCATGTTTCTATCATTGTTGCATGTTTGCTCCTCTACACATTCTTTATTAGACTCATAGCTATTTGCATCCATCTGAAGAAATCTTTGCCTGGCATATTCTATTTTCGCATTATAATTCTTCTGATTCATAATTCAGTTGTCAATAATTTATTGCTAACATTGTAACAAGAATCTTGTAATCCTAAACGCAGAAGCCCACAAAATTGAGTCGTAGGAATTAGTATAGGCGCAGGCGCGTAATCAAAACAAAATCTATAAGCAGGGGGTCAACATTCAGACACGTATCGTATCTGAATATTTATATAGTGCCTCTCCAAGAATAACTATTCAGCATGGAAACACCAGAGGGATAGAAACGCCTTCACAGCGTGCGAAGCCGATAGAGTCAAGTCAGTGATTAGTACACATTCATTCCTGTCCTTCCAAGATCACTTGGTTTACTTCTGCCTGAGCTAAAGTGTGCATTTTCTTTAATACCAGTTTACTATCTAACCCATATCGATGTAAAATAGTACTGTATTCCGACCAGGTAGCGAGATGAGGCATTTGGCGCAAACTGACACTTTAAGGACTCTATGTAAGGCATTGTATAAATTATTATACAGGAAATTAATGATAATTATTGTGTATGGCATTTCAGTCACATGCCGTAGCAAAATCGACCTGACTTTTGTACTCGACGTGTCAAACAGCATCTGCGGACCAACAAAGTGCGATTATTGGAGGAACTACATTACCTTTGTTCGCAATTTCGTTAGCTCCTTGCTCATCGGACCAACTGGTTCAAGGATCGCAATCATTACTTTCTCCGATTCTGCTGTTGTTCAATTTTACCTGAATACGTGAGTTATTGTTTGTCTCTTTAATACAATCATTATAGATTACAAAACAATACAAGGCACTCATTAGGCCTACTACACTGCTTTAATTTTATAATGACCCTTGAAATTTTACAACTGCGTATTGAAGCCGTGAAACCTGAACATCATGCAACGTGCACTTTTTATAATAATCCCTAACTCCCTGTGGGAACGAGGTACTTCAGGGAACAAAATAATAATAATAATAAGTTTGAAAATATGGTGGGCTGTCCACCTCCTACATATTCCAAACTGTAGCCATCGAGACCCTTGGATCTTTGAACCCTTAAGCTTCAAATTTCATCAATAAAATTGGCAACCGTATCTCTTCTATTAGTGGTGACAGACTCGAGCCAATCTTCCTTTTGCAACGTCTGTCCATGACTATCCAGCGGCATTTTCTCATCAAGCCCTGATGACGAGTCCTGACTCTCTAGACTCTTTATCATCATATAATAATCTCTAAGTCCCTGGAGGAATGAAGTATCTCAGGGCATAAAAATAGTAATAATAATAATGTTGAGTACTTTTATATACAATACGTGCATTGATACATGTAATGGTTACATGCTTAGCACATAATTACAATACCTTCACATACAATATTAAAACTGATAGTCAAGCATACAGTCATATTACACAAGTTTACATGCATTATTACATTCTCACAATTCTGACCTGATTTCAATGTTTATCTACTAGATATAGCGACCGGGATTCTATCCTCAACGCCATCAATAACCTTCCGTATAACGGTGGTAATACGAACACAACTGGGGCACTGAAGGTCCTTCTGTCTCAGATATACACCCTTGGAAATGGCGACAGACCTGATGTCCCTGATGCGACAGTTATCATCAGTGACGGACAACCAAACACTGACTCAAATGGACTTGATGCCATTATCACCGCAGTTCACAACAGGAACATCAACTGTTTCGCCGTTGGAGTAGGAAGCGAAATCAAAGCAGACATTCTGGCATCGCTCTCGTCACCTCCACAATTGGTATGTAATTGGTTCTTTCACTCAGTGACCCCAAGGTAGTTAGTTTTTCCATGCATTCAACTAGCGAGGGAATTATCATAGTAATGAACTAGCGAATGAAGAGACGAAGGGATACAGGACCGAACGAACAAACAGATTAACTTTATTCCACGTGAACTGTTTAAGCGTATTCAATAGAATGGCCTCGTCATCAAGCCCATGTTAAGTTGACATGATATGACTTTTTTCGCCAAGTGTCCATATTGGACTTTCAATGATCAATTGATGTTCAAATATCTTGTAGCTACGTTGTGTGGTGCTAACTTGAACTTGTATTATTACTTCTTATAGTCCTCTGCCTCTTTGGCAGGTTCAAATGTCCGACGTCCAATGCACAGTGTAATATTGATTACTTTTAAATAACGCACACAGCAAGTATCCAGTCCACCAATGTTCAGTTCAAATAGGCCCATATACAGGAGTCGTCTTTCATTTGCACAAATAAATGCTTGTGCTATTTAGGCCTATGTCTCTTAAGTTGATGTGGTTAAGTCTTTCCTGGCAAATAATGGACTGTAATTTAGTAATCGTGTTGACGAATCCTCCCGTCTTAAGTCGTCTACAGATCTGCCAATCGAGGAACAATTACACAGGTCATAACTTTTTTGCTTACGTCAATGTTAATGAGTAAAATTGTATCTAGAATGACAACTGGAGTCTTTGAGCCGTCTGATATTATCTGACTCGCAAACTTTAAAATTAGTAAAATACTATTGTGATTATGCCAATTGTGAAAACTTGTGTGCCCCTCGCACCCTTGAGTTTTAGAAAGCACAAGGGATGTCCCCCTTTCAGACACTTGTGCCGGCGCCTGTGCATGCCTATAACCAGCTAAAAGGTGCATGCAAATGGTTCACTGATGGCTAGATGCGTTGTGTTGCTTTTGTCCACAGCTTAACGCGAACTACTTCATGACTACGGGTTTCGATACGCTGGACAGAATTCGTCAACAACTGGTTGATAAGACTTGCGCTTCAGCCGGGAATTCATGTTAGTGGCTTAATTTGTCGCTGTTCACAATGATCACGCACACTGCTACAGTATTCAAGCAAACACGTGCCTAGACATAAAAACATGCATATAAACGAACAAATATATACAGAGTGGGCCATTAAAACGTTACCCAAATAGATTGTTTGCTAATATTTCGGCCAAATCTAGAGATTAGTAAATGAAATTTTACAGGCTCTAAGCTAATTCATAACCCCCAAATATTTCACAAAGAATAAAGGTTATATCAGTTTTAGTGAGTGCAAAAATGTTTTTTGATGGTCAAAAACACTCAATGGAGCAGAAAGTTACAAAAACGATTTTATGAGGTCACATCTCAAGTAAATTGTTATAAAACAAACATCATGTTGTTTCACAACCTGCGTCTACCATCAGGAGCCACAAATATTCTGCCTAGTTGGCAAGTTTTGTTGACCTGGTTGGGGCCACTGCATCGGTGATAATTTATACAGGGACACAACGAAAAGCGGCGAGGTTCAGATATTCTTTGGCAAATCTGCTAACAAGCGTGCGGCTGATGTTCAACTCTGCTGAAATTCGCCGAGTACTGAGATGATTTCTGATGTTGCTATTCTGCAAGTAAATAAGTTCGTCAACATGCTCGATATTTGTTCGGGCGCCGATAGATTTCTACCTTCCGCTGCCCTTACGACGTTCTACCGCACACTCCCTATTATTAATGCGTCCGCGTATTTTTATAAGTGCTCAGCTCCAGTGATTTCAGAGAGAGCCTTGAATACAGCTTTAGCTCCAAGATCATGCTCATGATTCATGAAGTGTATGTATGCGCATTTTATCTGCATGGACACCTTTCCCATGTTTACTTTGTTACAAATGCATTTCAAAAATGTTTAATCGCAAAACATTTTTATTCATCAATTTATTCGACTTCTTGCTAGATGACTTCAAAGCGACTCCCATATGCGATAATTGTCAGTTTCTTTCTCAATAATAATAATTATGAAGTGTGTTTTAATCCAATTACTTGAAATGCGACTTCATAAATTCGTTTTCTCTAACTTTTGCGGCATTAAATGTTTTTTGACCATCAAAACTCAGTGGTTACACTCATTAAAAGCTACATAACTTTTGTTCTGATTGAAATATTTTAGGGACTTTTGGCGCTTATATGCAAATATGAAGTGGCTATCAGCCTGTAAACTCTCATTTAATATTTCGTACTTTTGGCCGAAATATTAGCAAAAATGAGCAAGGGGTGAATTTTTTGCCCACTCTGTATATGTATACAATTATATATAGTATATAGTATATGTAATATTATATTTTGCTGTCGCGTCTTGATATCTATGACATTAGCAATTTTGAAACTATTATGTTCAGAGATATCTAAAAAAACTGTTTGGTTGCAGCCGATACAGTATCTGCAGATAAAATCCACCCCAAAAGCATGTATACAAACGGTGAACTACTCAGCAATTGACATACGCTTCTTATTATGGGGTTCATTCTGATGCATTCTACTCCAGCCTTAAACTTTTTTGATTTTATCTGGGCTGAGGTCTGTGTAATAAATATATATACGATTAAAAGTATATGCACGCCTGTATACATGGATGCGTAATTATTTACAAGCATACACAATTGCATACACATATATAGACATCAACATAAATACAGTCAGTCTAATATTCTTATTTGATTACATACAGATGTACATCATATACGAGAGTTGGTCAATGTGTGCTTTTAATTCGTATAATAAAACGTTATTGTCAGAGTTCATACAACTTGTTTTTTTTCTCAAACAGCAACGACCACAGCAACAAACAAACCAGGTATGACAATGATACTTTTAGAGTCATTATGATTTCATAGATGTGTGCATTTCGCATGTTTACATTTACAGAATCAAATTTTAAGACCAAATTGCTTGAATATGAATTTTCTTTTATAAGTGTAGCCACAGCTGAATCGTCTGGTCGTTTTTGGTAACAAGTAACAAATAATTTGTTGTCGTTTAGAGCTTCAATCATTGCTTAGATGAAACATCTGCATAACTTATAGTTATATATTGATATATGAAAACATCAACACAGCATAGCTAGAGTTCCAGTTCTGTTCATATTTGACTTGACGTAAAGTTAATAGAAAATAAGTTGAATCTCTCAGTTCAACGTTTATTTATTTATTTTTATTACCGAAATTTGATGACGCCTTTCTTCCAACGTTTTTTGCTCAGAAGTGCATGCACACGCCTCGACGGCGAAGTTACAGTTGCACTGCAGAGCAATTATTGTGTGCGAAGTACTTGCTCAAGGTCCCTACACAGTGACTCCCCGGACGAGGGTCGAACCCGCGCGCTCAGCGCACACTGAACGTTACGTTACTGACCACTCTAACCGATTGGCCACAGTGGCCAATGACTGTATTAATGCAAGATATGTCTGTATACATGCGTTTACTGAGTGAAAATTTGGAGCAGCAATTCTTACAGCTGAGACATTTTATTCTTTAATTTATCTCCAGCTCCAACAACTACAACAAAAGCACGTATGTACATTTCTATTATCGTTAAAATTACAGTGATTATATAAATAAATGACAAGGACTTCCTCCCTCGAGTTCTATACAGAACTCTTATGTAGAATCTCCCAACGAATTCTCTTTATTATGATAATTTATTATAATATTATCTAAAACTCGATTGAATCAGACTCTGGTACAAGACAACTAACATATTGTAATGGTTCGCGGTGTGACATTCCATGTATAGGCTATCAATAAACGAATATTTTTTATTGTTATAAACATATTTCGTTTTCGGCAACACAAGCGCGTTTGTACATTTTATTTTCGTATGAATTATAGTGATCATGTAACTAAAAATATTTCGTTTTCTCAAATGAAAAAAAAACGTACGAACCAAAAGCCTGTGTATTAAATTTTTTTAATTTTAATCTTGAACTTTTTGTTTTTTTTTAATTAACCAGGATTCACTATCTTATGCGTACTTGTCAATTATGGTATTACAATTACAGCAATAGTTACTGTTTGCATATGTTGCCAATGCTGAGAAGCACTTGTATAGTTATTACTAAATGTTGGTTCTTGTTGTTAAATATGCCCAGAAAAACAACCAACCACGTATGATTTTTCATATATCTGAAATGGCTTCAATTTGAATTTTTTTTATTTCTCAATGACAAGGCTAGCCTACAGCTTAATTTAAGACATGCATTTATTCAACCACTTAAAATTTTAATTACTTGCTAAGTGGTAATCTTTGCATATTATTTTCATATTATTGAATGTGCATTTTGGGCAGTGAATATATTCACATTATTGCTGGTTTAAACACGGTTCAAACATATATAAGCATAGCATAGTATCTTTTAGAACTGTATTTTTCCATAGATATTATTGAATGCCAAACCAAACAGAGCTCACTGGCAAATAGTTCGTAAATTTGACCGAGACTAGTCAGAAAGCAATTGTTGTGCGATACCAATGCGAATATAATGATCGGGTTACACGATGAAACTTGTTTTTTCCGTTTTAGCCACCACCAATGTAACACTGGCTCCAGGTATGAACACAACGAGATTCTAGATTCTTAATTGAGGATAGTCAATGTTGTTGAAACATTAATAACAGAGTTAAACGGAATTGATTCATATATGACAGCCTTGAAGAAGCTAAGTGTGTATATATGTATGTATGTATGTATGTATGTATGTATGTATGTATGTATGTATGTATGTATGTATGTATATATGTATGTATGTATGTATGTATGTATGTATGTATGTATGTATGTATGTATGTATATATGTATGTATGTATGTATGAATGTGTGCATGTAAATGTATACATGCATGCTTTTATTGTTAGATATTTCTTGCTTATTCCTTTCATTTGCACGGACCTGCAGATCAAGAGCTTTTGGCCATTTTGATGCGCTGTTTTGATAGTGAAAATGTTTACTTTTTATTTTCGTCAGTAGCGCCATGTGAACAAGTCCATGATATCTACTTGAAATTTATTTCTAGTTGTTATTTTGTGCAACTGTTTGTTTATATTATTTATTTATTTATTTATTAACGAAATTTGATAACGCCCTTCTTCCAACATTTATTGCTCAGAAGTGCATATACACGCCTCGGCGGCGCAATTGCAGTTGTACTGCAGAGCAATTGTACGCGAAGGACTTGCTCAAGGTCCCTACACAGTGACTGACGCCTCGGACGAGGGTCGAACGCGCTCACTCAGCGCACACTGAGTGTTACGGGCTGACCGCTCTAACCGAGCTGTTTGCTCTTCTACAAATTCCTTATTTTTTAAAATTATTATTCACAGCGACCTAAAGAAATCTGTGCCTCGCCTATTCCATTTTTAACATTCCAATACCTCAAATTCATGATTCAATTGTCTATAATTTATTACAATCATTATATTGAGAATCCTCGTCATCATAAGGTCAAATCCCGCAGAAGTCACAGGAATCAGTTTATACACAGGCGCTAAAGCAATACAAGAGCTATAGGCAAGATATCAATATCCAGGGTCCAGACACGTATTATTTCGTATCATTATATTTATATGGCGTCTCTCACAAAATAACTATTCAGAGGTGCTCTCAGTACGGAAACCTCGATGAAAAGGAAACGACTCTGAAGAGTGAGAATCAGATAGAGAGAAGCCAGTCATCAGATAGGCCCTTGGTGATGGAATGAGGTCATTCCAGATAGGTGGGCCCACACCAGATGCGGCGATCCACGGGGTCGAGGGGACTTGTCCCCCACATTACTTACCCCTCTCAGTGGTTGTCCCCCCACCTGTCAAGCGAGATCGCCGCTTCTGACCCACGCTAAGGCAGTTTAAGTCCTATTAACAAAAAGATCAAGACGATCAACAGAGCGCAATGAGCGATATGAATCTGCAGATAATGACTTTCGCAAATATATCAGGGTACTGCCTAGCTGGGCTTTGGAAACTAGAAAGAAGCTCTTGTTGTGGATACGAGCAGTGACAAGAAGCCAGTGAAGGTCCCCAAGCGTGTACAGATATGCGCAATTTGATGAATGAGGTAGATGGCGCCGCCTGAAACTTTAAACTCTATGAGAAGCAATGTAGAAAGTATTATACAGGATGTTAATCATATTACTAGTATGTATAGCAAGTGTAATTAAACATTTCAGTCACGTGCCATAGTAGAATCGATCTGACCATTGTCCTCGACGTGTCTACCAGTATCTGTGGAAAATCAAAGTGTAAATATTGGGACAATTACATCACCTTTACTCGTAACGTCATAAGCTCTTTGGACATCGGACCATTGGCTGCAAGGGTCGCAATCGTTACTTTCTCCAACAATGCTGCTGTTCAATTTTACCTGAATACGTGAGTTATTTTTTGTATCTGTAATACAATCAAATGGAATATAGCACAATACAGTGCAAACATTACTACAATACTGTAATTGAATAATGACCCTTGAAATTTTAAAGGTTAGTATTGTAGCTATTGAAACTAGAACATCGTGAACCGTGCACTATTAATAATTTATTATAAATTTCTATTGCGCCGTGTGTCTAATGCACAAAGTATCAAACGATTGCACAGCCGTATGAATCGGATCGAGGTGTTTGGTCTGCTAGGACGAAGAGGCAGCCTATGATGGATTAGACTAGAAGAAGCAAGTTTTCATTATTGAGAGCAAAATATGAATGCATTCAATGCGCTGCGAACATGAAGTGGAGGTTGAAATGGTGAAACAGGCAGATGTGAATGCCAACTGTCAGACGCGTAGCGGTTGCCAGACTGTAATTGTAATTGTAAATTTCATAAAGGTCACTTATGATTATCAGATGATGATCATAAAAGGCCCACATGACGTAATCTGTCATAACAATATGCAGTACCGTACCAAGGGCGGTACCAGCGGTGCCGAGACCAGGGCACAACATATATATTATGTATAGAAGGGATGAAAATTTCAGGATGGAATAACTTTATTTATTCCATAAATTCACTCTTACTTGAAATATGTTATTATTTTTATTCACAAATAAATGATAAAATTTCAGTGGAAAGGTGCAACTAAGAAAGTGTTTTAGTGGCTATTACATTACATGTATGTTTATGAAAGTTATAAGAAAACATTTAGGTTTTGTATTACATTATAAATTATAAGGCATAATGTATACATATACGTAGAACGGGCATTCGTCGCATGCCATGTTGAAAGCCGATAGAAGACAGCTGTTGAGGTCACCCTTTGTCCACGCCTTCATCATAGCCCGACTAGATTACTGTTGCTGACTCTTTAGATGTAGCCCTTAGAGCTGGACAGCTGCGGTGTCTGGACCGGGTCCTGCGTTCTACCGTGCGTCTTGTCGGGCGCATGTCTCCGGCTATAACACTAGATGCGCTCTATTGGCTCCCCTTCCAGCAGCGAATCACGTACCGCATCATCGCTTTGGTCGGACGGTCCTTGCTGGGTTTCACCCCTGCCTATCTTCGCCATCTCTGCTACTCTACTGTGAGTGCACCTGGTCGCCGCTCTCTCTGCTGTACTGAGGGAGGCCTACTCAATGTCCCATTTGCCTGTGCAACTACTAAACAATATCGTGCCCTCTCAGTGGTTGTCCCTTCGTTCTGGAACACGTTGGCGTTGTGCTTGTCACCCAGGGTCCACTCAGATTCTTTTTATACTCGCCTTAAAATTAATATTTTCAACCGTGCCGGGATCGGGAGCGCTCCTGAGTAGTATCCTTGAAGGGATGCTATATAAATCTTCTCAAAGACTGAATGAATGAACATATCTGCTTGAATTCTCACAGTCTGCTCTGATTTCCGTTGTTTATCAATTAGATATGATAACAAGGATGCCATCTTAAACGCTGTACTAAACCTTCCGTATACTGGTGGTGAGACGAACACAACTGGGGCCATGAATACGCTCCTGTATCAAATATATACAACAGGAAATGGCGACCGATCGGATGTTCCTGATGCGGCAATAATCATCTCAGACGGAGTACCGAACATTGATGGAAAGACACTGACTGCCGCTTCCACTGCAGTTCACGCCAGGAACATCAACTGTCTTGTCGTTGGGGTCGGAAGTGCAATCAATGAAGTAGTCTTAAAGTTGCTCTCGTCACCACCGAGTGTAGTAAGTAGTTGTTTTGTTCTCTCAGTGATACAAGACACACAGGTAGAACGCATGAATTTAGTGGAAAACCGATAAATTGTTCAGCGAATGCTAACACCTGTTCCTCGAATGGATTGGATAATGGTTGGGCCGACTAAACATGTCATACTGAAACATGCATACTGTGCAATGGTTTGCGGTGTGACAATCCGTTTATATTAATAAAGAGTATATTTGTTTATTTATTTTATTTATTTTGACACAAAAGATAGTTAATTGGTCCATGCATTCAAGGAACTAACGAAGAAATAATAATATAATAATCAGGCTGAAAGACGAACGACTGAAGAAGCGAAGGAATACAGGACCGAGCGAACAAATATAATTAACATAGATTATTATTAATAAACTACCAAATACTCGTACAAACATGCATGCATGCGCACAGACGGACTTGAATACATATATTAATATGGACAGACAGACAAGAAAGATAGATGTCGCTTTTTAGCGTTTAAGAAAACAGCGATTACATAGATAAAAGTTTTGTTACATACACCATGATACACGTATCTAACTCACCGAAAGGTGCGTGAAAGAGGTCTACTCAGGTTTGCTGATGCGTTGCGTTGCTTTTGTCCACAGCTTAACTCGAACTACTTCATGTCGACGGGTTTCGATACGCTGGACAAAGTTCGTCAACAACTGGTTGATAAGACTTGCGCATCCGGGAAAACATGTTAGTTGCTTAATATGACCTTCCACACAAAATAATCACGCACTCTGCTACTGTATTCACCCATCCACACACACAGCATTCATATAATATTATATATAAATATATCTGTAGACAGGGGCGTCCACATAGGGGTGTGGGTCCGGAGGCTAATGCCTCCAATTTCAGGTAGGGGATAATTGTTTAGTCTTAGGGGGAATATCTTGCCGTCCTAACACTGGGGACCTGAGGCTTGCCTCCATCACTCAGAGGACAATTGTAAATATATGCACAAACTTACTCATACACACCTACACACACCTATATGCATAACACATACATTATTAGCATTCATATAATATTATCTACTGCTGTTGCATCTTGATACCTAAAAGGTTAATAATTATTGTCAAAATTATGCTCTTAATTTCCAGAGCTATTTAAAACTGTCTGCAGCCAATACAGTATCTTCAGACGAAAGCCACCTTAAGCATGTAGATACACACATACATAAATGGATGCGTAATTATATACAAGCATACACAATTGCATACCTACACATACATAGATACATAGTTACAAGCCTAAACACAAAATTGTAAAACACTTATTTGCTTACATGCAGATGTACATTATATGCGAGAGTTGGTCAGTAATATAATTACATATTTGTACATGTGTAGGCCTAATGTTCAAGCAGATGAGGCTTTAAACAATTACTCATTTAACATGGAAACATAAATAACAGCAAAATGCATGAATACAGACCCACACACACACACACACACACACATATCCATACAAACAGTCTAGTGTACTTACTTATTTACATCCAGATTATTTGCACACGTCGCCAAACCCTCGTGTAAAGTTCAGGCAGAAGTACTTCTTGCACAAGTCCAGCGCATAAACCTTAGACATCACATGTGCCGTGTGTAAACATTCTCCTAGCTCTAACATCATATCTGTTATCTTGTTTTCTTGCAGATGCACCGTAACCCGATGATCGCAATGAATCGGACAACCTACGGCAAAGCGACACTTCCACACTTATATGGACATAATTATTTATCTTTATCTGAGTAACTTTTCTATTTAAACATAATGACGTTTTTCTTCAATGAAGAACTATTATATCATGCTGACTAATTACAATAATCTCTTTTCTTCTTCCAAATTAAAATAATTGCATCACATATGTTTTATGCTTTTTATGTTTCTCATTAACAAACTAATTATTCATGATTACACCATAGAAGTCGGTTGCTGACATAGATCAAAGCTTCTATTCGCCTCATCTATTTAGTATCAATCAATCAATCAATGCTTTAACAACAAAATGCACAATGCATAATATAATCACGGCACCAGCAGAGTGAACAACCGAAACCCCAAAGGAACGAACAGTTCCGCTAACAGTACTAGAGGTCGCCCAATTTAATCCAATTACGCAGCAAATTAACAGAAAACCCTTCTGCGATTACATCAATTGGAGCTAACCAAATGGTAAATGTCATGGCAATAAACAATACACACTGTACATCTCACACAATCGGATCAAATCAATTTATAAAATATTAAAACACTGATGTTTAAGGATTCTGATCAGTCAATAAGTAGGTTTGAAATTTATTTTTAAACTGATAAGACATAGACACGTTAGTTAAACAGTTATTCCACAAGATCGGGCCAAATCATTGTTCTGAAGCTGTGTTGCGAGTGCTAATTCGTTGAATATTGTTTGAAGAACGAGTATGGTGACTATGGACTTCTAGGTTTTTGCTAAACTCTCTGTCGAACCCGCTGGGCAATAAGCGCATATGAGATCCATACATAAATCCTGAAGCTTATTAACTGGTAGTATTCCCAAACTTATAAATAAATTAGTTGCATGGGCTTTATGATGTACATTACATGTAATACGGACAACGCGTTTCTGGATAGTTAACAGACAGACCAGTCTAGTGCAATACGTCGATACCCAGCAGGAGAGATAAGGCTGGATTAATGAATTATATAAGTTCAGAAGTAGGGTATATTGACTTGGTCGTAGGCTGCTGTTAGAGAGTCCCACTTGAGCCTATCTCTCACCTTCGTCATTAGCCTTGCAAAGCTGTGGTGAAGTGATAAATCGCTCGTCCAGCAGCTGCATGCAGACCATACACAAAATACTCTGTACACGCAAAAGCACCCGAACTTAACTGCACATTACTCGACAACGCCGTTCTCTCTATAGGGCTTAATTTCAAATTGAAAGCCGTGGTTGTTGCCCAAGACGAAAATCCGAAACTATCATTATTCCTCTTAGATAATGCTGCTAATAATTAGAGTTCACCCGTGTAGTAATTTAAATCACGTGAAAACACTGTCGGATGAAATGCGATATTATGGTATTTGTGCTTAAGCAAAATTATATTATATACAACTCTATGGCATCCTATAGATTTGTTCCAACTATACTCAGACCCACTCGAATCACTGACTCCTCTGCGACACTCATTGACAACATATTTACTAACTGCACCAACTACAACCAAGATTCTTGTATCATCATTAATGACATTAGTGACCACCTACCTGCCTGTTGTCCTATTTTTGACCTCTATCCTCCTCCTATACCTAACCCAAACTGTGTCACCAAACGCACCTTTAGCGAATTGAATATTAAATCCTTTATGAACTCTCTTTCAGAGACTGACTGGTCACCTATCAATTCAATTTGTAGCCTGGATGGTCCGGATCTAGCTTACACTGCCTTTGTATCGAAATACAAATTATTATATGATGCCGCTTTTCCTCTATCTAGGTCAACCAATAAAGGTCGTAACAAACTGAAACAGCCTTGGATGACAAAGGCTTTATTAAAATCTTGCCATACAAAAACTCGTCTCTACAGAAAATACCTTGCTAACCCAACAAGTCAAAATAAGCTCACCTTTACACAATATCGCAATAAGTTTAAGAGTATCCGTAATAACTGTGAATCATTATATTACTCTAATCTTTTTTTACAATGTGAAAATAACCTAAATAAAACACGGAAAATTATTTAAAATATTCTAAATTTCCATGAGGACCCATGTTTCTCCGAACAGTTTGTGGTTGGCCTTGAACAACTTGATGACCCTAAGAAGATTGTTTCTCGCCAATTCATTTGTTACACCCCGCCATAAGAAGCCCTCATAGCTTAATCCATTAAGTGCAAAGGTCCCAGAATTTGTAATGCTATTCCTGCCAGTTTCTAAATGTCATGTAGCATTCCCCGCTTTAGAACCAAAATAATTTATCACATTCCTGACCACAGCATAGAGAATTGAAGGTTTGAATCCCTAGCTAAGAGGCAGAGGGACAAGGAAGGAATGTAGGGGTCAAATGAATCGACCAATTAATTTCGGGACTGATCGATTGATTAAATTAATAAATAACTGTACAATACAACAAAATACAATACGACTGAAATTTGATATTGCCCTTCTTCCAATATTGTTTGTTCAGAAGGGCGCACGCCGCGACGACGCAACTGCAGTTGTAGCCTACTGCAGAGCAATAGCTATTGTGCGCGAAGGACTTGCTCAAGGTCCCTACACAGTGACTCCTCGGGTGAATGTCGTATCCGCACATACAGCGTACAATGAGCGTTTCGGGGCCAAGCGTTCTAACCAACCGGCCACCGTGAGACACAGACTGAACTGGCAGAGATGGCGATCTCTTTTGACAGGATGGGAACACCCATGAGAGGGATGGGTCGGGGATGGGGGCACATGTATGGCGTGTCCCCTTATTGTGAAAGGTGAGGGGGCTTGTCCCCTCAAACCCCGGTATCGCCGCCTCTGTGTTCAGGTGCAATCAAGGATCACGCGCATAAACAACACTTAAAGATTAAAGATTGTCTCATGCTTACCCACACAAACGTAGGCCTATTTGTCTCAAGATAACCTGTACCACCAAATTCTTGGCTGAATTTACTATCATGCCTCTTTACCTAATAGTCTCATTTGCTAGTTAACTGACTAGATGAGTTTATGCTTGTACACCGTATAATCTATTATCTTTTTTCATTTTACCTCCTGTTATCGGCTGTCACTTTTCTACATCAGATTTCTCTCTCTTATATCTTACTAACTGGCACTAACTTACGAGACCTTTGTTCTCTAATTTGGTCACCTGGGCGTTTCACAGCATCTTTACACACTCCCATGATTAGGCCTAGAGCTTTTCTTTTTCAAATAGGCTTGGGATCGTCACTATTTTGAAGTGGAATCTTTTAAATTATTGCCTAAATGCTGATTTGTGAAATAAATTGACTTAATTGATTGACTGATTGTCCGAAACGGAAACTGTTCAAAGAAAGTGAATATAAATAAAGCATTTTGCACGAGAATTAGACTGGAAACGAAAATCTTTTCCGAACGGAAATTGCTTAAATTTATTTAAAATCGACTACTACTTTTAAACCCAGCTTATGTAGAGCGACTAGCATGCATGTACTTTATGACTCTTTAAACTTTAGAATCTTTGGCCTATGGCGCTTGCTTCCAGATAATTTGACTCGATTTTTTATTAGTTTAAAAGTTAAGTGACAGTAACTATTGAAAAATGCTTTCAAAAACATTATTTATCCGACGATTGTCTAGTTTTTTAAATACTGCAAAGAAACAGACACGTAGGCCTACATGTATGTATGTCCATACATGCATACATGTATGCATGTATGCATGCATGCATGCTTATGTATGTCTGTGTGTGCGTGTGCGTGTATGTATGTATGTATGTATGTATGTATGTATGTATGTCTGTATGTCTGTATGTCTGTATATACATACAAGGATGCATGCGTGTATGTATGTATGTATGTATATATTTATGTATGGATGGATGCATGCATGCATGTATGTATGTATGTATGTATGTATGTATGTATGTATGTATATACATACGAGGTATGTATGTATGTATTTATGTAAAATGCTTGTGCATGTATGTATGTATGTTTGCTTGTATGCATGTGTGCATAATAATATGAATGAGCATGACCACACGCGGTGTATTGCTGGAACAGGGAAGTAGTTTGCACAGCGTGCAGTGACGTGCAAGGCAAGGTAAGGAACCAGCATTGGTCTCACATTCTTCCTCTTCCTCTTTACCTCCACATCGTCTAAGGCTCCGATTACTTATTCAAATCCCTGGTTGTTGGTCATCATTGCTCACTACAAGTTTGTACACAATACTCCCTCCTCCTGCTTTATCTGGTGTCATTGTCTAAGGCTCCGCTCCATAGATTCCAGATGAACAGGACGTCACGTCGTCAGCCAATTTTGTCTGAGTCTACTCAACTTGCAATCCTATGCACGACACATTAAAAACAGAAATAGTTATTGACAGCTCGACAGCTGCTCTGTAATAGCGCCGTCGTCGGCTGTGGGCGACACTCTTTGATTGCATTGTTAACAGATGGGTCCTAGCAGGGGAGTGAAACGTCAAAGGAAGGTCATTCCAAATCTTGGGGCCTACCAGTGCTACCACTGAAAAGGCACGGCACTACTGGTGGTGCGCGCATGTGGGACACAAATGCAACCTTGCTCAGCCAGGCGGAGGGAGCGAGAACCCCGAGCACTGTGGGTGGGGCTTCAGAGCTCGACCAGGTAGGCTGGAGCGAGGCCTAGCAGGCAACGTCAGGCTAAGGCAGCTATGCTATACTCGATACGCTGCCTGAGGAGGAGCCATTGGAGGACGTCACGCATATAGCTGTAGTTGTGGTCGTATTCGGGTATGCCACCAATCATCCGTGCTGCAGAGTGCAGGATGCGATCCAGGCAGCTCATACGGGCAGCAGTGAAGCCAGCATAGAGAGATCAGCCTGTATGTACAAGCCTGCATATTTGTACGTGGTCATGCTTATGTGTGCATGGCTATTTATCTGTGCGCAAGTAAAACATCGAACTCTGTAATTGTAATTGTAATAACGACCATCTACAAAGCGGCGTCGGTAGCAAGCTACTTCTAGGGCGCTTTACATGACAGTTCGCTGCAAATTAGAAAACCGATTCTCATTATGTATAGAATGTCCAATTTTACCTGTTTTTTAAAGCAGGCAGGGTTTGATTTCAAGGAGACTGTTCCAGGCACGTGTGCTAGCGACCTGAAAGGCCCGATCGCACATTTTAGTCTTTGTTCTTGGTACCGAAACATCTGAGGATTTTTGAGGATCGCAGTCATGATCCGCTGGGCTCACCTGTTAGTGGCCTGATATGGTCTGAGAGATAGTGTGATGCACAGTTGTCAAGGTATTTATGCATCAGAATGCAGATTTTGAGTTCTGTGCGCTTGCCAATTCCAAGCTACTGAAGCTCATCTTGCTTCGCGGTTGGAATGTGGTCGAACTTTTTGAGGCGCAATACCAGACGAGCAGCAGCGTTGATGACGGCCTGAAACCTAATGATACTGCGCTGTGGCCAGCCAGCAAAGGCGACATTGCAGTAATCGATTCTGCTCAGGATCAGGCTTTGCACAAGTCGCATCATTTGTGAGAGACCGAGACACAGACCTCAGCTGCCTTAATTAGATAGCGAGGCTGGTTCTCACAAGTTCCGTGATTTGTGGCGTCATTAACAGTTCCCTGTCGAGGAAAAGACCGCACCGCGGACTTCGCTCTTTGGCTCTATAGAGTTCGTGCCAATGACAAAAAGACTGCGGTCAAGTTTTCCAACCCTGCGTGAGGACGATCACCAGATGAATTCGAACTCTGGCCAACGACAATACCTAAAACAATAGTTTTTATTCGTGAACCTTGTCATCGTTGAATGATTTCATCTGGCTATCTGTGTCCGGTCATACTTTAATGACCGATCAGGAACGATACCCATGTCATCTGTCGGCTGTCGACGGGAAGGAATTTTTGCTTGACATTTAACATCATTAAGGCCAGCTCAAAGTAGATATATTGAGTTGGCGTTTTATAAATGGTTGAGTACATTCCATCTTTTTTAACTAGCCCTAGAGTTATGTATGTCTCTCGTTAACAGTGTCTTATGCTTAGTGGATATCTTCTTGTATCTGTTCGTTTCACTCAGCCGCCTTTGTAATTTTGCCATCATCCAAAAAGTTACCGTTCAAATTTGTTATCCACATGTTTCTCTGCTTTGGACATTGCCCTAACGATTAGGCTACAGCTTGTCTCGATATGCCATCGGTTGATGGCTGTTGTCTTACATCCGGCGCGATAGAAGTTTCTAATTATAATATCAATGGAGTAAGCCAATACTATGCTTTTAGTATTGTACAAACATCAGGCTACGACGGTCCGAGAATCGACACGAATGCTTTGAATGCGAAATCGCCGTGCCACATGACATCTTTAAATTAGCGAGACTCGCATCTAGTCCGATTGGCTGCAAATTCATTATGAGTTTTAAGCCATCAGCCTAATTTAAGCTGTGGACTGAAAACAAGATGTCTGGGGGTTAGCATAAGACCAAGAGAAATGACGAAGAGTCGGGATGCTTTGGTCCTAAGCTTTATAGATTGGCATTGAGTGGGCTTATGTCTAACTGTATTATATTTTAATAGAAAGGCTGACCAACAACTGTTTCCTTAACTTGTCATAGCTCTGAGCGACAGAAGAGAAAACGAGCATCGTCCCATCATCTCTCGCTTGTTGATAGCTCGTTTCGAACGGGTTATTGGGTGATACACAAGGTGGATTCTAAAGCGCCGCATTGGCATGTGCCTTGAATTGACTGTGCGCGCACATGGCTGTTGAACGTGACATGAGACAGCAATTGCGGAATCGTTGTTATAAATATAGGTTGCAACATCCTTATAGATCGCAGCGTTCTTATTGAGTGGCGGCATGCAAATCTCCTCTCCGCTATTCGAAGTTGATAGCAAATTGGAATTTCATGAATTTCCCTGAGCTCATGCCGACCTTGTGTTTCAACCCGCTTTCTCCCTCCCCATAAAACGGACCAACATTCTATTGACTGATGTTTCAATGTACGCATTAGCTACATAAAAGACTCAGACTTCTAATTTAAACTTTCTTATTAATTAAAACAGAAGAAATATCAACTACAATGGGACCCATAACGTGAGTTCCATAAAGTGTTCACGGACTGTGCTAGCATGGTGGGTAGTCCAACATTTAGACTGTCTTTCTGTCTCTTCGGACTGACCTTTTGGATTTGACCTGATTTTTTTATAGTCATAGCCATATTAGAGATCCAGGTTGATCCAAACACTGCTGTCCATCCGTTGAAAAATTAACTCACTTGGAATTATAACCATATAAATTTCAAGGGTTGCAATGTGAAAATGTGATGAATGCTTAATACTTCACAGCATCTTGAAGGCATCAAAGACAGGAGCAGTGAATAGATACCCTTCAGAACTCTAAACACTGGTAAACAGTGAAAACAAATTCACCTTAATGCACTTGTGACACGTTATAGGTTAATGTCTGCACGAGATTAGAATATTCTAAATGGTCACCTGTTTCGCAGGTGATCTTTTAGAATGTTCTAGAACACAAATTTCTTCTCATATTGCTATTGACTTTGTCATTCTGTAAATCTTCTTGAAATTCAAAGTCCTTGAAGAACAACCAAATTTTATTAAGAATTCAATAATTTTCTCAAATAATTTGTATATGCATCACTTTGAGATTTCAGATACCAATGTGAGACAAAGATGGTTTTCAATTGATAGGCGACTATGATCTGACGCTTTCTATAGCCTCAAAATCGCAACTTCCAAAAATAGGTCGATGGCCGCCTAAAGTGAAATTTGATCGGTAAGAGAATGAGAAATCTGGCAACGGTTGATATGACGCTAATTGAATTGAATGAGTCACTGGCTGAGACCTTATCAACTGACGCTAAACTAACGCCTCATGTTTTAAAGTGTCAAGCCCTTCAGCTGTTGCCAGGAGTTGGACTTCTCATAGATCTCCAGTTGACTGGTTGTGCAATTACCATCAGCACTTCCTCTTCCATTCCATTCATCGTGTAAAGAAGTTAAGTAGCCCTACCCATCGTCTAGATGACCAAATGTCAGGTTCATAGAACATAGCATAATAACAAACAGATTAAATGGCCAGGTTATGATTACGGGAAAAGAGGAGGAAAATCACGAGGAGTGTCAGGAACTTCCCATCGATTTTCGACTTTTTGATAAGATACCGATATACATAGACGAATTGGGAGGCCGGGTTGCCCCAAGTGTAGACCTACACAGAGACGCCTTAGTGGTGTCTTTGTCGTCTATTCTTTCATGCTGCCAACTTTCGCCCAGGGTGGACATTGCCAATGATGAACATTCACTGGATAATTCTGGTTTATTCTTTATGCCTTATCCGTCATATCGAAAGATTTAGCCATATGGCATCCTTAACATGAGATATGTTGTCCATCCATCAGCGTATTCGGTCAGAGATCGATACCCGCCTGTTTGATAGACGTGTAGGCATTGCCCCCATCATACCTTAGCGGCCTCCGAATTTTGATCTCCTAGATTCTGAATCGTGGCACCCTTCAATCGATCTTTTTTATTGCCATAACAGACAGTTTCGTCAAGATAAATTAATAATTATTACAAAACTAAAGGTAACAAATGGAGCCAAAAAAGGGATCAAGATCCAGCCATAAAGGACATCCGAGTAGCAGAATAACCGAAAGAAGAGATAACCGCCTAATGATATTCTCTACTCTTCAGAAAAGAAGAATCGGGTAATGAAAAATGTCGCAAATCCACACAGGTTAGCAAACAACCAACATAAATCATACAAATTCTTAACCAGTTAGCTAATTTAACTGATGAGGATGTTTACATAGGCAACGAGTGTGAGTTTACTCAATCGGCGACTAATGGACCTCTGACTGACCGTCGTATACACTATGCTACACCTCAGACTATAAATTCGCCAATGTTGGACCCACCAGCTGAAATTTCTCTCTGGTCATCTGCAGTCCGATCTCCCTTTATTCTTTCCACAGTTCGCAAGTATATGAAGTCTTTATTACTAGACAGTAATTTAAGTGTGTCTTAACCTTGTTTGCCACTGATCCATTTGTTCCTCCAGTGGCGCTTAATAAATGCCAAATTACAATCACTCGCAGACTCCTCTTCGCATTAACTCGTCACTCTCTTGGCGCTTGTCGGTGTTTGACGTCAGATGCTTACGGTTTCGTCAATAATTGCCAGGTGCATTAACGACGTTGATATACACACGGGCGACGGCTGTTGGGCCTAAAAAGCAATAGCTGCATTTTTCCTATTAAGACCAAAGCTAGCCTAGGCCTGCGTCTGTCTGTTTTGCAACTTCGTTGACAACAGTTTTTCGCTTGAAAGCTGTTCCGGAAATACAACTCGGCAACAACTGCAGTTGACCCATCTGCGATCATGCGTTGCTGGAGTGGCTTCACGCCGCTGGCTCTGGTGCTCTTCGTTACCATAGGCTTCCCGACAATCTTTGCTACCTTTGACAACAAGGGAGACAACAATAGAAACAATAAGGGGGACAAAAATGGAAATGGCAAGAGATACGACAACGGGAATAACACAAACGAAGACACAGTGTAAGTGGTGAAATTAAATTTATCATATTTAAATGCAGTGGATCTGTATATTAATGTACATTAACCTCAAAGTCAATGCCTGCGTGTGCCTATGTCCGTATACATTGCTCGTGAAAGTACCTGATGGGGCAATAAAAGCACTTAAGTATAATAGGCCTACTTTGTCCTTCCTGCATATAGGTCTGTACGTCTGGCCACCCAGCCACTCAATTCGTTTCTGTGCAGCGGTATCTTATCAAAGGAGAGAAAATCAAAGGGGCGAAGTTGTTTTCCGTAGTTACTATGGTGAATCTGACCGTCTACTGTAACCGTCCTCAAGGCATCCCCAGTGCTTCAAGGCGTCTCTGATCGCTTCAGAAGAATTCCGTACAATCTCCAATGGCTTTGCCCTTCCTTTTCTGTAAACGAAATCATTCTGAATAATCCGGTTGTTTACTATGAAATGTTCTATGAACCTGACGTTTGGTCATCCAAAAAATACACTTCTTAACAAACTTAATAATATTATGTACTCGTGTATTCATGAACATTATACGGATCTCGTATGAAACAGTATGCAGCTGCTTTACGGCTGCTGGAGATATGCAGGTGCCTCGTTGTTGTACTTCAACTCGTGTCTAGAGAACCGTCTTGTGTGTTGGACACCATCCTTATAAGAAATTATCCCATTGTTTTTGCGCGCTGTTGCTTTTTACTCTGTGCAACATAGGGCCTACACCTGCTACATTTAAAAAAACTTCTTTATATAGGTAGGTGTGGGTAGCCACAGCAACAAATTTTAACGTAATTCTAAACAAGCCATAATTATATTGCATAGGCCTAGGCCAACATGGGCTCCATGTTGAATGCTCAGCTGCAAAACACGGTTTTCAAACGACCCAGTTTAAGCATGTACTTATAAACGCATAAAATTGTGAACAGCGCATTTATTTCTATATAAATTAAGCAGTAGTTCGAAATATTGACAAAATTGTGTATTCTTATTGGTTCTGCTTACCAGCAAAAATGATTTGAGTCAGTTGACATTGAGTTTACCATTAACAATACGCTGTAACTCGTCATCGAAGGCCTTGTGCAGTCGCTCCCGTCGCTCTTCTGAATGGGCGGAGGGGGGGTTCTTGTGTTCCATTTACCCGTACAACAACTTTGTAACACCGTGCATTTTCTGTGGCAGGCCAATGGGTTTAGAATTGCCTTTCATTGGTTTTACACCTATTCACCAAATCACGTAGCGGTCATTTGAAAAAACTTGCCTCTTTGTACGGGCTGGAGATTGGGATCCTTTCGCGTAGTTACCTTGAAAGGGTGCAATAAAATTTTTTCAATGAATGAATAATACGGACACTTTATGAGCCCAATAACCTGGGAGACTAGGCTCGATCGGCGAGCCAGGAGTTCGGGAAATACCCGACCAGAGGAGAACACGTTTGGGTCAATTGTATCTTAGTACCATGAGCACCGTCTGATTCCGAACGGACTTTGCTAGAATTTCAAAGGATGTTAGATGGAACTCACAATTCCAATTCTTTACGGGTCCTATTTGGAACATGGATCTAATATGTGTTCCATCTAGGTTTGATGGCTTCGAACTTATAACAAGGGACCAAAGACCCGTTGTCTGGCGTTCAAATGTTCGCCCGCTTCTTATAATTTAGTATTCAGTCCAGCCATTTGTTTCAATGCAATCTTTCGCAGATGACACTCAGGCCTTTCTTTGTCAATGGTCCAGACGACGCTAATCATTATCTATAGCAAATATAATTCCTGATGCGCATCTGCCCTCAATCTCTGGATCTTCCTACACGACCTAGTGTACCTGGCTTTGTGATCAGCATAAGTTTGTTATGATCACATCAGGTCTTCACAACAGAGATGTCAGGGGCATACTTTTCTGGTCCACAGTCCATGATCCTGCGTTCATCTTCTCGATCCAGGCTTCTGGAACCATGCGGTCGGTTGTACAAAGACTTATGAATATCCCTTCAATGTATGCTGTTGCAGCTCCGTCCAGAAGCTTTGCTTACGCTGAACACATCAGCTGGGATTCCCTTTCTCGGGAGCTACTTCTTAGTTTTTCCCTTCCACTGTTTCGCTAAAGCACCTGAAGTCCATATGAGTTGAAAGTCATTTCACTAGTTGGGGTCAGGATTGCAGCATTGTATTCACTATTTAACAAGCTCAACAGATTGTCAGATTACAATTACAATAATTGCAATTCATCCTAGGTAGCGAATGATTTTCGTTCCATTGCGTTTTGTCCGTCTATTTGTAGCAGCCACTTTTGCAACACTTATCAGCTAGAGAAGCAATCTAGTATTGACTTATGTTCAAAAGGCGCGAAAAAGATGAAGGACGGATACACCATTGACAAGGTTGCCTCCAATCTCGCTGACATCAGTGACTACGATCTTTCGGCGAAGATAAAAGATTGGCTGCTCAATAGTTTTCGAGGAAACGTTCCTAATTGCGTCTACATAAAGTAAGAACCTCTCTGTGACAGTTACTGCACAAACTGTACTCAAGGTGATCTAAATTTGCGTCGTGACTTACTACAAGGTGATCGGAAATCGTAAAATCGGGAATGGGAGCAAATAACTCAAAATGTAAATTGTTTATTAAGAGTCACAGATCTGAATAAGCGAATATCTCATCAGAGGTGATATACGGAGGGCTGAATGTCAGAATTTTCCGTTTAAAAAATTCTTTTATCTATCTTCTATGTTTCTATCTTTCGCTTTTCCTAGTATCCTCTGTGTCTTTCTCCATCTCTCCCTTCACTTCTTAGTATTGATTTAAGCATGATAATTAAGATGGTAGCTAATTAAAACTTAGTCTTGATTTACTATACTAGATTAGAGCTAACTAACAGAAAATCTTCATTATTGAAACGCTTTTCTCATGTTAATACTCATGTTGCCTAAGTAATATATATATATATATATATCTTCTATATAGGCTAGGTCTAAAAGTGTCTTATTAGTATAGGCCTATAGTATGATTTTATTAGCTTGGTGTAGATTATAGTAAATGATCGGATTAGTTTGAATAATAGAGTAAAACGAGACCAGTTTCAATACGTATGTGACCATGAAGCTTGTCTGACTTGGAATCCTGTCCTTTAAAAATAATAACAAGCTATGGCTGCGGTAGCTAAATCCATCACACCTGATCATCCTGTAGACTAGCGTAGTTTCATATTTGAACCAATAAACAACGCCTATAATTTTACAGAGCGTTCCAAGGTGGTTGAGATGGGATTCAGCTGACAAAACGAACAAACCTTTCAACAATTACAACTCTCCCCATTTAACGGCTATTAACATATATCGTAGCGTAACTTGATACTTAGTGAAAGCAGTGCTTGCAAATTGCTGTTAAAGAAACGTCGACACACAAGTCAGCAAATGTTGCCCAGGATGGACGGGAGATCGTTGCACCATACGTGAGTAGAAAAGAATAAGAAGATTTGTTTACATTTTATGATGGTAGAAATGGAACAATAAGTTTTACCTATCAAACAGCAAATTAGGATTTTGATTATTTCTATGTTAACAACTAAGGAGTTAGAATGAACAAATTATCACGACAAATTAAAATTAAATGATAATATTTTGGAAGGTCATCGGATAAGGCCTGCGCGTCAGATCAGATATTTTGACTACTTAAACTTAGCGTAAGTTTTTTAAACATCACCAGAATACCTTATTGAAAATAAAGTCGTTCAGTGCATTGTGGAGCTTATTCTCGTGGATTATATTTTCAGCTATCTGTGATCCTCAGTGCTCTACAAACGGCCAATGTGTTAGCCCAAGCGTCTGCCAGTGCGCCGATGGCTACGTTGGATCGTCGTGCGACGACTACAAGCCAGGTAGGCTATGCAACAGATACATATACCAACAACCCAGTTACATGTTCACAGAACAATCTATCCATCAAACCTCGTCTTTAAATAAATTCAGTCTACATGTAATCATCATAGGAATTAAGTCCTATAATTCAAAGACCACTCAATAGAATGAAGTTCTGTAGCTTATAGCTTTAGCTCAAACCACCCGATCTAACATCTGGCATCACATATCATCTACCATTATAGCTACTCTCTCTGTCGCTTCCTCAATTTTTCAATAAGATTTATCTTATCTTTGAATATACGATATGACTATATAATGCTTTCGAGGTTACTAATAGGTTCACCTGAATTTGTCATAGGAGCCTTAAAGGTGGCATAAACTAAGAAGCACTGAGTGCCTAAACAGGGACATGAATTTGCATGTTTACGTGCTATTGACAGCCACTAGTGATGTCTTCAAGTATTGCTACACGGAGTCGACTTGCCTTGGTGATAAGCCGGACAATGCAGACACCGTCGTCTCAAAGCGTGACTGCTGCTCAAACTACGGAGGCAATGGTTGGGGTATCTCGGATGGCAGCGATTGCCAGCCGTGTGTTCCACCATCCAAGAACGACTCTTATGGATCGTTTCCTCCAGACAAACCATCAGGTTTTGATTGTCAAAACAATTTATGTGTAATCGTTCATATGATCATATTTATATATTATGGATTTTTACCAATTGGCGTCTTGAATTGTTCTATTTAGAAGGGAATTACAGTAGTCCATCGTTAGGAAATAAACTACAGGAGCGAAGGTGGAGGAGGAGGCGGAACGGTGCTTCGCTTGGAACTATCTCAACTGGAGGGAGTGAGAAAGGTTGGCAATGTGAGCAGAAAACGTAAGACGGTTGTCCAGAATAATTACGCCAAGGTCACAAACACCGTGAAAGAAAGCGGAAGAAGGAAAACTCTTGGCAAGACAGGCAAACTCAAGCTTAGTAAAGTTGTACGTGAGCAGCAAGCAAACTGAGTTGCGTTTGGAACAATTTAGTGCCAGACGATTACAAGATCTTCAGGTGTGTATGTTCCGAATTAAGTATATGTGTGTACATGTATCTAACTTCATCTTGTAGTCATTAAGAACCCAGATAGCTCATACCAGACATGCACGGGGAGTGGTACGAACTACTACAGGACGTTCGACGGTGTACAATACCGGTTTTCCGGGCAATGCAGCTACGTTCTGTTCAAGGACGGGGTCATAACTCTCACTGTGAAGCCGATCAACTGTGACCGTTGCAGCGGGTGTGAAAAGGTACGCAACCTGTTATTAGTAGTCCTCCTTTGTCGTTTATAGGACCGAGATGTGACGAGGATTGGCTCTGTAGTTTAAGGGTTATCAGAAAAAATTAATGTACTGACAGCCGATTCATTGTGAACTACCTGCATGAAATGGGCTTCTAATCCTTCGTCGAGAGAAGACAGCACCAACCTCGATTCTCTGTCCGTTGGGAATAGAGGGCAGAAATTCCTATTTCTTGCAGATGTAAACATCGATTCCATCGATTCCCCTAATCCCTCTTCTGTTCGTGCCTCCTCCTCCTCTCTCTCTCTCTCTTTCTGTCCGCATGCGTTGGTCTAAAGCGTCGATTTACTGATGCAAATGGCCTAAGTGCTCATTTCAGCAGATGATTGCCTCAACTATATATTATTTTATAGAGGAATTACGCTTCACTGTGGGGTGACTTTATTCCAGTTGCAAGTCGAATATGTACTATGCTCAAAACTTCTAAACAGCTTATAAATAAGTACTGCGAAAATTACCAGTAACAGCAAGCAGTATCTCTACACAAATACTTGATGTTCTTCTCTGTCCAAACTCATGAACTTTTTCTTTGACCAAACTCTGCAACTTCTTTACCCAAACTCTTGATCTTATTCCTTATTATTTTTACGGTCGTTCCAATTTCAAACATCACAAACCCACCCTCTGCCTCTTTACTTGTTTGGCATATGGAGTTTGATCATGAGCTGAACATGAAACCCCATACTATTGACTTAGCGAATAAGTTTCCACGACTCTACGACTTAGTTTTTGGAAAGACATGGACGTTTGCGATTTTGCCTAGCGCAAGAGGACATTCATGTTTTACAATATAAGGGAAACGTTATAGTTCGTGCAATAACCTCTGGTTGTGTTGAGTGGAAGATAAATTAAACTTTAGAATCGTTTGAGAGACTGAACAGACAGATTTTTAGATTGCATCAAAACATAATTATATTTTGAGTTTATGACTAATACAATACAGTACAGTAACTACAGTAAACCAATATTTACGGGAAACGGATAAAAGAAGTCCGTTAAAAAGTTGATAGCGGACCACTTTATGAAGTTTGATAAACATGTTTATATAAAATTATGCTAATACTTGAACGTATACCATACTACTTCAGTCAATGAAGCCTTATAGCATACATCTGAGATGATCGTTGTTCGTGCAGCGGTTGACCTTCAAGTTGAACGGCAACAGTGAAATTATCGCTCAAGAGGACTACATCACCGATAATGGAAATGAAATTCAGTTCGACGATAACAACGCCTACGCCTCTCCAACAAGCGGTTGGTTCATTTACTTAGATACATTGCACTGTACTGTATTTTATCGTTAGTAAAGTGCTTCTCGCAGTAGGCCTAAGCCTATAATTTACTCCCTTCAGAAACGAGATGGTTCCCTAGAAAAAGAAAGTCGAGAGAAATAGGTAGAGATGCTACCATAGAAGATAATCGAGAGGAGATTTAAGGAGCTATATAGGACTATGATAGAGAGGAACCAATGCAGACTACGAATCTGGATTTAGCCATTGAGATACTGTCACGAGGAAGAAAAAGGTCAAGCCGGTCGGAGGATTGGAGAGGACGTAACGGCGTGATAGAAATGGGAAGGGAGGTTTGAGAGAAAGATATTTCGGAGCAAGACCCAGTAAAGATTTAAGGACGACGGTGAGAAGTTTATATTTGATGAGCGCAACTAGGGAATTACTTGAATGAGTGCAAAAAAGAACAATGGATTTCATCAAATTGGAATTTTTTCTGTCTAAAAGCTAGGTGAAATTGTAGGTTACACAATTAAAATTTACATAATATTTCTAGCAGATATTAAGAGTTGCGTTAGGTTGCCTCTTGTTCTGCGTCTGAGAAAGGCCGGTAACACTCTGGATGATATGTTACAGCTGCCCGCATCCAGAAACAAGGTGATCGATACTTTTTGAAATACGGAACCCTGCAAGCAAGATGGGATTCAGATTCATCGTGGTCCTTGACGTTGCCAAAACCAAACTCACCTTACGAAGGCTTGTGTGGAGATTTCGACGGAAATTCAAACAGTAAGAAAGACCATCAGCATCCGGAATCTACTGCAGTTTCTTATATTCTATTACTCGCATATCTAACCTATTCTTTCCGGTAGTTTTTATAGCGTCTTTTCATTATGCACAAGACATAATGCTACGAGCGATCGAGTAAAACTGAAGTCTTGATCAAACTTGATCAAAGAAGAGTTTCGCCCTTTTAGCGTGTAGCCCAAGATAACTCTGGCTGCGTAATCCGTAGCCATAGCGTGTAGCCCGAGAGAACTCGGGCTGCGTGGCGCATGACTAATTCGGACCATTGGGCTCTCATAATACAGTGAGAAACTGTCAGAAGGCCATGGCTGTTGTGTAGAGTGAGTCACAAAACAACCTGCTTAATTACCCTGGGCATAATTAAGTCATCTCTGTTGGCTGCAAACGGCTACCATCAGCACCATATTACAGGCCAAAGTGGCAGGTTACGGTGGCTTGTCTGGGGGAGGAAAAGGCATGTTTGTTACGAAAGGAAAGTGGTCGTATGTCTGAATTTGCTACCAGAGACCCTGACGTCATAATAGTTCAAGGTTTGGTGAGAATATTGATAATGACAGCTAACAATATAGATTGAAATTTTCCATGGTGCGACAGAGATCCTTTTCCCGCGAGTAGGCCTACGTCAACCATTACAAAGCTAGTTCACCTGGGAATAACTTCTACTTGACTGATACGCAGAAGCTGCTGGTATCATTTAATTAATTATCACCTAGGACATGCTTGATTACATTGCCAACCAATAACAGCCTGAAAATACTTTGTGAGTCACATCCCCCAATTTTTTTCACCCTCTGCTTTCATCCTCCGAAAAAAAATGTTGGATGGTGCTAAATTTCAAAAAAATTATTTAATAATTTTTAAATAAATAAAAGTATCATTATGGCAAAATACTGGAAATCAATTTTTAAATTCACCCTGGGCAAGAGTAGATAAAAATTTAATTCCGCGCCAAAGGGGGTAATTGTATTTCTCCTCAATTTTAACTCATTGCTTGCTAAAATCATTACTTATTATATCAAGCCTAGCCTGAGCCTTTATCAATAAAGTTAGCGTTTTAGAACAAATCGCAAATGACGTCAGTCTGCTTTTGTGACGTCAGTCTGCTTCATAGCGAGTTTACTATCTGCTACACAGAGCGTTGAACTACTGTTACAGAACGCTGCGTTTTATTTCTTTAATTAAAATTATTTTTACTGCGTTTTGAATTAGTAAGGGCGTCTGTTAATTAGCGCTCCCACTCTAATTGTATTAACTTTGCAAGATTTAGAGGATATGCGTTATATATCACAGACGTCCTCTGCCTTCTCTGTCCTTTGTGCCTTGTCCTCTGCCTCCTCAGACATATCGATTATACTGCCTCTGATCTGGAATCTTTGGCGACCGGACACAGGTCTTCCCTGGGAAAACCTTCTGACGAGATGCAGCGCTCTTGAATAAACTGGATAAAATCTGCTCTTAGTTTTTAAGTAGCGTTATAGGAATGTGGAGTCTAAGATTACAGTACGGGTATGATGAGTAACGAGGCAGTGCAAGCGATAGGTATTCGACGCAGAGGCGCCTTGTGACTATTATGCAGACATAGGCCTATATATGAAAATTGAAATGAACAAAGGTTCTTTTGACTGTTCTTCAGATGATTTGGTGAATGATCAAAGTCAGGCAGTTGATCCAACTACATTCGGAAACTCATGGGTAGACCCCGACGATGATAACCCGGTAAATATTCAACAAGCGGTTGGCAGAGCTTAATATTCTATTCCATACTGTATTGTCCTGTTTATTTCGCATCCGTATTTATGGCCTAATGGTTTCAAATCGTTCAGAAAATATAAAATTCAGAAAGTGAACACTAAACATTTTCAATAAGCTACTCGTTAAGCTAAATTATGTTTACGAAACGGCGAGACATTATTTTTAAACCTCATTTTCTCTCGATGTTTTCATTCCTTTGTTCATTCATTCATTCATTTAAGGAAATATTTATAGAGCAGCTGAACAGAACAATTTTAAGTTTCATATGCGCTCTCCCACTTACGAGAGAATGAAGTATGTCAGTAGAAAGCGTTAAGATGTAAGTTTGTTAATGAAGATCTTTGTTTATTTAGTTTTGATTTCTTTTCAGTGTACACCAGCATCGCCGATGAAAAGTCAGTGTTCAGATGGAAAAGCGAAAAGTCATGCGAAGAAAGCGTGTCAAATTCTGCTTCAGCTGCCATTCTCTTCATGTCAAAGTCTGGTGCGTATCAAGATGAAGATTCAAATGATACATCGGGACTGACAGAGCCCGGTGGACGAAATCAATCTAAAACTATAATTTTTGCAATACAATCAGATCAAATGGTATTAAACAAGAAAATGCAGTGCAATGCTAGAATTAATATTACGACAATTAAAATAGTAATAATAACAAAAAATAACAAAAAAATAACAAAAATAAAAAATAATGGAAAGGGTCTGTACATGAGTTCAAAAGCCATTCGCATTCACCTGATATTCTCTAAAAATTTGTCTTGAGTTGCGATGTAAGTGTCTACATGGGCTACGCATTCTTCATGGCCAGGAACACTGTTCCATGCAATGGGTTCTGCGATAGACAAGGAGAGCGTAGACGACGTGGGACTTGTGGCAAATGAAGAAGACACACTGCAGTATGACGTAAGGTGTTGCATGAAGCTATATACTTGCTTGGCTAAAACTGTGTTTTTCTTTCACCCATGTGTAGGTGGAAGTGGCATCGTTCTACGCTCAGTGCATAGACGAATACTGCGCTGCTGATTCAAACGATTCACTTTCAACGTTGGAGAAGAACACTCGCAGTTGCCTCGTATTCGCCGCCTACGCTCAGGTCTGCAATGAAAGAAACTCGGTCGTGATCTCTTGGAGATCTCGTCACCTCTGTCGTAAGTAGTTGTTATAGCATATGAAATATTAGTTTGTGCAGCGCCTGTACAACGGGACCCAAGGAGGAAGATGCACAACCACAATAAAAAATGATGACTTATTGACTGGCCAGAAACGTCTTCTTTAGGCTATTTGCCCGTATGCAGGTTCGTACTTTCAAAAATGCCAACAATTACGCTGTCTAGTCCTTCTTCAGCCTGCTGCAATTGTCTTTCACCGCCCAGTCCAGTAACATCACTCGAGATCTTTTTCTTATTCTTTTTGTTCTTTAACCAAAAGCAAATAAGTAAAGTTAAATTAATACAATGAGGGTTAAGTGCTGGGAGCTGTTTCGGAAGAGGTATATTTTTCCTGCTAATAAGCCCTTTTGTCAGCATTGCAGAAATTATTATTTAGCCTACTTCCAAGTTCACACCCGTTACATATTAACAGACAAAACAAGCAAAAAACTTTGCAGGCCTATTACCACAAATTTTGCAATGACGAATAAACTTTTAAATATTCCACAAATGACGTTGACAAAAGAAGGCCCACAGAAGGATATATAATCCCGCTGTTAGGGCTACCAAATTTTATCATCTAGCTACAATGAGATTGGCGGCAACCATAGCAAAATAATGACTCAATCTTAACTAGTCAATTAGAAGAATGTTACATGGTAGACTAGATATTTTCAAAACTAGTATTCAGAATCGCTGAATAATACCGAACGCGTTTCAACATAATATGCGTATCATATTACAGACATATCATGAATGCTTGGATCACGGCAGATGATAAACCAACGTAGCCCCATTTAATATTGCAGCGAAAGAGTGTCCGATTGGTATGGTCTACTCTGACTGCATGTCCAATTGCGTTGCCACCTGTGCCAATATCTACACCAGCCAGAGTGGAACATGTACGAAAGATAAATGCTACCCAGGATGCCAGTGCCCCGACGGCACTTATCTCAACAACGGGACCTGCGTCAAGGCCGAGGACTGTCCTTGCAAATACCAGGGAAACAATTACGTCTCAGGAGATACGATCCAGATTGACTGCAACGAGTGGTGAGTAGAGTTGATCGCCAAAATAATCTAACGAATACAACACGCAGTTTCAGTTTAACGACTCTGTGCGCTAATATAGATCACGGCGTCGCTCTCCTCCTTTATCCAGGCTTGGATCTGGAACAATCATTAAGCAAACAGTGAAAAGTTTAGTGCTTGTGGGGGCTCATTTGTCGGGGCGCCTTTGTGGGGGCGCCTTTGTCGGAGCGCATTTGTCGGGGCGCCTTTGTCGGGACGCCTTTGTCGGGGTGCCTTTGTCGGGGCGCCTTTGTGGGGGCGCCTTTGTCGGAGCGCATTTGTCGGGGCGCATTTGTCGGGGCGGCGGGGCGCTTGTGGCAGTGTACCGCCTACAAGTATGTAAGTACGCACTAGTCTCCTTATGCGTGGACCGATATGCGCATCAATTAAATGTATACTTTTGTGAATGTATACTATGCATCCATGCATATCATGCACTTTTGTAATAATATTTGAACATTTGTATGGAATTTTGGATTTGAACATCGGCGTCTGCAGTAAAAATAGAAATTTATACGTGGCTAACAGGCACTGACACTATGTCTGTGTTATATTAACAGCACATGTGGTTCTGGTCGCTGGGATTGTACGAAAGAAGAATGTACAAAATCCTGCACAGTCTACGGTACATCCAACTTTAAGACATTCGATGACGTTACCTTCATCTTTCACGGTCCGTCTTGTTCTTATGCTCTGGTCGAGGTGAGTCTACAATCTTAATCGTATATCGTCATTACGTAGTAACCCGTTAACAGCTGCATTCAGGGCTTGTCAAACTAATTAATCCGCAAATAAACAAGGATCATTTCACAACACGTTCACAAGTGAGCAATAAATCATAATAATATTATAATATTATAACGTATGAAGATTTTATCTCCATACTTTGCTTAAGAAGATATGTGACTGTAGACCTACCGGGGGGTTTTCTATTGCTAAATAATGATCAATATATTACTCTGCCTCTGGCTCTCTGTAGACCTATGTCTTTCTCTGTTTATCTATCTCTCTTATAAAATATTCATAACAAACGTCACATAACAATATGTAGACTTACATAAATGCACGATTCCTCATATTACGTACACAACTGCACGGAATATCTTTCAGGTGGACGCTGACGTCGAAATCGACATCTTGAATTCTGGCAAGACGAGTGTCTCTGTGAGTTACCATCCGCAAAACTGTTTTGATGGAGGAACCTGCATGGGTGTCGTCGAGGTAGATATAAAGTCACCGAAATCGGGCCTTACGGTCGTCAAGGTGAGCACGGATTGGTCGAGTGGATCGAAGTCATTGGCGTCCCTCTCCATCAACGGAACCAACTTGAACAACAGTATTCCGTTCTACAACGGAGAGTTCTACGTTCAGCAGATCTCCAAACTGTTCGTATCCGTTCAAGGTTTCGGGTTCCGCGTTCTCATCGACAAAAATGGACGAATATACATCTACTTGGACCCGTTCTTTTCCGGCAAGGTGTGTACAAGTCTCCGCAGAAGGCAGTATCCTTAAGAGCCTCTTTTAAATAATATTTAGGTTTATTTTAAGCTATATTTAAAACATTTTTATGTCGATTTGTACTATAATAGCTTGTATTGTATTCTTCAAATGTTGATCGAATAAATACAATCTCTAGATAGGTCGGTTGCATGCAGCATATCTGTGAGTGTATAGAATTATATCCCAGGTTGATCTTGAAAGAATTTAATTGAGCTGTGGCCTAAGTCAAAGGTTTTCACGTAGGTATAATCATCACTTTCTATTTCGTGCACTTCTATATATTTATAATTGCGGGGAATAGTTCTGATAGCAATAGTTATGCATGGCAAAGAAATTCCAGTACCCCGGCAATAATTGTTTATGTAAGTTAGTGATATTCGTTTTCGCAAGACAAAATGTCCACCCTTTGTAGCAACAATGCTTTCTACAATGAATTAAAAGAACAGTCTATTCTAGTGAATGCGATGCGATTTTAGGGAACAGTTGAAAGTCTACCTATATGCGCATTTCTGTGAAACCAACGGTTTAAATTCAATTAATGTCGTTGATATTTGAGAAATCATGAGGATATTCACAAGGGCAATGACGAGGATGATCTTTTTCATTCATTTAGAATGAAAACAGTCTGATAAAAGCAAAAATGCTAACATAGAAAAACTAGTAAATATTTAAATATCATGATCTGGGAATAAATTGAGAGTTATCTTTGGGTGTGCGAACATAGTTGTGCGCTCTAGGTCTTATTCGGCGAATGGAGTGGGCAATAGAATTGCGTGGAGGTAGAATTTGGTGAAGAATATGCTTGGAAGGACATGCAACATGATGTTTCTGATAACGTATAGTTTAAAAGCGTTGAACGATTTGCTTTGGTGTTCAGGTCAATGGTCTCTGCGGAGACATGGATGGGTCTTCGGCTAAAGAATTCACCTCAAGAAGCGGGATCGTCGAGGCTGTGGTCGCGTTCGCCTTGTCCTTCAGCGACTGTCCACAGAGTGGATCAGACGTCGATCAGAACCAGAATCCCTGCAGCTTAAACGCTCAAGTAGCTGTCAACTTTATATAGGCCTACTTATAATTGGCTTATAAAAGTCGTTAATACATAACGTCATCAATGATATTTGTTATTATAATTGATATTACTATCATTTTTAAAATATTATTATTTTTCCCGAAGTAGTTCCAATCCCTCCGGTGATTTCAAAAATTGAATAAATGGCCAATCTGGAACGGTTATTGAATATCTTAGATATACATGTATGATATTCGATTAAATTAAACGACATTACAGTGTATAATAGTAATGGTAATTATTATTATTATTATTTGTAAAATATTCATTATTATTACTACTACTATTATTGTTATTATTAAAATATACCAGAATTAAATGCAGATTACTTAAATACAGCTCAAGCTTATATCAGTTTAATTCCAAATCTTGTATGTTTCAATGTTCTTAATAAGGCAATTGTTCTGTTACATTAAATGCACTCTTCCTACGCATTGCAAGCGTTACCTTCCTCTTACGTTGATGCGTAACTGTCTCCTTGGATCTGCTTCCGCCTGTTTTCTGGCCCTCTGCACTAGGGTCTAATCTGCTCCGCACCGGGCATCCCTTCATTCCTCTTCCCGCGGACTTCTGGTGGTTCCACATGCGCTCTGCCACGGCCCAATCCAGGAGCTAAGATTACTTGGGTCTCACCAGATGGAACAACCTATATTTCCTCTTCAGGAGGAAATGCTCTCTCTTCCTCCTCCTCTCTTACGGAAGCGGTTGAAGATTTTCCGTTCTCCGTTTAGCTCTTTGTTGAGTCGTCAACGCCTCTGATTCGAGTGGCGCTTTATAAGTGCTCAATTACATTGCAATACGACGATTCTCGCTTTAGCAGCTATCCCATCTTTCGTATTTTTACCAATTCGAACTACTGTCTGTCTTGACATTTCTAGACAACCCCTCTGATAAGACGGGTGCTCGCTAATAATCAGGTGCCTGCAGGGGCTTTGCTTTGAAGTAGCGAATGTAACTCTATGAAAATTGCAATAATAAATATGAAACTGGCAAATAAAAATCATCAATTATGTGCATCTACGCAGGCGGACACCTACGCGAAGGCTCAATGCGCTAATGTTGGCGTGAGCGACATCTTCAGCGAATGTGCAAGACTCGTTTCTTGGCAGAGGTACAACGACATCTGTCGTTACGAAATCTGTCGTCTAAAAGCCGGTTCGGGTTCCAACATTCCCGTCTGCACGATGATGTCTGCTCTGGCTCACGAATGTGCCAGCCACGGCGTCTTCGTCGACTGGTTTGACATCCAAAGTCTTAAGGATCTCTGCTCTACAGGTAGGCATAATAAGTCACCATGACTAGATTTCAATTCAATAGCCGTACATTACTTTATTGGTTTATTTATTCTGCTGAATTTTTTATTTATTTCATTTAGTTTTAATGTATTGTAACTTGTTTATCATGCTGTTTTTGCACACTGACGTCGCGCAGCTGAATACGATGGTATTAATTATATCAGTCACAAGTTTCATAACGGTTTTAATTGTGTTCTGCCGTTAATTATGAGCTAGTAGGCCTATGCACGGGAAAACCGATGGGTCTAGATCACCGTATTCACTGTAATTATTTCAACCCTGTGGAATACAGTGCTTCGAATTCCTGAAATAACGCTAATAGGCTTTTTAAAGGTGTTGAAAACTCATTATGTTGATACCATTGTATTAGTGGCTGCAAGAGCATACTGCAGTGCACTGAATTATACAGCCATGCGCTTCATGAATGGACTTAAATTATGACAATAGTTATGATAATTATAATTATGATAATGAGAATAAGTGATTAGCAATAATAATATCAATGAGTAATGAACAATAATAATAATGATATCTATAACGATAATGAGAGGCTTAAATAATGATCGATGATAACATGAATAATAATAATGATAATGATAATCAGTAGCCTAATGAGCGATAATGATATTGGTAGTAATAATTTTATTGATAATAACAATAATAATATTAGCAATAGTAATATTAGTAATAATAATATTAATTATAATAATTTGATAATCAGTATTGCGCCACAATAATATATCAATTTTTCACTACAGATATCGATGGATACCAATGCGAATCTGCCGCACAGCAGTACAGTGAATGCGCTCCACAGGTCAGACACTGCGATGATCTAAAATACAAAGACAAGATAACACCGGACACGTTGTGCGTTGCCGGCTGTTACTGCGCAACGGATGGATATCTCATCAGTGGAAACGGAGACTGTGTTCCAATAGACCTTTGCACTTGCTTCGATGACAAGAGCCAGAAATTCTATGGAGCTGGACAGACAATTACAAAGGGTTGCGTTACGTGGTGAGTCGCGATGAAAAATAAATATTGATTTTTATGCAGTTACCGAGTAATAATTTATTTGACTGAATCAGAGTGGCACATATGATTGGACTTTACACAGTCTAGATAATAATTTTGTGAACGTATTTTGGACACTGTATAGTTTAAGGCGTATTAATCGTTATTATATACATATCAGTCAGGATATATTTAATGCAGGCTGTGCGCGCAGCGACGATCGATTTTTAGGCGCTAGGTCTCAGATGCTGTATTCGGCTGTATCGCACGTGGGCTGATGTTAGATTGCGCGCGAAATTTGTAGAGAGTTGTTGACTGGAAATTTTAGTTTCGTGTGTTCGTTTTAGACCTTATGGAGTTTTAGCATTGTTTGCTGTTTTCGTTGATACTTGCAATTTTTATTGGATGATTTCCGTTCGAAGTAGTATGAAAAAGTAAAATGAATTCTGAGTCATTTATATAGATTAGAAATACAGTTGAACAGTAGATCGATAGTTAGGGAAGGAGGCGAAATCTGAATGTTGGTCCGTTTGCCGGAACATAAGAAAGCGAATTGACAAATGGTATAGGGCTGGTACTGGTTGAAGGTCTTTACTGGATTGATCTCCAAAATTAACTTAAATTAATCGATTTGATTCGGTTAATTTTGAATCTGTTACGTAAAGCGTTAAACACTATTAAAATGTAGTCCATGTGTCAGTCCATACTTTGTTTTATAAAGGCATAAATCGAATTGCTTATTGCAATGACGGCAGTAAATGTAAAATATTCATCGATCAAACTAAAAATTATTAGATTAATTATGATTTTAAAAAACTAATCGACCAATAAATCATTAAATTCCGCAGGACGTGATCATTTAATTTTAAACTCATTTATGTATAATGCCTACATTGTTCGCCGATTAATATATTTGCACTTGACTGGGTAGAATAACATTATTGTGAGAGTTATAGACAGCAAGGGTAAGAACAGACACAGGGAAATAATTCATTCAAACTATGATATAAATATATGTGAAGGAGCTAACTGTCTTCAGCATTATATAATCTAATAAGATTGCATATAGATCTGACGTTATCTCGCGAATGAAGGACTGCAGCTCAACAGAATAGACGATATTCTCCAGAACTAGCACGCATGTGCTCTGCGCATATCTAACTCTCACAGTCTTATCTCTTGGTCAATTGAAAAAGAATACATGTGAGGATAGGATTCGGCATAGAACGACATTTGTTGCGGATGAATTATTGAGATTATACACAAACATCTTGATATCATTTCAGCATCTGTACCAGTGGAGAGTGGGCATGTGACAGGACAGTATGTGTTTATTATAACGTCTGTCCTCTTGGTCAAACCCTCCAGGATAACGTGAAGCAGTGTGAGAGAACGTGCGTCGGCTACGGAACGTGCAAAGGTGGAGAAGTGGGAGTCTCTGCATGTGCATGTCCACGTGGCACAGTCTCGAATGAAAACGTGAGTCTCAATAGCATCTCACACATATTATTGTAAATGGCATGTGGAGATAGACCCCGTAGAGTAATATTATCCATTCCTCTACGGGTCCCGTAAGGTTTACAACGGACTATACACTACACTAGAGCTGAGGAAGCGAAATTGATACCCGTATCCCCCGTAAGGTCGACTAGCACTTCTTTCGCTGGGCAGCTGCGTTGGCTAAATCAGATGACGTTTTGGGCGCCTTACATAATATAATTCAAAACCTGAAATAACTTGTCATCATTCGTTGATACTGTGCTTGTGATCATACTTCGGTTTGTCAGTTTGAAATTAAACGGATATGATTATTATTATTATTATTATGATTATTATTATGATTATTATTATTATTATTATTATTATTATTATTATCTAACATTGCAATCAATGTACAAGAGGAATGGAGTTCAAACATATAACTTGCATCTATAGCTGTTGGAAACTAGTAATGTTGATCATCGTATTTGCATCATGCGTGAGTTTTACCAAATAACTCACTCTTCTCACTATCACTCACTCACTCAGAGGCCTCCACCTCATTAACTTACTGACTCACTCACCTACTTAATATTTGGGATAATTGCTTGCTTATTCGATTCTTTTATATGCCTGCTTGCCTAGTAACTTATTTGTGTGGCACGGTGGTCGATTGCCTAGAGCGGTCGACCTGTAAGGCGGAGTGTGCGGGTTCGACCCTCGTCCGATTCAGTTATTGTTTTGGAACCTCGAGCAGGTCCTTCGTGCACAGTTGTCCTGCAAAAACCGTATTGCATATTATTTGACTTGCATTGAAACCACACTTAAATAATCCTGAACTTATAGATTATTTGACGATTATAGACTTTAATAAGTTTTATTCAGCTCAAAGAAAAATTAAATTAAATACATTGGTCTGTTAGGGAACATGTGTCAAGCCAAGCGATTGTCACTGCACTTTCAATAGTCGCTACTACTCCCCCGGAGAGACTGTCATATCCTCATGTCGTCAATGGTAATAATAACAATTTATTCAAAACTCTTTTCGTGATTTATACCTCAAAGTCTAGCGTCTTATAGAGTGCAACAATGTGGTGGGCCATTGAAAATATTTTCCACCAAGTGGAGAGGCAGAGTTCTGATGGAACCTACGAAAAGTCGAACAGGAGAGCTCGGCGTCGAATCAGAACATATTTGCAACATTAAATCTTAGTGGGGCGATAGTAGGGCCTGTGTAGGTTCTCAATATTGAGTTTCATTTTCAGTAATGAGAATCATGAGAAACTCGTCAAGTCTGGGCCTCCTAAGGCCGTTGTGTTCTAGTCTTTATGGGCATTGTGTATGAAAAACTAATGAGTAGACCTACCAGAGATCGCTAGAATACGATTATGCTTACCCCAGAAGGTGCTGTAATGCTGATTTTGGTTAAGAACTGCAGAATAAGTTGCACACGAAGAACAGTAGATTCCAGAAAGCCTAACATGTCTTATGAGTCTCGGACCTGATGAATGTTTCCGTCTTTGCAGCGTCTGTGGGGACCGAAAGTGGACCTGCCAAGACATGAAGACATGTGACAGGTGGTGCGCAGCAACGGGCGATCCTCACTACACCACATTTGACGGCCAGCGTTACTCTTATCAAGGCAGCTGCGACTACATCATCGCCACTTCGCTTAAACCACCTGCATTTAGCGTTGTCGCCACGAACATCCCTTGCGGAACAACGGGTATAACCTGCGCAAAGGCTATTCACATCACTGCACCATCGCTCAAGATCAACCTGATACAGGGAGGATATCCGACGGTCAATGGGGAAACGATCACGCGAAAATATTACGTGTTCAAAGGAGGTTCTATATCGACAAACGCTATGTACATCAAGGTGTATTTTGATCTTGGATTGCACCTCATATATGATCAAGGTGAGATGGAAACTTTTTCGATGTTGTAACAAACGGGTAACGGGTACGATAACAGAGGACAATTTATAAATAAGTGAAGTAGGTAACTGAATAGATGGCCAGTACACACAAGATTTAGGCAGATACTTCCTAGCCAAAATGGGAAGCAAATTCTACCGCCTGGTGAAGCAGTTGTCTACAAACGACGCTTCTTGGACATTTCGTATAATCCGTTTGGTACCAGATCAAACCCTTAACTCTTGTAACGAGGTACCATGCCCGCTCTTTGGCTCATTGCAATATACTTTTATTCCAATGTTCCACAATATTATGTACTGAAAATCTACTGAATAATGTGCTCATTCTCTCCATATTTTCGAGCATATGCTATTCTAAGATATTTGGGCGACTGAATGAAATGACTTGTAAATTGTGCATAGGAACCAATCTCTTCCTTTACCTGTCTCCATCCTATCGTGCCTCGGTCGAGGGACTTTGCGGAAACTACGACGGGGATGCTAGCAACGACTTGACCGATGTTTCTGGACAGATACTACTGTCGCCTTCGGATTTTGGAGCTCAGTGGAAAGTATCCGGATCCTGTGCAGAGACTGAACCTCCTGAGGATATAAATCCATGCGCAGTCAGTATAATTAAATGTTTGATAGACTGAATTAAATTACTAAAGCGAGATTATGTAAGATGTAAGACGTTATATGTAAGACCCTCGCCTCAACGCAATCATACTGAATCTGTTTGCCATAGTATATTGGGTGTTGCTTGTGCATGGAAGAGCCACTGACGTGTTTCGAGAACAATACTGATGTCTAATATTTTTACGGGTTTTATGCCTTAAAAAAGGGTCACCCGCACATTGCTATTCTATGGCGATGCAATGTGGGGAGACATTGAAATAATCAATGGCTTTAGGCCTACACTTGAAAGCGGTTGACTCATATTAGCGACACAGTTTATCTTAACTGAACAGGGTTTTTTGGGAGTGTTGTCAAGAAGTTTTATAGATTTGTGCTGGACTCATTTTCCGACAAATAGAATTCTCCAAAGAGAGCCGCCTGGGGTGCAGAACAATGCAAGATCATAACGGAGGGCAGTGTCTTCGCAGACTGTCGTCTCGCAGTATCGCTTGCTGACCAGTTCTACCAAGACTGCCTGTACGACGCATGCGGGTACGGCTAATTGTTCCTACGTGCATGTTGTGAAATCATCTCACTAACGAACATAAACAATTGTCTTACCTTATGTCACTTAAACTATTCAGTGGAATAGAATTCAATGCATTTATTTCTGTAGTCCAATTCTGCGTATTCTAGTCGATTCTAGTCGGATTTAGCCTATCTTTGTTACATTCAGACTTGCATACTTACCTTGCCCAATAAGATCTATTTCAGGAAAAAATCATCCACTCCAACCAGTCCGAGCTCGTTTTATTCAAGTGTATCTATTTTAATTATTATTCAGCCTACTTTGATTCAAAGGTGTTGTGTTGCAAGATATTATTATGCTCACATAATTATGCTAAAGCATCTGCATCTTAAAGGGAGCTAGCCTAAAAAAGAAGACAGCCTGGACTCCTCAGCCAGCAGAGCGAAAGAGCAAAGGCGCGAGTGTCAGAGGCGGCGACCTCGGGGGAAGAATGAGGAGAACAAGTCCCCCACCTTTTACAGAGAGGAGACACGTTATAGGTGTGTCGCCCGCGTATCGTACCCCTCTCATTATTTGTCAATGTCATACTATATCGCTGCATCTAGCCAGTGTTAACATACCCTTCTCACCTGGCGCTCATTATGCGACAAAATTTTCGTATTACGGTACTTGAAGAATCCATGTGATTCTTACGTAGTGGCAATGGAAATGCTGATAGGGTAGGCTCTGTGTATGAATATTTCGTAAAATACGGTGACGTTACATTACTCTCATTACAGATGTGATTCAGGAGGTGATTGCGAGTGTCTCTGTGCTGCCATTTCTGCCTTTGCTGCCGAATGTTCGAGACAGAATGCTTGCGTCGACTGGAGAGGACTCCACGTCTGCCGTAAGTTTTATTATAATACGACTTTGACGTGCGCGAGGTTACACAGAAATGCGAGTCTGAGGTGTGACTAGTCAACATCTATACTACAGAAGGCTAATTATAGATAACTAGTGGATTTGAGTCGTTTCTTAATGTAAAAGGAAGAGCTCCAAGATTCAACGTCAGTTGTACGTCTTATACACAGGGCGTCAAACGATGTTGTGTGACGTCACAGAACAAACCATAATGAAGTCATTTTAAGAGAAACGCAATCGAATAAAATAATGAAGTGTGGAAAGCAGAAACATTATAATTATATACTCTAACTTCGTTTAAAATTGGGAAATACGACGTCAATTTCTGAAAATATTCTTGTGAACAATAAATGCAATGGCTGTCTGTGGTTTTCAGCCGTGATGTGTAAGTATCCGAAGGTCTATGTTCCTTGTCATTCTGGATGCAAGGACACATGCCGTGGCAATGGAACGGCTCTGGATCCAGACTGCGCCTCGTTGACCATTGAAGGATGCTACTGCCCAGACGGAACAGTCGAAGATGGTCAGTTCTTATTTTTTACACTGTTAATGACAACTGACATTAAAATACATATAATTTGTAATTGTGATTATAACTAAAATAAATTTAAAGTGGCGCTTCTGACTGATGTCGGCAGCTAAGTGGAAAATAGGAAGGTCTTCAAGCGTTTTGAGAATTTACCAGAGGAGAGGACTCGCAACTCCACCCGAAGGGGAAAGAAATACTATTTACATAATATATTATGAGTATGGCCACATTGGCCAGTTCCCAATTTCTACTGTATTAAGGACAATTTACATTTTATGCATAAAGTTCGATGCAGATAATTTTAAAATTGTCTTGATAAGGTTTCTTTCTAATGGTGCAAAATTAATTGTCAAGTACAGGAAGATTAATGGGGTCAGCTATCAATTGCTTGACTTGTTTAGATGTTAGTGTTTCCTTTATTTATTTTTTGTGGCTACACAAACAATCAATAAAAGACAAGAAATTAGTGCCTGGTCAAAATGTTTTTTTATTTTTTATTTTTTTTTAAATTTTGGATGTATGACAAAACGATATTTATACACGGCATTGTAAGACAGCTACATGTGGATTGAAACAAGATATCGATTCTTTCATCAATCACAAAGATACTTAGACTTTTCAAATGTTAAATTGTATTAAGCTCGCATCTTTTTGAATACATTAGTACATTTGTATATCTTTTTCTGATGATCGTTTTAGTTGAATGTAAACATTGAAATTATTGGTAAAATCATTGGTGGATTTGTTTTTAGAAAACGGCAAATGCGTCAAGCAAGAGGAATGTCAGTGCGAAATTGATGGTCAGACATATCCTCCCGGAACGGTCGTAGAAGTTCACTGTCAGAAATGGTATGTTTGCTAAGAGAGGCTAAATGAAAGTATGGCCTTAGTATTTGTCTTATGCAGCCTGCCCACGTGGCGCCTGCATGTATATGGAACCCATTATTGCTATAACAACACATGTAGACAAACACAAATGACCAATCTAGTAGGCTCACACACGCTTACACATAGGATGACTTCGGTATGTCCTTAGTATTTGTTTTAATAAATATTCGCTTATTGATATACATCGAATGTCACGCCGCAAACCGTTACAATATGTTAGTTGTTTAGTACCATGCGCAGTCTGATTCAATCTAGTTTTAGATATTATTATAATACATTATAACTATAATATATTCCTTATTCAGCATGCCCATTTGGAACCCATGTGCAATCCACATTCCTACAAGAACCCGTGAAGATCCAAGTCACGGCCAATCTAATACACGCAGCAATGGTTTGTCACAATGTCTGCTGGACTGCCTATCAAACGATTTTGGTTTCAATTTACCGCCTTGATGATCCAAGAACATTTCCATAAAATGAGTACATTATCTTTGTTCCTAGCATCACTTTTTTATGCAGAGACTAAGAAGAGGGTACACACGCGAGCCCATCAGACAAATGAATGCCTCTCAACCCTAATGTTAGATACTGCAATTGTCTCTCTTCCAATGGTAAATGAACAGTGCAAAATTAGCTTGATATCACCAGTGGTCTGATGCACCTACATGTAATTCAGTGTATGCCTAAAATTATGGAGGAGCTGCTCACACTTTAGCTTTTCTTCTTACTGCTTTACAGCAAATGCAAGGACGGAAAGTTGAAATGTCATGGAAAGAAGTGTCCACCAAAATGTGAGGATTATGAGATCTTGTGCGATGATGAATCTCAGTGCATCAATAAGAATTACACGTGTGATTCTGTGTCCGACTGTGATGATAACTCCGACGAAAAGAACTGCAGTAAGCTGTGCAGTAAAAATTATTAGTATTAAAGTCATTTAGACCCAAAAACATGCAACTAACGGTCTTTATCAAGAAATAGGCCTATATCGGAAACTATCATTATCAATGTAAACCGACTGTACTCGATACTCTTTTTTCTGACAAATCTAAACTGCTTTTAATAAAATAATCAGAACCATGTGTAATAAATTATACCAAAATTATTTATAGACTTTCAATGTACATGTTTAATTATTTAACGTCGAACTCCGATAATCAAAGATGCATGTCAACCATTAAGCTTCGTGCTGGTAATGCAATCATGCATGCGTAGGCATACCGATAAATATATAAAATATATACCATCCTATTCTTCGGAACAGTATTTCTGTAAGTTAATGGGCAGCTTTTGGCCAATATGGACACATCGCTCTGATATCACGAAACATCTGTTGGGATTCCGCATAAACAGTGTTCCCAGCGCTATGAGAAGGCGCTGTGCAAAATATCGTAATGAGTCACATCGAACTGTGCGAATAAATGTAAAATGAGTTAATATTATTTTTGAAACACTAAGTGTGTAAATAAGTGAATAATTTTTTTCAGGAATGAATCGTTGCTAATAAATTGGGTCATTATATAGGCAGCTGGTCGGTTTACTTGCATTGTTCATTAAGGATTAAGCGCAGTAATTATTGAGTTCATTGTTCTTTTTATCAGTCCACCCTTGTCCGTCTCACTATTTCAAATGCCACGTAGACAACGATTGTATATCAAACAATTTCGTTTGTGATGGCTCTCCGGATTGTGAAGATGGATCCGATGAAGAAAACTGCCGTAAGTAACTGATCTTACGAGGTATTATACCATATTGATCTCCACGCACTAATGAATTGCATGACAATATCGGATTGAGATGTAACACAGGACCTTTTGGATTATGTCAGCTCGGAGCGACAGGAAGTCATAGGAAACGACTTGTAAACACGAGAAGCCAGAGGGGTGGGCATGATTAGTTGAATTTCGAGACGATTAGAATCAGAATTAGCTGTCGATTTTGTCTGTTAGCTCCTTGTATCTAATCGTTTAGTTGTTCATCTCTACTGGAGAGCTTTACACTCTGGTTTCACATTCTAAAAGTCTTCCTATTATTCGCGACTCTCCTTTCAATTGTATCTTTCACGCATAAACATACCCTTTCCCTTCTGTTTCTTGTGTTAGAAATATTTCTTGTCGCCTGTCTCTGTACGAAGAACGATATTAGTTTCTACTATATTTATAATATAAAGATAGCAAAAAGTAATAACGTTCTCAGTACAGCGACAGGTAATTCATTTATACTGTTTTGTAATGTATTCTTATTGTTTTTAGTGTATATAATATTTACAATGTATATATATATGTTATATATATATTGTTCTCAATATGTATTTTGTGTTCTCTAATGTTTTGAAATTGTGTTGTTATTAATTCATACTGCTTTTAACGCATTTATGGAATGTTTTAATATATTTGCATGGCAAATTCTAAGATGTTTCAGCTAGTAGTAGACAATGTTCGCAGGACATCTTGCGGAAACCGGAGATATTGATATCGTCTTGTAGACAAGTACACTCAGCAATTGTTGGTTTTGTGATGAGTTGGCGTCACAGAGAAAACTAGGAATTGTCGGACACATGACGCGGTCACAAATAGTTATATAATCTATAGGTCGTCAATGAAAAATTGTTCTAGAATGTTCTACAATGTCAACTGTCGACGCCTGTATGGCTTTCAATCGATGCCATATGATAAGTTGTCAATAATTGAGATGTAGCACAGTTGACTTTAGTATAGGAATTGCAATTCGTTGAAAATAGGAACAACGTGTAATGCCAGCTAACTCAATATGGTACAATGCAATTTTATTTCAATACAGTGAAACTCTAACTTGAGAATGTCCCATTAATTCAGAGTTCATAAATGTACGTGTTATGTCTTCTTGTTTCCTGCAGCACCCTGTCGCCATCCTGGCTACGTACAGTGCGCCAACCATCGCTGTATTCCTCCGAAGTTCGTATGTGATAAAAAATATGACTGTGGCTATGGAGACACAACGGATGAACAGAACTGCACATGTATGTCATCAATTTCTACGCAATCAATGTGTAATACCTGAGCAATTTAAATACCGCGTGTTAGAGTGTGGGTGAACTTAGGGCTGATCCTAGTCAGTCCTCTCTATCAACATACACGGACATTGCAATCTCGGGATTTCAGTGTCGACAACTTTTCCAGGAACTGAGAGGAACTAAGAATTCGTCTTACCAATGACATCTTTGTATACGCTTACCATTGTTTTACTAATTGATGTAAAATATCCTCGTGAAGTGACGGTTAACATCACATGAGCTAGCCGTTAACTAGTTAAGACGATAGAATGCTTCTAGTAATTGTTTTACAATATTCTGAGTAATATTTTATGGAAGGGGTAGACCGGTCTAACGGGACCCTTTGGGTTTCTTAGGGTTCTTCTGTTTTCCTTAATGTTCCGTCCCTTAGAGTTATGTGTTACGCTTAAATGTCCTGTTGTTTAGCTTCTTCGTTACCTTGCTTGTTATGCAACAACTCTGTGCAACCAATTACGAGATCAATAATTAGGTTTGATTGATTCTTGTGCTTTGTGTACAGACGAGTTGACGACACCAACCACTTCAGGTAGGTCACGCGTTGGTTTCTTTTAAAATTTATCTGTCAAAACTTGGCATATTATTTCTCACGCATTCTTTTTGCTAATTTTGTCGCGCAAGGAAGGCATTGAACGTAAATCTGAAAAGCGAACAACTTGTCCTGAAACGCCAGTTTATCTTTTAACTATACATTTAGGCCTACATAGCATGACTTAACATGGGTTTTTAGTGGTTCGGAAGATGTACAGTCTGTGTTAGAACCATTGCATATTAATTTAGAATTTCACCCTGCTTCCTATTTAAAGCCGTGCCAGTGTCCACTGCCCACTGCGACAGTATTATCACCCAAGCCATTCCACGGGTTGATAACTCTTGCACTGAAGAATTTCTGTCCTAATGCTACCTTCGGCTTCTCAACTAATTTGTAGCCGCGTCCTCGAGTTGTTTTGTTTGGTGCTAAGTCAAGGAACATCTCCTTTGTAGTGCTTCTTTTCCAGTGATACCATTGTGAGTCCCGTTTTAATCTCCTCTGCTCCTCCTACTCTCCATTGTTCTAAGTACACACCTTCAAGCTTTCCTCATCAAATTCTTGAAGCCCCAAATACTTTTGTAGCTGTTCTTTTACAATAATTCTTAGGTTCTCAATGGCCTGCTAAATGTATGGTGTCCGTTGTCTTGAAGGTTTTACACTCTTGTGCATAATCATTCCTAGGTCTCTGTTCAGTACCATACTTGCCATTTCATAAGAAAACAGCTTCTTACACTTCCCCGCATGCATCATTGAGCAGTTTTCCAAATTAATCATTTGCTAATTCTATTGATTTGCATAAACGGCATTCATATTGATCAAAGCTTGTCAAAAAAAACTTATACATAATTACAACCGGCGTATTTAAAAACTTAGTATTTCTATTCCAACGCAGTTTGTAGAAACAGGAGCAGTTGATGTTGTTAATAATTCGTCATTGACGGCGTAGTTGTAGCCGGCGCAACAAGTGCCTTAAATGTATGGAAAATGAAATGACTTCACCTTTGAATATTCATCCGTTTCTTTATGTTATTTACAGCTGCAACAACAGTGACAACACCTCCTGAAGGTAGGTCAGACGAGAGTTTATTTGCGAGTTAAGATGTAAATTTAACAATTTTGTTTTGCGTATTGCATTTATGGAGCATGAAGAGCCCATGGATTACTGCCTGTATCCTAGCTAAGATCCACAAATACCAAATTAGATAGAGTAATCATTCTCGCTGAGTTAGGCTTATCCAGAATTATAGTCTACGAATTTGTGACATTCTACCAGTTACTTCAATATATCTCTAAAATCTAAATGATCGCCTGTTTCCTTGATTTAGATCTCGTTCCAAAAAGAGTCGCGTCCACCGAGACGAGGCTACAGTAATACGCTGTTGCTGTCTTCTTTTTGCGCAGATCGTTGCTACATTAGTGACCTCTATTTAATGGATCTCGGTTTAGACGAGTATTCGGGTGATTCAGCTGATAATTCAACTGACACTAGAAAGAAATACCCGTATATCGAGGTGGACGGTATCATAGGACTCACAGATGGAGATATAATCTTACGTCCAGATGACAGAGTTCCTGTCGGTGTTGATGTTCAGTTAGACGAATGCAACGCTTGGTAAGATACGAACTAAAAGTACAGCATACTAGAAAATTATTGTTCACTGCCACATATTTAACATTGCAACAACAGAGCATGTGCAGCCCAGAGTATTATGAATTTAACAGTAGCCTCGTTTAACTCTGTCGGTTGGTCCGATGTTGATGTACTTTCAATTTTGTTAGCTGTGAGATTTATAAATGCGCCGCAATTCATGATCTGGAATCATATTGTACCTCTAGATGGAGCTGTAGAAGTTATTATTACGATCACCATAAAGTTTTCTTGACCCCATTCCCTCTCACTACCCTCTCTACCCATCCCCTCCCACTTCCCATTACATGCAATTCCACTTCTTCTCCATACCTTACCCTCTCCGACTTCTCCTTCCATCCCGTACCTCTCCAATTCCTTTAAACTCCCACTCCCATACTTCACTCTTCGTTCCACTTCCGCTACTTCTCCTCCTGCTGCTCCTCCTAGGGGAGCTGGAGTAATGGTGCCCTGTAGACTATGGATCGAGACCCACTGCTCTCCCTAAAGTCTATTCAACCTTCATTTGCGACGAGGCGTTAGTCAAATTAGCAGTAGGATGTGATCATATGATGATGTGATGGCAGTAGGATGTGCTGATGTGATGGCTGTCGCACAGCTATATTTGACTCCTGCAATAACTTGTGATCATCCGTTCACACCATGACTTATAATCGTATTACGGGGAATTTAATATATGAAGATCATTTCTCCAACTCCGTTCTTAACGTTTTAATCGAATCCGTTTCGGCGCAGGACATTTCGGCGCTTGCTCTTTTTGAATGGGAGCACCATGATGAACTCCACCTGAGGGCTCCAAGGAGGCTAAGCACCACTCCGCTAGCGGTTTCTCATTAGTGTTTCTCATTAGTGTTTCTCATTAGTGTTTCTCATTAGTGTTTCTCATTAGTGTTTCTCATTAGTGTTTCTCATTAGTGTTTCTCATTAATGCTGCTGTAGCCCCTCCTCATCGTATTTAAGTTGCGATGTATACATTATGGCCGTGCATTTAATTTACAGTGTATGTATCAATATCACCGATTTCGGCCGTCAGATTTTAACCCTCATAATTATCCTTTTTTTCAGCAACTGCAACGAATCCGGCAGTTTCCTCTGCAACGTAAGTATTGGTTTTAAAGTTCCTTTTGCACGCATTGTCTGTTTAACAACTGTACGTTAGAAACTCTGAGTTTGACAGCGTCAATTAGAATGCATAATTTATCAGTTAATAGATTAAGAATGAGCAAAGTCAACCATTGGAGTAATGGACGGTTACTGACTTGTGCCTTACTATATTACTAAGGGGGATTCGAGAATACGATAATATCAGATCTATTCATCGCGGCGCCTTGTTTAGTTACTACTGTTATTGAATGTCACTTTCCTTTAAAACGTTCTTGGTTGATAGGCTTAGGTATCATAACAATACACAAACATAAACATATTATACGACAATGATATTCAACAAACATGCATGAATGTAGCTATTCAGTAATTATAAGAGAGCGAACAATTTCTTTCGACTGTTACAGAGCATTGAGGGCTCGTGGTCAAGTCCCAGTGATAGATGCGTGCACTACAGCTGCCATGATGGGAATGTTGTCCTTGATCCTTTCCCCGAAAGATGCATTTGTCTAATACAGGTAAGTTCGTGATTGATTCTATTTTATTCTATTTGAGAATTCATCCACCGTTACAATGAGCGTTCTCGTTACATGGCACTGTATAGGAGCATTCGTACTTATGCTTATTTGTTTGCGCATACAGAAATAAATACACACATGCAGGCATACATAAATGTATACAAACGTACATAAAGCATGCATCAATCCATGCTTAAATGCATGCATACATGCATGAATGCATACACGATGCTTTCATGCTTTCACCCAATTATGCTTTCTTAAAATATATCCAAATGGATGGAATACTCTTGTAGTTCATTGTGAAGACAAGTATGTTAATTTCGGCCTAAATTCCATGACATTACTATTCTATTATATTTTTCTATCTACAAAAGTATCGTCATGTGTAAGAAATTTCAGAGTTAAGAGCCACATGAAAATATTCTCATGTTGGCTTCAAGTGTCATACTTAGGCCTATGATTTACCCAGCATGTGTGACATAATGATAATTTTATTAATGTGCATCATTATGTTACATGAAGTGGCAGGTGGGAATTACTTCCTGCAATTAATTAGCAAAGTTTACCAAGGCACCACGTTATAATCGATTAATTTAAAACACGTACATCTCAAATAGATGAATAATTGGCATAGAAAATTGCTGTTTCTTTCAAAGTTTCCTTGATTATGATATATATTTAAGAAAAGGTCCCGGGTTATGGTTCACAAACTGAGCTTAACATAACATAACATAACACAACATGGGCCTAACATAACGTGTATTATAGTGATTCAGAAGATCGCATCTATGTGTAAGAATCACTCCCTTTTCTTCTTTTGTTTTCTCTTTACTTCTTTCTAATACCCAAACTTCTTCAGTCTCGCATTGAATATCTTTACTGAGTTACTGCAACAGTCTCTTCGTCTAAATCGTTCCATGCGTTTACCATCCTTGAGCTATACAATCTTTGCATCCATATAAAATCTTTGCACCCCTGCGATCCATGGTGTAAGGTCCAATGTGCGATTCTTCGCTGCTGTTCCTTAGCTCTTTAGATCTTATTTCCACCAATCCTTGTTGGTTCTATTTCTGTTAGGTTTTCCAATTTCACTAATATTTCCATTCATATTTCCCATCACGACATTTTTCCTGCTGTCGTCAGTTCGATATTTATTTCCAAATAGTTTGAATTGCTATCTCTTGTTGTCGGATTAGACCTTTCTTAATTAATAATCAAGCTTCTTCGGATCACTGTGCAAACCCGTTTTGGATGTCATCCATCATTTGTAATAGTCTTCTATAAAAAACATTTCAAAGGTATTTAAGTAGAAGATCATTGCACATGAATTGTATAATTAGGACGAAATATGTTGGCAACGTCAAATAATTATTTTCCCGTCTACTTGGTTTTGCTGTTTCGCTTTTAAATAAGAGATTCGATTTACGTAGTTTCATAAAATAAATCGTCACTTGTTATTTTTGCAACGACCCTTGTGCGCGAGTTCGACGCACAGCTTAGAGGAAATTTGTCCCCAATTACTGCCTATTATTCACTATTATATGATCAATATATTGACCTTGTTCATATTGTTTCAAGGGATATCAATTTTTTTACGAACCTTATCCGGAGTGCTGCTCGTGCAGAGGTAAGATACCTCGTTACGCCGATTACATGATACACAAAGTTTATAATATGTGGGGAAATGATGGTCAAAATTCAAAATGTGGTAAGAGCAAACGAAAACTAACATAAATAGTTAGTGTTCATTGACGAGGTTTACTGTTATCAAGTGACTTCTTGCATAATATTAATTTATGTTTCAGTTTACAGAGAAGTGGCTTCGCATGTTGAAAACTGTTTATTTGTTAATGTAATCGCAATCTCCATATTATTATTTTGGCAGCTTCGACTGTTTGTTAACGCGAATAGGGGGGACGGTGTAAGAGATTATGGTTATTTGATTATAATGAAATGTGAAAGAAAGTTCAGGACTGCTTTGAATAAAGGAGGGCATGATGGAATTGCAACGAAATTCCAAAAAAATATTTTTGCGAAACTTAAAAAGCAAGACGTATCCCTTGTTCACGTGGACCGCAATTTTATGGATGACAGCACATCCACTGTTGGTGAATAAAACACGGCGATGATGACAATTGTTATGATGAGCGTGATCATGATAGTGATAATAACTATTATGTAGATCGTCATGATGATTTGCATGATAGCGATGATAAACACGATTATGCCATTGAAACAAACGGTGGGAGATGAGATTTTTGATTACTCACTAATTACCAATTATTCACGGAGTACTAGACCAAGCGGGATAAATGATGGCATAATGTGGCTAGGGCGATTTTATAAGAAATAATTAAATCTGAAAAATGACCAGTGCCATTGCTCAATCACAGCGCCTATTATTGCCAAACATCGATAAGACCTAGATCGCGCCATGCCGAAGACAATCACTCAACGGAGATGATGGCCACGACGGCGACTACCTCGATGATGATGATGATGACGACGACGACGATGACGGCGATGATGATGATGAATCAAACTAAAAGGCGACTTTGTCAACTTCATTGCCGACAGCAATAACAACCGAGAGTCCAACAACCGAGAGTTCACTCCCGTCAACCACAACGCCAATTACGACTACACGAACAACTGTAAATTTAACGCCGTCAGCCTCATCGACAACAAGTAACGAAACGTCAATTATTACTCCTCCAGGTATTTCTTCAACCTCTACGTTTGCGTTATGTTTGTATAAATATGCCGACATAATTATATGTGTGATGTAAAATTGAATACTTATATAGCGACCTGTCAAGATATCCTCACGGAGTCGTTCTATGTGCTAGCCTAACTGACGTCAGATGTCATAATGAACGAATGATATGCACCAGTTAGCAAGAGAGTAAGCTGAAAGAGTCTCCAGTGGTGGCCTCGTGACAATAGAGGAGGGGTAACTACTGTACATCATGATGATGAGTCACTCGCAAGAGAGACGACAAGAGATGTAAAAGAAGGAATAAAGATGGGAAGTCAAATGACAAAATCTGTAGGATATGCGCACGACAAAGCAATGGTGGCCAGAGGTTAAAAAGGACTGCAAGAGCTAATGGATAATTTGGACAGGGTAACCAGGTGATAATATTGGAATGAAAGTAAACATCAATAAAACCGAAGTCATCTGTAAAGCACGTAATTTATAGAGATTAGGACCAATTATCATCTGAATATTCACTTGGTTCTTGTTTTCTCCGCAGCTACAACAGTCCCAACACCTACTGGTAGGTTAAAGTCTCTTTGTAAGCTTAATTGTAAAAAACAGCAACATTTGTTAATACATTTTTTCAATCGGATAGCCGAATGATTTTTCAAGGAACAGCTTACTTTCGTAGCACCGGGCGATACCATGTGAATTATACTCAGATGCCACGAAATAGAGAATCCCCTGCAACTATATCGCTTTGCGAGATCATTGTGTATCGGAGCGGATGACTCGGAATGGGAGAGATCCTCTCGTGCAAGGTATCTCTCATAAGTCGTACAAAATCACCTCTCCTTCGAAATGTATCTGTTTACAACTTTATAGCTAATAACATGTTGCGCACATTGAGTAAATATAGAACTGTATGAGTCGTGGTCATGGGCACAGCCATTTGATAATTATCGTTGGCATACGTCGGCAGAGATTCAGTGAAGACGACGACTTTCGCATAACACACTCTCTCTCTGTTTCTCCTCTCTGTCTCTCCTCTCTGTCTCTGTCTCTGTCTCTCTCTGTGTCGGTCTGTCTCTCTCTGTCTCTCTGTCTTTGTCTCTGTTTCTGTCTGTCTGTCTCTCTCTATGTCTCTCTCTCTATATATATCTATCTCTATGTCTCTCTTTCTGTCTCTCTCTCTATGTCTTTGTCTATGTCTCTCTCTATGTCTCTCTTGCTATTTGTATCTGTCTCTGTCCCTGTCTTTGTCTCTTTATGTCTCTGTCTCTGTTTCTGTCTTTCTGTCTTTCCCTCTCTGCCTCTCTACTTGGTTTTCTGTCTACTCTTTGGTAAATTTTAACATTGTCAGAATGTTTGTTGATTCGCTGACATTGCTGCATAATGTATACGCCTACATCGCGCAAAGGACTTCATGCATTGTATATATATACACTGTATATTGACGAATGTGTATATTGACAGGTGAAGTACGTTAGTAAGAAGAACGTAGGCCTGTGACAATAGCAATATTATTCCGACATTCCATTCCATTTGGACGCAATTTTTAGAAGCAGAATTTATGGTCGCTGAAAGGTGACCACGTGGATTTATGCAATTTGATGGCTAAACAATTTGTTTACGAGTTTCTTGTATGTTATTTACAGTTACGACACGAACGACATTTTCTGGTAGGTTACTTTTGGGTTACGGTTTCAGATCAAATCAACTTGTAACAGTTGAACATTTTATATTAGCCTTACAGTTTTTTACTTATTTTTATTGCAATGACCTGCTGCGAAATTTCAATAAAAATGGGAGTCAGGGACGCTAACAATGTGCCCGGAAAGTTGGGAACGTCGAGGGAGTTGGCTAGGGTCGATCCCGTAATAGTGCATACGGAACAGATTGCCTTGGTTAAGACACGGTTACCGGTCATCGACTGTTGTTCTGTACATTAAACAATGACGGTCTGAGCGAGGGGCTCAGAATAATGATGATGATAGAATAATAATGACGATAGCGATAATGATAACGATAATGATAATGATAATAATTAGCGAAATTGGCAACCACACTTCTCTCATAAGTGGCGAAAGGCGCGAAACTGCTTTTCTTTTTCATCGTATGTCTATTTGCATCCAGCGCTACAATCTGGTTGCTTTTAATGGCACTTTTTTTTGACCCCGTGACAACCCGTGACAACTAATTTAATAATAATATCTAATTCCCCGGGGGAACGAAGTACCTAAGAGCAATAAAGAAAATGATAATAATAATATTAATAATTATCATTTCCGCTTATTGACATGCCAAGCGAATGGAAGACTAGTCGAAATGTGTTAGCGGATTGTGAACTCTAAGCGCATCGTGTTCTTATCCATTATTATTATTATTACACTATCTGATTAAAAAAATTATAAAAAGCGTCAGAAACATTTCAAACGGAAATTAGGGATTGTGCTGTATACTTCTTTAAAATTGTGCATGCTGTTTTTTGCACAGGATACTGTTACATTGCGATTGGTGATAAGGGCGGATCGGAGGAATTGGGCGGTTCGGGTACAATAAACGGATGGGGAGGATTTGGTGATGGAAAACCACCATATTATCTAGACTTGAACGGTGTCGTAGGATTCTCAAATGGAGATAGACCACTGTATCCAGGAGACAGAGTGAATGTCGGTGAGGTTATTAACCGCGACGTGTGCAACGCTTGGTAAGAGGCCAACTGACAGTATAACATATGAGAAAATAAATATACACTGTTACGCACGCAGGACCCTAATAAAATTATGTTCTGCTGTGGTGACTGGTAACTGGGCTGCACTTATTATGTGCTGTCCGAAATGTCAGTAACTTTTTACGAATCTCACAGTAACATCCGTTTATTTTGTGCTACAATAAAGCTGATTATGTCATTTCAATGTTGACATCTGTAAGATTAAGCGTGCCATAACTCGTGATCTGGGGCATCATCTAGGTGGCCCTTAGAGGTTATGTTTTAAACTTGTATTGTTTCTAAGATAAACATGATATTGGTCAATTGTCGGCGGGTTTCTTATAAGTCACCTATAAGATACCTACCTGCCTTGTAGCGATTGTAATAAAACGTGTATCGGCATACAAAGCCTAATTTGTAGATACATTTATATACAATGATTTATATACAATACATAGATTTGATGGGTATTTATACATTTGACGTGGAGACAGTTAACTAATCTTAATCATTATCGTGAATTTCAAAGTACTGTATCGCCAATAAAAAGCCAATAGCAGTGTCTCAGCTTCTGGAGTGATTTGAGAATACGAGTGATGCGATAGATGCTTGGGCGCCCTGTTGAGAGCCTTGGTCTGTGAATTTTTGTTAAGTTACATGCGATTGATGCGATTTTTTGTGTGAATGAAATGCCGCGGATATATAAACTGCAGTAATCGTGCTTTAAGCGGACAACGGGTGAAGCAATGTAAGAGGCAGTTTTGAAGTCAAACTTGGGTAGGTGAGTAAGATAAATGAGAAATTGCTAAGTTCCCGGCAGGAATTTTTAAAGCGTCGCGGTAGTTTCCCTACGTACATATTGTATAGTAGAAAGAGACGTTTAAGTCTTATTGAGTCGGGAAAAGAAGAGGTTGGAGCGTCGTGATGTGGTCATAATTGGACGAAGCTCGTTGAATTTCAGACAAGCTACTCTAACTCTTTTCTTTCAACGATCTGAAGTCTGAAGTATAGATGTACACGCAAATGTTCGCGCTTGCAATAGGATCCTGCTAATTTCGATGACTTTGTAGGATGAGGCTATCGACAAAGAATTTGAAATAGTCATTTTTTCAATGCGTATGAAGCAACATCAAATTACTGTCATAGAAATTAGCTAAAAATCATCATCACTATGCTATGAGTTTTTAAATGAAGACCAATAGACCTATCGCTGGTTTTTTGCATGATGTGAGATACAGTTTTGCAGAAAAAATTTACTAAACACCGAGCCGCTACCAGAAGCATTCATCCGTTTATCTCTGTCACCTCGGCAACACTAACCTTGCTGAAAAGCAGCGCTACTGTGCTAACTCGAGAATCAGATCTCTTAAAACTTTAACGACGATCGTCTACTAAAATTCACTGAAAAAGTATGCAGCTTGCGGACGTCAGAACATTTCGCATAGTCCCAAGCAAGCATAACCGCTTGAGAAAAAGAGTCTAGATAGCAATTTTAATTTTTGTGAAAATACTTGCAGAACTTGGTATTATAAATGCAACTAAGATAAGTTATCAATCTCTTGCTGATCTAGGTTTGTGATTAACTACGAAGAGATGATTTCAATTTAACTATTTTTAAACATTTCTCTATCTTACAATTTTATTATTTCTTTTCATCTCTAGAAAATAATAAAGGCTAATATCTAAAAATACTTTTTCAGTAAAAATACAACAAATTGAAGATAATGAGTGGAATTTTCTTCTGTGTTGAAATCTCTAATGTTTCATGGTACAAACTTGTGGTAGCAATAGTCTGCGTTGATAAATGAAAGTTTTAGTGTTCCGCTGTCCTAATGAAAAGTTCTATATTAACGTTGTATCCATAGATTTTTTGGACGTAATCGATGTTATCTCTTTTTTCCAGTGAATGCCTCGAAAATGGAACGCTCCGCTGTTACGTCAGTATTGTTTTATATGTTTCCTTACTCATCATCAATGCACATTAAACACGGCACTGTCTCTTAGTTTGCGAATTTGACTAGAGGCCATAATTAATTAATTATTTCACACACAGAATGAGCATTAATTAATGGAGTGACGTACAATTATAGTTGACGTTTCCGTTCCAAGTGGCTGTTTTGAAGATCAAGATAACAACACATTTATGCGGTTTTCTTCTCAGCACAATTCCGTAATTTCAATATCTGATACAAATTTGCGATTCTGATTATGAGAGTGGTGTATATTTTGATCTGTTACAGAACATTGAAGGTCTCGCGTTTAGAAGTCTCAGTGACGCATGTTTCCAATACTCGTGCTTTGCAGGTCTCCTGCTTCATGGAGACTTTCCACACAGGTGTGGGTGTCGAGAGGTAAAGAGAAAACCAGTTCAGTTTGATTCCAGTATAGCATTCAACCACCTATGCACCGATTTTTTCCAATACCTAACACGCGAAAGAGGCTTACAAAGAATGTATCTGATGTGATGATGGCATATCCATGCAGTAGACCCTGAGATAGTCTGATGATGCTTCATGTCATATCATGAAACAATTAGAGCATTTTGGTGCTCTTAACGTTACGTCATCGAGATCCCGGACAGCTTCAAATTTGCCGCACAAGAGGTCGACAAAAAATGCATGCCAAATTGAGTGTGCATAATAGAGTTAAATTAAACTGTAATAGAGTTAAATGAGCTGCTTATGCTCGTTGAAATATTTTACAGTAACTGCTTAAGAGTGGGACGCGGTGGCGTAGTGGTATGTTCTGGGCTTTGCAACCCAAGGGTCTCAAGTTCGAACTCCCATCAAGTCACTGCGTAGCGACCTTGGATAAGTTGTTCACCCGTAATTGTCTGTGAGGAAGGCAATTGGAAACTACCACACTCACCTCATCCCCGGGTAGCGTAAAAGGCAGATAAATCATCATCGTCATCGTCTGCTTAAGGCTAAAATCGTAAATAGCATATTGCATTATAAGCAATTGCAACGTTGCATTAAGAGCACATGAAAGTAACATAAAAGCAATGTAAACAACCCTGAGTTTATATGCTCTGCGCTACACACGTGGAACATATGAAGCGGAAATTATTATAGTGTTCGAACCGGAAACCATAGGCCTACATATCACGCGGAAACCCCAGATAACTGCCCGCGATTCAACCTGATAAAAATTCTTCAACCGCGCCAATACGTCACGTAATGTGGGTTCGAAATAATTGGAATTTCGAAAACAATTCCCACTACAAAGCAGACAGATGAATTTCTCTTTGCTTGACAGTAGCGTCTACCAACGGAAGGGGAAGAAAGATTTCCCACGGTTGCCAGAAGGGAATTCAGCGCTTTGGACATAGAGGGATACTGGTTCCCATTTAAGAAATCATTGTAATAGTCCTGAGTGATTTCCGAGTCTCTAATAAAATTATGATAATCAGTCAGAGTGGAAAGTTTGTTCTCCAGTTGCTTGTAGTGGCGATAGACGCCGCTGCAATTCCTCAAAAGGGTTCTATGACTGATTAATGTAAGAATACATTTCCAATGCGAATGATTTGTTTAATTATTTACAACAAATAATTCAGTGGCATGTGTATTTTTGCTTGCAATGAATATAATGAAAAAAGCTTATTATTTGACCTCAGAATTGTCTTTATATTTATATAGTATTTCTGTGACTTCCTCGATTACTTATCTTATTCAGTGTGGCAAATATTATTGATAACCCTCTTAGATAATTGATTGTAATTCACTGCCTATTCCAAGTTTTCTATTTTGTTTCAAGGATCAAACCAATCAGGAACTACCGTATCCAGATTGCTGCAAATGCATCGATAATTATACAAATGCAACAATTACAATACCTGCAACAACAGAAGCTCCAACAACATGGACAACAGGTGTGAACGAATTCAATTATTCATGTATTCATCCTATTCGGTATGCGGACGATCGGTCATAGGACGATTGGTCATAGGACGTTTGGTCATGGGACGATTGGTCATAGGACGATCGGTCATGGGACGAGTGGTCATGGGTCGATTGGTCATAGGATGATTGTTCATAGGTCGATTGGTCATAGGTCGATTGGTGGTGGTGATTATGATAGTGATGACGACGATGATGATGAGTTAAACGAAAAACCGAATTTCTCAACAGCGAATAGGGGGGACGGTGTAAGAGATTATGGTTATTTGATTATAATGAAATGTGAAAGAAAGTTCAGGACTGCTTTGAATAAAGGAGGGCATGATGGAATTGCAACGAAATTCCAAAAAAATATTTTTGCGAAACTTAAAAAGCAAGACGTATCCCTTGTTCACGTGGACCGCAATTTTATGGATGACAGCACATCCACTGTTGGTGAATAAAACACGGCGATGATGACAATTGTTATGATGAGCTTGATCATGATAGTGATAATAACTATTATGTAGATCGTCATGATGATTTGCATGATAGCGATGATAAACACGATTATGCCATTGAAACAAACGGTGGGAGATGAGATTTTTGATTACTCACTAATTACCAATTATTCACGGAGTACTAGACCAAGCGGGATAAATGATGGCATAATGTGGCTAGGGCGATTTTATAAGAAATAATTAAATCTGAAAAATGACCAGTGCCATTGCTCAATCACAGCGCCTATTATTGCCAAACATCGATAAGACCTAGATCGCGCCATGCCGAAGACAATCACTCAACGGAGATGATGGCCACGACGGCGACTACCTCGATGATGATGATGATGACGACGACGACGATGACGGCGATGATGATGATGAATCAAACTAAAAGGCGACTTTGTCAACTTCATTGCCGACAGCAATAACAACCGAGAGTCCAACAACCGAGAGTTCACTCCCGTCAACCACAACGCCAATTACGACTACACGAACAACTGTAAATTTAACGCCGTCAGCCTCATCGACAACAAGTAACGAAACGTCAATTATTACTCCTCCAGGTATTTCTTCAACCTCTACGTTTGCGTTATGTTTGTATAAATATGCCGACATAATTATATGTGTGATGTAAAATTGAATACTTATATAGCGACCTGTCAAGATATCCTCACGGAGTCGTTCTATGTGCTAGCCTAACTGACGTCAGATGTCATAATGAACGAATGATATGCACCAGTTAGCAAGAGAGTAAGCTGAAAGAGTCTCCAGTGGTGGCCTCGTGACAATAGAGGAGGGGTAACTACTGTACATCATGATGATGAGTCACTCGCAAGAGAGACGACAAGAGATGTAAAAGAAGGAATAAAGATGGGAAGTCAAATGACAAAATCTGTAGGATATGCGCACGACAAAGCAATGGTGGCCAGAGGTTAAAAAGGACTGCAAGAGCTAATGGATAATTTGGACAGGGTAACCAGGTGATAATATTGGAATGAAAGTAAACATCAATAAAACCGAAGTCATCTGTAAAGCACGTAATTTATAGAGATTAGGACCAATTATCATCTGAATATTCACTTGGTTCTTGTTTTCTCCGCAGCTACAACAGTCCCAACACCTACTGGTAGGTTAAAGTCTCTTTGTAAGCTTAATTGTAAAAAACAGCAACATTTGTTAATACATTTTTTCAATCGGATAGCCGAATGATTTTTCAAGGAACAGCTTACTTTCGTAGCACCGGGCGATACCATGTGAATTATACTCAGATGCCACGAAATAGAGAATCCCCTGCAACTATATCGCTTTGCGAGATCATTGTGTATCGGAGCGGATGACTCGGAATGGGAGAGATCCTCTCGTGCAAGGTATCTCTCATAAGTCGTACAAAATCACCTCTCCTTCGAAATGTATCTGTTTACAACTTTATAGCTAATAACATGTTGCGCACATTGAGTAAATATAGAACTGTATGAGTCGTGGTCATGGGCACAGCCATTTGATAATTATCGTTGGCATACGTCGGCAGAGATTCAGTGAAGACGACGACTTTCGCATAACACACTCTCTCTCTGTTTCTCCTCTCTGTCTCTCCTCTCTGTCTCTGTCTCTGTCTCTCTCTGTGTCGGTCTGTCTCTCTCTGTCTCTCTGTCTTTGTCTCTGTTTCTGTCTGTCTGTCTCTCTCTATGTCTCTCTCTCTATATATATCTATCTCTATGTCTCTCTTTCTGTCTCTCTCTCTATGTCTTTGTCTATGTCTCTCTCTATGTCTCTCTTGCTATTTGTATCTGTCTCTGTCCCTGTCTTTGTCTCTTTATGTCTCTGTCTCTGTTTCTGTCTTTCTGTCTTTCCCTCTCTGCCTCTCTACTTGGTTTTCTGTCTACTCTTTGGTAAATTTTAACATTGTCAGAATGTTTGTTGATTCGCTGACATTGCTGCATAATGTATACGCCTACATCGCGCAAAGGACTTCATGCATTGTATATATATACACTGTATATTGACGAATGTGTATATTGACAGGTGAAGTACGTTAGTAAGAAGAACGTAGGCCTGTGACAATAGCAATATTATTCCGACATTCCATTCCATTTGGACGCAATTTTTAGAAGCAGAATTTATGGTCGCTGAAAGGTGACCACGTGGATTTATGCAATTTGATGGCTAAACAATTTGTTTACGAGTTTCTTGTATGTTATTTACAGTTACGACACGAACGACATTTTCTGGTAGGTTACTTTTGGGTTACGGTTTCAGATCAAATCAACTTGTAACAGTTGAACATTTTATATTAGCCTTACAGTTTTTTACTTATTTTTATTGCAATGACCTGCTGCGAAATTTCAATAAAAATGGGAGTCAGGGACGCTAACAATGTGCCCGGAAAGTTGGGAACGTCGAGGGAGTTGGCTAGGGTCGATCCCGTAATAGTGCATACGGAACAGATTGCCTTGGTTAAGACACGGTTACCGGTCATCGACTGTTGTTCTGTACATTAAACAATGACGGTCTGAGCGAGGGGCTCAGAATAATGATGATGATAGAATAATAATGACGATAGCGATAATGATAACGATAATGATAATGATAATAATTAGCGAAATTGGCAACCACACTTCTCTCATAAGTGGCGAAAGGCGCGAAACTGCTTTTCTTTTTCATCGTATGTCTATTTGCATCCAGCGCTACAATCTGGTTGCTTTTAATGGCACTTTTTTTTGACCCCGTGACAACCCGTGACAACTAATTTAATAATAATATCTAATTCCCCGGGGGAACGAAGTACCTAAGAGCAATAAAGAAAATGATAATAATAATATTAATAATTATCATTTCCGCTTATTGACATGCCAAGCGAATGGAAGACTAGTCGAAATGTGTTAGCGGATTGTGAACTCTAAGCGCATCGTGTTCTTATCCATTATTATTATTATTACACTATCTGATTAAAAAAATTATAAAAAGCGTCAGAAACATTTCAAACGGAAATTAGGGATTGTGCTGTATACTTCTTTAAAATTGTGCATGCTGTTTTTTGCACAGGATACTGTTACATTGCGATTGGTGATAAGGGCGGATCGGAGGAATTGGGCGGTTCGGGTACAATAAACGGATGGGGAGGATTTGGTGATGGAAAACCACCATATTATCTAGACTTGAACGGTGTCGTAGGATTCTCAAATGGAGATAGACCACTGTATCCAGGAGACAGAGTGAATGTCGGTGAGGTTATTAACCGCGACGTGTGCAACGCTTGGTAAGAGGCCAACTGACAGTATAACATATGAGAAAATAAATATACACTGTTACGCACGCAGGACCCTAATAAAATTATGTTCTGCTGTGGTGACTGGTAACTGGGCTGCACTTATTATGTGCTGTCCGAAATGTCAGTAACTTTTTACGAATCTCACAGTAACATCCGTTTATTTTGTGCTACAATAAAGCTGATTATGTCATTTCAATGTTGACATCTGTAAGATTAAGCGTGCCATAACTCGTGATCTGGGGCATCATCTAGGTGGCCCTTAGAGGTTATGTTTTAAACTTGTATTGTTTCTAAGATAAACATGATATTGGTCAATTGTCGGCGGGTTTCTTATAAGTCACCTATAAGATACCTACCTGCCTTGTAGCGATTGTAATAAAACGTGTATCGGCATACAAAGCCTAATTTGTAGATACATTTATATACAATGATTTATATACAATACATAGATTTGATGGGTATTTATACATTTGACGTGGAGACAGTTAACTAATCTTAATCATTATCGTGAATTTCAAAGTACTGTATCGCCAATAAAAAGCCAATAGCAGTGTCTCAGCTTCTGGAGTGATTTGAGAATACGAGTGATGCGATAGATGCTTGGGCGCCCTGTTGAGAGCCTTGGTCTGTGAATTTTTGTTAAGTTACATGCGATTGATGCGATTTTTTGTGTGAATGAAATGCCGCGGATATATAAACTGCAGTAATCGTGCTTTAAGCGGACAACGGGTGAAGCAATGTAAGAGGCAGTTTTGAAGTCAAACTTGGGTAGGTGAGTAAGATAAATGAGAAATTGCTAAGTTCCCGGCAGGAATTTTTAAAGCGTCGCGGTAGTTTCCCTACGTACATATTGTATAGTAGAAAGAGACGTTTAAGTCTTATTGAGTCGGGAAAAGAAGAGGTTGGAGCGTCGTGATGTGGTCATAATTGGACGAAGCTCGTTGAATTTCAGACAAGCTACTCTAACTCTTTTCTTTCAACGATCTGAAGTCTGAAGTATAGATGTACACGCAAATGTTCGCGCTTGCAATAGGATCCTGCTAATTTCGATGACTTTGTAGGATGAGGCTATCGACAAAGAATTTGAAATAGTCATTTTTTCAATGCGTATGAAGCAACATCAAATTACTGTCATAGAAATTAGCTAAAAATCATCATCACTATGCTATGAGTTTTTAAATGAAGACCAATAGACCTATCGCTGGTTTTTTGCATGATGTGAGATACAGTTTTGCAGAAAAAATTTACTAAACACCGAGCCGCTACCAGAAGCATTCATCCGTTTATCTCTGTCACCTCGGCAACACTAACCTTGCTGAAAAGCAGCGCTACTGTGCTAACTCGAGAATCAGATCTCTTAAAACTTTAACGACGATCGTCTACTAAAATTCACTGAAAAAGTATGCAGCTTGCGGACGTCAGAACATTTCGCATAGTCCCAAGCAAGCATAACCGCTTGAGAAAAAGAGTCTAGATAGCAATTTTAATTTTTGTGAAAATACTTGCAGAACTTGGTATTATAAATGCAACTAAGATAAGTTATCAATCTCTTGCTGATCTAGGTTTGTGATTAACTACGAAGAGATGATTTCAATTTAACTATTTTTAAACATTTCTCTATCTTACAATTTTATTATTTCTTTTCATCTCTAGAAAATAATAAAGGCTAATATCTAAAAATACTTTTTCAGTAAAAATACAACAAATTGAAGATAATGAGTGGAATTTTCTTCTGTGTTGAAATCTCTAATGTTTCATGGTACAAACTTGTGGTAGCAATAGTCTGCGTTGATAAATGAAAGTTTTAGTGTTCCGCTGTCCTAATGAAAAGTTCTATATTAACGTTGTATCCATAGATTTTTTGGACGTAATCGATGTTATCTCTTTTTTCCAGTGAATGCCTCGAAAATGGAACGCTCCGCTGTTACGTCAGTATTGTTTTATATGTTTCCTTACTCATATCATCAATGCACATTAAACACGGCACTGTCTCTTAGTTTGCGAATTTGACTAGAGGCCATAATTAATTAATTATTTCACACACAGAATGAGCATTAATTAATGGAGTGACGTACAATTATAGTTGACGTTTCCGTTCCAAGTGGCTGTTTTGAAGATCAATATAACAACACATTTATGCGGTTTTCTTCTCAGCACAATTCCGTAATTTCAATATCTGATACAAATTTGCGATTCTGATTATGAGAGTGGTGTATATTTTGATCTGTTACAGAACATTGAAGGTCTCGCGTTTAGAAGTCTCAGTGACGCATGTTTCCAATACGCATGTTATGAAGGTCTCCTGCTTCATGGAGACTTTCCACACAGGTGTGGGTGTCGAGAGGTAAAGAGAAAACCAGTTCAGTTTGATTCCAGTATAGCATTCAACCACCTATGCACCGATTTTTTCCAATACCTAACACGCGAAAGAGGCTTACAAAGAATGTATCTGATGTGATGATGGCATATCCATGCAGTAGACCCTGAGATAGTCTGATGATGCTTCATGTCATATCATGAAACAATTAGAGCATTTTGTGCTCTTAACGTTACGTCATCGAGATCCCGGACAGCTTCAAATTTGCCGCACAAGAGGTCGACAAAAAATGCATGCCAAATTGAGTGTGCATAATAGAGTTAAATTAAACTGTAATAGAGTTAAATGAGCTGCTTATGCTCGTTGAAATATTTTACAGTAACTGCTTAAGAGTGGGACGCGGTGGCGTAGTGGTATGTTCTGGGCTTTGCAACCCAAGGGTCTCAAGTTCGAACTCCCATCAAGTCACTGCGTAGCGACCTTGGATAAGTTGTTCACCCGTAATTGTCTGTGAGGAAGGCAATTGGAAACTACCACACTCACCTCATCCCCGGGTAGCGTAAAAGGCAGATAAATCATCATCGTCATCGTCTGCTTAAGGCTAAAATCGTAAATAGCATATTGCATTATAAGCAATTGCAACGTTGCATTAAGAGCACATGAAAGTAACATAAAAGCAATGTAAACAACCCTGAGTTCATATGCTCTGCTCTACACACGTGGAACATATGAAGCGGAAATTATTATAGTGTTCGACACCGGAAACCATAGGCCTACATATCACGCGGAAACCCCAGATAACTGCCCGCGATTCAACCTGATAAAAATTCTTCAACCGAGCAAACTCGTCACGTAATGTGGGTTCGAAATATTTGGAATTTTGAAAACAATTCCCACTACAAAGCAGACAGATGAATTTCTCTTTGCTTGACAGTAGCGTCTACCAACGGAAGGGGAAGAAAGATTTCCCACGGTTGCCAGAAGGGAATTCAGCGCTTTGGACATAGAGGGATACTGGTTCCCATTTAAGAAATCATTGTAATAGTCCTGAGTGATTTCCGAGTCTCTAATAAAATTATGATAATCAGTCAGAGTGGAAAGTTTGTTCTCCAGTTGCTTGTAGTGGCGATAGACGCCGCTGCAATTCCTCAAAAGGGTTCTATGACTGATTAATGTAAGAATACATTTCCAATGCGAATGATTTGTTTAATTATTTACAACAAATAATTCAGTGGCATGTGTATTTTTGCTTGCAATGAATATAATGAAAAAAGCTTATTATTTGACCTCAGAATTGTCTTTATATTTATATAGTATTTCTGTGACTTCCTCGATTACTTATCTTATTCAGTGTGGCAAATATTATTGATAACCCTCTTAGATAATTGATTGTAATTCACTGCCTATTCCAAGTTTTCTATTTTGTTTCAAGGATCAAACCAATCAGGAACTACCGTATCCAGATTGCTGCAAATGCATCGATAATTATACAAATGCAACAATTACAATACCTGCAACAACAGAAGCTCCAACAACATGGACAACAGGTGTGAACGAATTCAATTATTCATGTATTCATCCTATTCGGTATGCGGACGATCGGTCATAGGACGATTGGTCATAGGACGATTGGTCATGGGACGATTGGTCATAGGACGATTGGTCATAGGACGATTGGTCATAGGACGATTGGTCATAGGACGATCGGTCATGGGACGATTGTCAACAGCACCAACAACCACGGGTTCAACAATAAAGTCTGCTTCACCTCCTACAAGTCTAACAGGAATTTATTCGACATCAAAGCGTATGCATGTCTGCATGTAGTATTTGTGCATGAATAGGTTGGCCGATTAGACATTATCACGTTATGTGCAAGCTAGAAACAAGAGACGTTCCTCTGGTTTCTAGCTACACATTTACTGTTTGGACCACCCTAATGCATGTAATTATGCGTGCGCCTGTATGTGCTTCGAACTAAGCAGTGGCGCGTTAGGACATGGCTTTACAATTGATTTGCTAATGTGTTCTTTGAGCGTAAGAATACTACTCATCTTGTTTGCTTTGACGGAATTCGAAAAGATCCTTCTTGCCAAGAATATAATGCATGCAAGGGGTAAAATGGTGTAACGCTACACCGATAGTCCAATAGTATACCAAATGAACGCAACGGATTGAAACAGAGCAAGTTGTAAGAGGAACCAGTAGGTCATGTCGGTCTAGATAGTGATGAGGACGACGAGAGGCAGCCGAAAGACGACGACAAGTACGGTCACAAAGATATCGTAGAGTCTGTCCTAAAAGGCTGTGAAGTAAAGAAATCAGATGGGTAGCTGAATTTAACACCGATTTCAGAGGTGACAGGCGAGTTTTCGGAAGATCAATAAGTAGCTAGTTACAGCAATCTATGATAAGAAAACAAAAGCATGTGTCATAAAAATAAACGTACGTGTTGGAGGGGACAGATTGCCTGACAGCTCAAAGATGTCTTAGATTATATTAACTAGAGCGAAATGGAGTAGAGATGTGTTCAGCAATCGAAGGAGTGCTTTCAATGGTTTACAACAGCAAAATCATGAACAGAAATATATAAGATGAACAATTGAAACCGTTCAGAAAGTAGGCTATTATGGTTTTAGTCGAGTTTATGAAGCTGCTGATGGGTGCCAGCGACAAAACACCTGCGTATGGTAGAATTGAAAGACGGGAGAGCAATTTTGGTAGAATGGTGAGCTTTAATACCAGACGGAATAAGAATCGACTTTTCCAGATAAGGAAAGAGACAAACCGTTCTCATATAACCAAAATATAGGTTAAGGTGGAAGATTAGATCAGATACATTGTTCGTTTTATTAAGAACTAACAGTGATAAAAGGAATTCACTATGACACTGGAAATAGTGCATAGTGAGATTGGGAAGAAATAAAGAGAAAAAGTATTCATTATGGCAAGTTATCGACAAGTTCCATTGCTCACTCTAATGTATCGTATTTTGAAAGGGTGACACCAAGACAAGACAATGACGAGCGTGACTAAGACTTTCACAACTTCGGCGAATGCGACAATGACGACAATCCTGATGACGACGACTACGACGATGGCGACGACTTATGCAATGATGACGATGATGACAGCGACAACCGTTATGATAATTGTGTGGTTATTGTCAGTTGTAGTAACACGAGAGCCAAATGTAACCCCGTCAACCCCAACTACAACAGGAAGTCCGCCACCTCCATGGACAACGACCGGGGCACCAGGAACATTGGAAACACCAGGAACAACAGGAACACTCAGTACGTCACCTCCATGGATAACAACATCACCTCCAACAACAACAGGAATAACTGTATCAACAATAATAGGAACAACCATAACCGGAAGTACGCCATCTTCAACACCTTCAATAACCGAAACTTCAACTCCACCTAGATCATCATCTACATCAACACAGTGGCCACCAAGCGGTAATTTTCTAGAAAATAAAAAATAATTTTTCACTGTTAGTGTTGATGACCAATAGATTAGATCATCAAGTTTATAATAAACATTACTTTGCTATTGTTCTTCACAATAATTGAATAAGGTGACGAATGCATAGCTTCATTTAGAGCATCTGTGAGATCCCGAAGGTGCACAGTATTAAAATATCCCGACGCATAGACGCAGAAGTACGGGTGCAATTTACATGCGATCAACGGTGCTCATCAAATGATCTTCCTCATTTCTGAAACACATAAGCTGAACATCTTCATTTGCTTCCACTTTGTGTTCGAATTCAGTTCAAGTTCTCTTTATTACTTACTTAATACCTACAAAGCGTTTCTGGCTAAACCGGTCAAATTGCACGTTACCATTGTTATGCTATCAGCATAACAATTCGTCATGTACCACAATTGAATGGATAAAATTTATATGCCTAGCAGAAATTATGTAGAAGTTTGAATAAAACAGGAAACGGTTATTGACCAGAGAGACATGTCAACAGAGAATGAGTCAGAGAGAGAGACATGTCAATAGGGAATGAGTCAGAGGGACGTGTCAATAGGGAATGAGCCAGCAAGACATGTCAATAGGTAATGAGTCAGAGAGACTTGTCAATAGGGAATGAGTCAGAGAGACATGTCTAAGAGGATCTAGTTCAGAATTATCGGTGTACACTTGAGCAGATCAGTTCAAAATTGAACTTTAGTTAGTTGTCCTCGGATCCTGGATCTTTTAAAACTTGGTCAAAGTCTTCTAAAACTTGGCTCCAATATTTTTCCAATATTTTATTAACTTCTGCATGAGCAAGTATCGAACATACTATTGCTTTTGGCACAGATTTCTGCATCGTGACGTCTGGCAATGTTTACGACGACACGTATGGAGGCATTGGAGAGGAAATACCGTATATCGAGAGAGATGGTATACCAGGATTTACACCAGGAGACACGGAAGTGCGTTTAGGAGACCTAGTGGCACCCTACGATGTTGTTTATGTCAGCAAATGCAGAATTTGGTAAGATACAATGATCAGTATAACGTGTCAGAAAATGAATATTTATAGATGTACACTTTTTGACACTTTACATTGCAACCACAAAGGAACGTTTTTTGTAGCACAGAGGGGCAAGAACCCTTAACTTCCTTTAACTCTGCTATCTAGAAGGATCGTGTAATTCAGCTCAAGCAAGTGTAGGATTCAAACGTGTCCCACGACTCAAGGTCTTGGACGCTGTGATGCTCAAGATGGCGCTATAGAAATTTATGTTTTAGATTATATCGTGCGTAATATAATTGCGATTTATGTAAATTGTCGGCTAGTATCATTTAGACCTCGCCTTCGTGAAAACTGCTTCTCGGTGAACTGTGGATGTTAAATTTTTTACTAGTTTTTGAAAGTACTTGTGTTGCGATGCGATTTGCATTGCGATCGCATTGGGATCTAGATAAATAGCAGTGGATGATCGTCGCAGGCAAACATTGGCGATAATAATTATTATCATCATTTTATTTGAACTGCGACTTTTGTATCGAAGAGCTTGTCATTCCATTACACCGTTGGTTATTGCTTTTATTGGGATCTATATAAATAATATAATATAATATAAGAATTGATTTTCAAAGATGCTACTACTGATAAACAAATATCAATGCTCACGCAAATACATGTCCTGCAGTTAGGCTTATTTATGATACGCGTTGTAAATGCAATTTGTTTTTAGATGACGATAATGATAATAACCATATCTTGTTATCTTGATAACAACAACAACAACAACAACAATATTACTACTACTAGTACTAATAATAATGATAAATTTAAAAATTGCAATAATGCCTATCATATTTAATGGGCGGTGTTAGCCTAACTTTGTTTATTTATGTCTGAACTAATTTCAAGTCACCTTGTAAAACATTCGAATATTTCATTGCAGTGCCTGCGAGCTCAGTGCAGGATTCAGCTGTCACGTTAGTATTGTTCTGAAAGTTTTAAACAATGCATTTCTGGGAATTTAGAATTGACAGACCCGTAGTCGTTGTTATAATTGAAAATTTATATTTAGCCACTTAAAGAAAACACGACCAAATGAAATCGTAATAAGGATTGACTAAAGAGCTCATATCAAAGAATGCGGGGTAACCTATCTTCAGCAAGTTTGACCAACAAAGCGAGTCTCCAGTGCTGCGCTTTAGAAGCTTTAGTTAGGGAAAGTCAGTTCACCCTGTTACTCACATGCGAATATGACTTTCTTGTTGATTAATTAACGCCATGAATTAATTAACGAGCTCCATGTTCACAAATAACCAAGTCTATTAACTAATTTAATAACAAAAGATGTGGTCGGTACATAGGTATTACGACAATCGAATATCCGAATGTATTGTACGATTACAAGTGATTATATTATTATTTGAAGCGATGTCTTGTCTGAACTGTTGTAGGATGTTGTTGACACGTGGGCTAATCCCAATGACCCGTGTATGCATTACTCCTGCTTTTATGGCCAAATTCAGGCCGTTGATTCATCCTCCTCCCACTGGTGTTACTGTGAAGAGGTAAATTTATGATTACAGTTCAATTTAGTTTCAGTTTAGAATGCAACTTCCTCTGTACCGAGTGTTCCTGAGACATAAAAATGCAAAGAGCTCAAACGCTTGCATACACACGGGTACACATTTATATACCTACATACATACATCAGTACATATCCACATGCAGACAGATACATATATTTAATATTTTTATTGTAATCCAATCTCACGTCTAGTGTGACGCAGTTTCCGATGAACGTCGCCTGGAGTAAAATAAAAATCATCGAATTCCAGAGCATTGTATGAGCCGATCGATTCATGTGGCAGCAGTCACAGGTCACAGTGATTATGCAAGTTGAAAAAAAATCCTAATTTACGTTTTAAGAAAATTGTGCATTGGAACTGAATGTGGCAGCAAATTCTAACGAGTGGACCAATGTTCACAGATCGAGAATGTCCAAGAGCTCAATGCGGTTACCTATAGTTCAGCAGTACTTTGGATTTGAGTCATACACGAACACTCTAATCGGGTTTGGTTCAGATGTCTATTGTTTCCTCTAGTCTTCTGAGTAGTCGAACGATTGTCTTTTCTTGAGGACAACTTGTTAATGTTGAACCAAGGACATGTTATTCTTTGATAAAATTCAGAATATGTGCAAAGCCACAAGACCACGAACACAAGTACACTTGTGTTCCTTAATAAGGATTTGTCAAGTAGGACAACTCGCCATGTCGGCAAAATAATTAAAAGTTCAGGCTGCAGAATATTCCTTATTCGTGCTTGCAAATTTCCTTCATGCGCAATTTTTTCCAAATGCCTATTGCATCTTATAAAGCCCTCTTTACTCAGAATGTTCTTACCTCTAGTGTCTCATACAAATTCCTCCATGTGAAAAATGCGTTCTACCAGTACTGAAGTCTTTGGAGCACACAATAGCTTTTCAATCACTGGATGTAAATGTACAAACCGTGAGCACTTATTTAAATTATTCTCCATTGGACGACTTTATTAAGCTTCTGAGACAAGTCTTGGCATGGCTTCCAGACACAGCCAACTGATGCCGATGTTACGATCATACCAGGAAATTGAATACACCACACGACTTCACATATATACTTGATGTTTAAAGCAACGAGACTTGACCGTTTTGCGTATTGCGATGAGCAAGGCCAAGACCTTTGATATCAGGGACCTATATTTAAAAGCGATATCGAGTGCACTCGAGCAAGACTTGGTCTCGAGAACACCACAACTGATCGTCAGTGAATGAGAGAAATCCATTTGTTTGCTCAGGACTTTCCCAATGTCTCCAAATAGTTTATAAGAATTCCTCAATGAATTTCTATTTTCAGTTTAGCTTATACTAATGGCAACTCTTCTAGATAATCATAACAAGGCCTACTTACAATCAATAAAATGTGGTTTTTTTCTGGTTCAAGGATGAAACCAATGTTTACTTACCGTATCCGATATGCTGCACATGCGAAGGTAAGATATATATATACATATATATATGAATATATATATATTAGCATACGCAGTAGGCCCCATAGCATAAATAATCTGCGGCCAAGGATGGATGAGGTAGATGCAATAAACCGCCATAACTAAAATGAATAATCATCTACATGGCTATAATGTTGATGGTATTTATATTACAAAAGCAACCCCAACTCCTCCCCCTCCAACAACAAGAACAACAGGACCACCAACTCCTCCACCTTCAACGACACCAGGAACTCCTACTCCACCACCTCCAACAACAAGAACAACAGGACCACCAACTCCTCCACTTTCAACGACACCAGGAACTCCTACTCCACCACCTCCAACAACAAGAACAACAGGACCACCAACTCCTCCACCTTCAACGACACCAGGAACTCCTACTCCACCACCTCCAACAACAAGAACAACAGGACCACCAACTCCTCCACCTTCAACGACACCAGGAACTCCTACTCCACCACCTCCAACAACAAGAACAACAGGACCACCAACTCCTCCACCTTCAACGACACCAGGAACTCCTACTCCACCACCTCCAACAACAAGAACAACAGGACCACCAACTCCTCCACCTTCAACGACACCAGGAACTCCTACTCCACCACCTCCAACAACAAGAACAACAGGACCACCAACTCCTCCACCTTCAACGACACCAGGAACTCCTACTCCACCACCTCCAACAACAAGAACAACAGGACCACCAACTCCTCCACCTTCAACGACACCAGGAACTCCTACTCCACCACCTCCAACAACAAGAACAACAGGACCACCAACTCCTCCACTTTCAACGACACCAGGAACTCCTACTCCACCACCTCCAACAACAAGAACAACAGGACCACCAACTCCTCCACCTTCAACGACACCAGGAACTCCTACTCCACCACCTCCAACCACAAGAACAACAGGACCACCAACTCCTCCACTTTCAACGACACCAGGAATTCCTACTCCACCACCTTCAACAACAAGAACAACAGGACCACCAACTCCTCCACCTTCAACGACACCAGGAACTCCTACTCCATCACCTCCAACAACAAGAACAACAGGACCACCAACTCCTCCACTCTCAACGACACCAGGAACTCCTACTCCACCACCTTCAACAACAACGGGAACACAATCTACAACGTCAGAAGGTACACTCTCACTTTCAACGACAACGGGAGTTGCATTTATATCTACGTCAACACAAACGAGTGATTCGTTATAAAATATAGAATTATTGTGGCCTTTTTAGTGTGGATGATCAATTGACCATCATGTTTTCCGACAGTTGTTTTCTTTGCTTTCCTTTTACTTTTGTTTTACTTGCTTTCCTCTTACTTTTGCTTTCCTTGCTTTCCTTTTTCGCAATTAGATGCGCATCGTTTCATACTACCCCCCGGTGCGGCCTTAGGTAACCTACATTAATGACCTGATATAGCCTTGGAACGACCATTTTCATTGGCTTCCCGTTATACTGTTTGAATTCAATTCTCTTTATTACCTCCAATGTGTTTCTGGGTCAATCTGGGCGCTTCCTTTATGATACCTGCAGTCGACCTGATATTAGCCAGCTCTGGACGTCTTTTGCTCTCCTTAGACTTGCAAAATGACAGTGACTAAAGCTTCGACAAAGAAGTAATTGCTATGATGGCGGTGTTTATATTGGTACCAGAAACGACTACATCAACGACAATAGAAACACCAACTCCAGCGACAACAGGTATTACCGGAACAACATCAGGAATAGCCAAAACGACGTCAAGAATAACCCCGACTCCAACTGGAACTCCAACTAGATCACCTCCAACGATACCAGGAACAACCGAAACACAAAATATCAATTGTACGTATGATTGTGATCTGACATTTATAAGGCACCAATTCAAGTGCAGAATCATTATTGTCAATAAATCGTGAGAGTAAATGTTGAATATTTCTATTAAGATTTACCAACCTCATGTCTTCTTATGTGAGGTTTTATGGAGTCTTGGTTGCATTGGTGTCGCACCAATTTTTTATGAATGTCGCAATTACTTACTTAATGTTTTGTCTTGATAATTGGTTTTCTCCAATTTTACCCTCCGTCGTGTTCCCCTTTTAAGTAAAGAAGAATGTTGGACTACATTCTTAACATATTCAGCATGGCGCTAATATGTTGCATACGACGTTGCATGCGTGTATTCAAAATCTCACCGCAGGTTTCTGTCCCATGAAGTCATACATAATACCCGGTGAAACGGCTTGGATAGAACGAGACGGAAGACCTGGTCCATCTGGAAACGATACAATTGTCTATCCAGAAACCATTCTGGATCCATACGTCAGAGTTCATATTGGCGAATGCCAAGAATGGTAAAGACGCAAGTTGTTTCTAATTAAAACCATAATCATGTGTCTTAAAATTATTCGATGTAACGAAAATAGGAACACATCTTAATCCAATCTCTTTATTGTTTTCCAATAATATTCTGATATAATTCAAAGACACAGAAAACAAATGGCAAGATTTAAAAATAATGTCTCTCTGTTGAATGTCCCATTAACGAAGTTAAATTGACCAAAGCAGATTATGTTTTAGAATGTCATAGTAGAGTAGTAGATTATTCTGGTAAAACATTTAGGTGAATTATAACTTCGTCATAATGATAATCAACAGACATTTTGTAAATCTTGAAAATTTTTAGCTGTGTTAGTTTTAGTAGACTAGTAGCTTTTAAAATATTGGTCTCACGACTTTGTAAATGCGATGCAGCTGCGTGAGACACCGTAATGTATCATCTTTCAGTATCCATGTCGTGCTAACAATTACCATGGGCCAAAGTGCATTTTGGTTGCAAGCTCATTAGACTTGCTCTTCCATACATGCATGACAATTCGCTAAAATGGCACTGTGTGAATTTGATTTAACACCAGAGTAATGTTTGGAATGAATTGGAGAGCTGAAAATAAAGTGGGGGTTTGAACCGTCTCAACTCCCTGACAATTCATCATTGGATAATGGAAATCAATAGCCAGGCCATTTCGACTCTTCGGCAAAGTGCGTGTTTATATCGTTTGCAAAACGTTTGGAGCGCTTCTCACAGAATTGACTATTCAGATGCCTTGGGGAGAAAAAACACCTTAAGAGAACGACAGTATGCATGCAAGAGTAATCTTAGACATGATCTTAGCATGATGCATATGGTGGAGGCAATCCCACGTGAAGGGACCTGTCACAGCAAATGCCCGGCATAAAGCCAAGGCACACAAAAGACGGTCAGTAGAGCTCACGAGGCGGTCCTATGTAGCAGATCTGATACAGACTTACATGTACGCATAAGGACGGAAATATATTGGGGCAAGACCTAGTTGACATGGGTTGACCAGAAGTAGGATCTTACATACGATACGTGAGGTTATCGGGAGCCAGTCCAGGACTTCAAGCGCAAAAGCTGAAATGTGGGTAAACCGAGGAAGGTGTGCTAAGAGTCTAGCAGCAGCGTTTAAGACTGATAGAAGGGCATAGATTGCAAGTGAGACTCAAGAGTAGTTGAACCAGTGCAACATAAGTCGGTTTTAATGATAAGCGACCAATGCTCAACAATTGCGTGCGTCTATCAGAGTATAATAATCTATCAAATGATATTGTTTTGCGCGATGAAACGTGCTTTCATTCAGCATTAACAATTCTTGATATTTTTACAGCGTATGTCAAACAAACGGAGCTTTGAACTGCTACGTGAGTATGCATTCTACACAGAATATGATAACATGAATTATGATTTATAAATGGACACGTTTAAATAAATATCGGGTAGGCAGACAGATTAAGTTAAGCCAGCAAATGCACTGATGCAAACGCGATGTAGGTTTAGCTGTTTGAAACAGTGATGGTCATTTCACCTTCCATTACAGATCGAGATTTGTCCTAATAAGAGTAATAACACATTTACTTCAAAAACGTCTAGTCTGAATAAGGTTATTTAATCATTATTATCGTCAACCTATGTTTATGGGACTTGTACCTTGATGAGTAGCAATATTAGACAACATCTACTTTGTCTACTGTCTACTTATATTAATGATATGAGGTGGCTTAACGGTGAGGCTGAAATGCCTTTGGATCGAAGGCGCAGTGTCTGAATTAGCTGAATATATTTTGACAATTGGCAGTCTTCTTTATAGTAATTGCACAATTGTTCGTCGGTCATATAAGTAAAATGTTCTCCTGCATGTCTAAGAAACTAAGTCATCAGAAATAAACAATAAGCGTCATACACAAATAATAATGGAGCATATATTCATTAATAGGCCTATGTGCAATCTTAAAACATAAAGAGGCAAATAATATGATAAAGAATTACAGTTATATTCAGCTACGACAACCTTGAACTACAATACTCTTCTCCGACATTTTTGGCTTAAGGAGTTTTAGGGTCGCTGTAAATTTCTAACTTTCCTACACAAGATTCGCCACGGCCACTGTATATAGAAATTATAGAGAAGGGCGACGCTAAGATCACAGCGTGATTTAACGCAAATTACACGAAGAAAAAAATTAGGATTCCAGTTTACATATTTCACAGATCCTTTCTTGGGACGCACACACAGGCACATTTTGGCTCCTTTCTGCGTTGGATGAAAGATTGAAATAAGAATTCATGTTGGTCTATAAGCATAGATCTGTCTTGTTGCAGAATATGTCAAGCAGCAGGGAAGATGATCGAAACAAGTGTATCAGCTATGTGTGCGTTGATGGTTCTCTCGTCACAGTCAACATTTCAAGCAGTTGCACGTGTCCTGCGGTATGTGAAGTTTTCAATTTCTTCGCAATAAACTATCAATATTATGTTTAGCAAACAAATCCCCAGAAATTCTCACCTCGGTCTCAAACATTTGCCTTTCTGAATATTTATTTGAATAATCCTCTTGTCCCAGTCGTAAAATTTACTTCTAGCAGAACGTCCGATGGAGCTCTGTATTATTGTAAAAAGCGTAGGTCTTCTCCAGGATCTATGAAGCTCTGTATAAATTTTTCAAGTCTACTATAATCTTATCTCGCTCCAAGTTTTATTGGATAATCAAACCCACTCGAGTTATGTCTTTCAGTTCTCTAACATTAATCGTATATGAGCTCAACATTTTGCAACTTCAATATACTAGTTTGCGTCGTCACAGTCATGCCAAGATACCATGCATACTAAGCTCAGCATTGTAATGACTAGAATACAACGACCTGGATGCGGTCTCAGTAGGCCTACATGATAGGACTCGTCATTAGCTCCCACCTTGCGCAAATAAGTCGTGAGCGCAGCTGCTTCTTTTCATGAGAGCGCAATCGTATCATTTACTCAGTGTTAATAAAATCGGTGAATATTTGCTCTAATTCTACAGGGCTACAGAATCGATGTCAGTCCCTCGTCCGATTGTTGTTATTGTGAAACAGGTAAGTGTTTTCTTTTTATTCGGGAATACTACGTCGATGCAAGGATATTATAAGAGCATCATTTCTCAGTTAATTACTAGCTCGTTTCATAAAGTAAGCTTAAAGAGTAGAATGCCCAAAATATATGCACATAGTAGCATTCTTTTATAAAGATATTCTAGCACAAAGGCGAAAGAGTACGATACGACAGCGTATCGATATCGTTATGTCCTACCTCTAAATATTTTCAGTCCCCTCGCCTGCTATTCCTTCATGCATATCGGTGAACTCACCAGAAACGCATAATTCTTCACATCTTGATTGTATCTAGCATCCGCATTGACATCCATAATATTTGCCATCCACGGCCCACGCTTAACTGTACTATTCACTCTTTCCATATGCAATGTGATGTAATGAGATACTTCTTTAGCGCCACTCGATATCAGAGGCGCTCACGGCTTAGCAGATAGCTAAACGGAGAACAGGACAGTCTTCAGGCGCCTCCGGAAAGCAGCAGGGAAGAGCAGGCAGCTCTACTCGAAGAGGAAGGGGGAGACTATTCCAGCTGGTAGGACCAACGTGCGCGAAACTCCTAGATTGGGCCGCGGCAGAATGCATGCGGGAACCACCAGCAGTACGCTGGCAGAGGAACAAAGAGAAGACCGATGCCGAATAGAGCAGAGCCTATTGATGAGGGCCAGAAGGTAGGCCGGTGGAGACCCAGTAAGATAGCTTAAATATGCGTGTCCCTTGCTCTCTAGAAATCTGTCTCCTGTGCCTTTTATTAACTCTCAAAATTTCCTTGCATCACACCGAGCTTCAAATCACTCAATTTCCATAAAATATCGGTGCTCTAATAGAGTGCAAATGCCAATCGCTTACCCGCAACATAGCCCATTGACGCCAACCCTAGGGGATAATACAGCAAAAATACTTAACTGGCATATTTGTCCCAGATAATATCTGGTTACCAAGATATTATATTGGTTACCAAAATATTATCTTGGTGACCTTTTTGCATAAGACAGTATAAACACAGGGCTAACTTATTTTTTAAATCATCAGTCGTAAACATGACGTGATTGTCCTTACAACAAATATGTCCCAAGAGATATTATATGAATTACTGTAATTTCTTGCTTGGAATAAAATTAGTTATCTACAAATTCATGTATTTGAGCGAGTTTGATTACGCAGTACTTAAATAATTATTTTTTAGTTGAGACACCTACACCGTCCGGTCCAGGTAGGTTATTTCTTTGAGAAATCAGATTTTCTTTAAAAATCTAGATTCTAGAATTATTATCCAATCTCATTTAAGATGAGGCACAATCATGTCAATATAGTTTGCACATTTCTTTTTATCTATAGAATCAACGTCAGTCAAACAATCGGTCATTTTTCTGAATCTTTAAAGGTGGATCCCAGCGAAACTGAAAATATCTCCAAAAATCATTAGATATTGAGGCGGTCACGGATATGCATGAAGATAATATGATTAGACCTATTGATTTTAGAAATCTTAAGTAATGAAAGACAATATTCGCGTTTTGAATCTTGACGACGTCGATTAACATCGCGCAAACAAAAAGAGATTTGTTATGAGTTATTGCTATAATTTACTGTAATTTCTTTCTTGGAATGTAATTATTTAAATCTATATGCAATGCGCGTATTTGAACGAGTTTGATCACATGACCGTTAAATTATTCGTTTTAGGAAAAACACCCACACGACCCGGCCCAGGTCAGTTTTTTGTTTCAGAAATCAGATTTTCTTTGAATTGTCCAATCTCAGTAAAGCTAGATCATTCGCAAATACATTGTGCACATGCATTTTTTTTATAGAAGTAAAGTTTTATGAATCAAACATAGAATATTATTCTGAACGACGTTCAAAGATGGGTAATATAACGCACCTGAAAAGGTCAGTGAAAATATCTTTCAGAATCTTTTGATATTGCAGAAGTCACGGATATGCATTAAAAAATTATTACTGATTTTCAACATCTTTCAGGGATGAATAACAAGGATCGCATTTTGAATCTTGACGTCGATTGTCCTTACAAAAACAAAAGAAATGCGTTAAGAGTAATGTCATTAAATTACAGTAATTTCTTGCTTGGAATTAAGGTGTTTATATAGAAATGCATATATTTGACGAGTTTGATCACGTATGACTTACATAATTCTGCTTAGATGAGACACCTACACTGCCCGGTCCAGGTAAGTTCTTTCTTTCTTTGAGAAATTATATTTTCTTTAAGATTTTTTAATGAACGAATCTCGGTTAAGCTAAATCATAGGCCACGATAGTGCGCACATTTATTCTTATGGAATCAACGTTTAAAGATGAGTCCTACAGCAAATCTCTCCCACAGTCTTTGGGCGTCGGTGAACCTACAACAAAGTTAGACATGGCGTGCTACTTCCAAGCGTTGACTATGTAATTATAGTGGTATCGGGGTAGATTTTGCGAAAGTCAATGATCTGCCTGACAATTGGCGAGAAGCCGAATGAAACATCGTAGTACCAAAGAAAGATCAATCATCTTGCCCCCGCAACCCTCTAAAAGCTCCACTTGCTTCGCATATATAGGTCAACCAGTGTAATTTTTACCCAAACTATAATGGTCCTCACATACCTAGCTTTCCAGTTTTAGGTGTCACTTTGCTGTTTTATCAAAGACGATGGCACTAATCCACGTCTGTTAAATTTTCCATAATAGAGATAATTACTTAAATTGAGGATTAGTGTTGGTATGTTCCGGAACTGAAAAGGTTTTAGACAAGATGCGTAATCGCCATTCAAAGGATTTTGATTTTATGCATTCGACGTAGGCTATATCCATCTAATTTAATATCGCCTTACCTAGTCCGTTTATTTCTACGGTGCTATGATCATGATACTCAAGACTTCATTCGAAGTTCACCTAGAGTGAAATCGTTATCCAAAAATCACACAGTCAACTAGAAAAGCCAGGTTGAAATGCAACAGATCATAAGAGACCAGAAATCAGGTAGTTAAGCAGGCGACAGACGAATCTGTCTTAAGCTTAGTGCTGAAGGAATTTACTGCAAGAGCAAAACTGGTTGGCGAATTCTAATGCGTTGGACTGGTCCGCACACATTTATGGGTATATACAGCACATACAGCGTGATAATGACCACCACATGATATGAAAAATTGACCAACAAAATGACAAAAACTGATAGATGGCGCAATCGTTCCATTTCCTTAAGAGATTTGTTATTTTGCAATCGTTATTGGTCACGCTGCACTCGAATGCTTCTATTTTAGCTGAGACGCCTACACCGCGCGGGCCAGGTAGGTCCTTTCTTTGAAATATCAGATTTACTTATAAAAATATCGATTTTTGATTTATATAATCTTGTTTAGCTAAAACGTACACAAATATATTGTGCACATTTATTTTTCTATGATTATCATTTAAGAGTGGTCCTAGTGAGCGTACTAAAATCTGCCAGACTGTATAAGTGTCGGTGAATAAAGTTGGCATCAGATATATGACGTAAGGTAAATTTTGCGTTTCCAAGAGTTGACAACGGATAATAGTCTAGGGGTAGATATTTCGCAAGTCACGGGTATAATAATAGCCTTGGGTAGATATCTCGGAGGTCACGGATGTACAAAAAATATAAGACTGTTTTAGACAAATCTTGACGTCGATTGTCCTTAAACACGCAGAAGCAATGTGCTTAGAGTTTTGACTATAAACTGCTGTAATTTATGGGTTGGAATGAAGTAACTAATATACAAATTCACATATTTTACCGATTTCTGATTAATTAGCACTTGAATGCTTCTATTTTAGACGAGACACCTACACCACCCGGTCCAGGTAAGTTATTTCTTTGAGAAATCATATTCTCTTAGAAAAATATCGAATCTAGAATTACCGAATCACTGTTAGGCTATAACATGGGAAATATAATATTATTTTGCATAATTGTTTTGTATGGTTCTTTATTGCAGAAATTTTATACATCTTTGATGTGAACATTTAGGTTTAATATTATGTTGCTTTTTAGGTTACCCAACGTCCACAACACTTAGTGGTATGTCTCTGTTCAGTCATTAAAACAATTAGAAAAACAATAAATTCCAATTATTCAATTTTTAAGTATTTTGATCTGATCAACTCATTTTTATCTCTTACTCAGTGTCTATTCAGCTCTATCTTAAAATGTTATTTCAACATCTAAACCGAAAAAGAACGGGTTCCACCGTTTCTGTTTCACTCTGTGCTGCTCCGGTCGTTGCTCTCGGCTTTCTCGCTATTTCTTCATGAAAATCTATGACCTCTCAGAATTTGCGCTGTTATTGGACTTGAAATTGCTCCAATGATCACTGCATTTATCGTCCATGCCATGCTTGACTATTGCAATTCAATTTTTCTGAATATAAACACCGTCCAAATGCGCGGCTTCCAAGCTTTCTGGATTTTTCTGGGATATTTCGATAGAATCATCAGTAAATAGAAGTTTTAGGAAACAATTGCATAAAGGACATTTGCATTTCCAAAAGGATAATGCCATCCGTTTTCTAAAGCATCTTTTACTGAATGTTAGTTTTGATTCAGTACTTTATGTCATTTTTATAATAGGGCTTATGTCATTGATTTCAATGCCCGAAATCAATTTTTAATTGCTTTTCAGCTCTGGCAACGTCTACAACACATAGATGTATGTTTCTGTTTTGTAATCACATTTCATAAAAACACTTAAAATAAATTCAAAAATTGAAAAGATAGTATTTTCATTCTGAACGACACGTTGCTTTAAACTATCTAATATTGTCTTCTTAAATAGAAATATTACAAATGAACAACTCAATTGGACACAAATGCATCTCTTAAAATCATATAACTACCAAAAATAGGCGAATAAACAAACCGTGCACAGTTTGCCGACATCGATGAAAACTTTAACGAGCGACTATGAAGTACTACTATAATAGCACGCAAATGCGCTATGAACTATTTGCCTGTTACTCAGTATCTGTAATCGTTTTCATCGTAATCATAGTTTTTTTATCATCATCGTCGTCGTCATCGTTGTCATCATCCCTAGCCTGCGTCTCAGATAGTGTCGGCTAGAATATTACGCAGCGATGAAATGAATTCCTGTTTGTTTTATTAAGGACGCGGTGTTCCAATTTTATTTGCAATAATTATTTTTAAAACTCAAATTTACACTTTTTGTTGCATTTGGGACTGTTTAGCAATTCAATTTTATTCTGCATAATAATGTTTTATAAAATTGCGCGTTTAGTACTTCAATGTACACTTTACTTTCCAGATACGGCACCGGTTACAAAACCTAGTGGTATGTTTTCCTTTAAGCAGTATAACTCACTAATACAATGAGTCGATTATCGTTTACTCTGATTTAGGGTCGCCATAGAAGGCTATCTCTATAGTAGGCCTAAGGTCGTTGTTGCAGAATCGTCGTCGAATAAGAACTGGTATCTGCATCGCTGAATATATCTGCCAGATTGTTCTAATCTGGATGGATAAAGTTTCAAGTGTTGCCCTTTTAGTGGCGTTCGGTAGCGTTAATATTCAAATATTTAAACATTAATTAGCCTACAATGTGTCTTTGCTGAGTTCAAGGTTCAACTTACAACTGTGTAACATTTGTATTCTTCAGAAAAATGCACCATGGACACGAACTTACTTGTGAACCTCACTACATGGATTGAATTGGATGGAATACGTGGTCCCACAGGCGATGATACGTTGATCACAGCAGGAGTGGAAATCAGTTTGAACCAAACAATTTACCTAGGCTACTGCCAAGAATGGTAAATGCCTAGTTCATAATTGTATTATGCGTTTCGTAGATGTAAAAGCTGAAAACATTGTTATTTGCACACCTTGATTTTTAAACAGTTCACACATAAGTTTCTTTGCATTTCTATTTGCAGCGTATGTCGACCAGGAGGACTCTCTTGCAACGTGAGTAGCATACAGATACTGGGAAGTCGTTAAGCGGCACTGTGAAATAGAATTTATAGGCATAATTATTTGTTCTTTGGTCAAACTGTGGCATATCTTCGGACGATGAAAATTTCTTGCCTCTTCGTATGTTGGGTATACAATGGAGCAGGACATTTTTGAATGGCTACCATGAAGATCAAAAGGAAAAAATGTGACTGAGAAAGGCTAGTGGAAGCAGCAAATCAAATATTCGTAAAATATCTGCATCTTGCCTGGATTCTCACGCCAGTTTGATGCATTTTCCATAATTCCATCTCTGTTCATCGGTGGGCAGGGTGGCATGTTTGATAATGTCAATGTGACATGCATCAAATTGTTTCATATGATAGTCCTATTATAAGGCCAATAACCCGTTCTCATGATAGTCCGACCATTTTTTAAACTCGGCTATATCGAGTATTTTCTGTGCATCATTAATATTCTCCAATTTATTCCATTGTTGTTCGCTTGTTTCAATTATTTTCGAAATTTGTTACGTAAGGATCATCGTCATGTGTCGTTAGGTAGTAGCCTAGCGATAACTCTCAGTTGTTTAGGTAAACTTGAAGACAGCTTCAGACATTCTAACAAGCCAAAACTGCAGTACCTGGAAATTCTTGTTTTAGCAACTCCTTGATACTTGGGTAGATATAGATCTACCGTGTTCGGTGTCGGTCTGTGTCAACGGAATTGTTGCAAAGATCGCGAAATCGTGTCGTTGCCAGGATGTAAGTAGACAAACTTAAGGAAATCCTAATTCACTATGTTCATCGCCTCGTCGTCTGTATTTTGAAGGTCGTTGGAAGCTTTAGAAAATCTGTCTTTCAATTATAGCGATTATGCCTACTTTCTTTCAAATTTATATCCAGCCGATTATGGATACCTTATTATTTTGTCTATGTAGGCCTATGCTATTTTATGAGACATAATTACAAACTTACATGTCTTATTTATTAATTCTACTTATGAAAACTGATTTTTACAGGGCTATGACGTGATCGATCGTCCGTTTCCTCAATGCTGTGGTTGCGAAAGAAGTAAAATAACATTCACTTCTGTTTTATAAATAAAGCTGACACCAATTATTTTTAACTGTTTTAACTCTGTTTTAATTTATTTGTTATTACCAATTGTTTATTCGTAATATAGGCCTATGCTGACCAGCACAATTGCAATCCAGCATCTATTGGATGAGAGATGTTGATAAGAGGCCCTATAATCATGGTAGGCCTAGAGTACACGTAAATTTGTAATTTATATGCAATGTCTCTGGGCCAAGCTGGACAATACTTCTAAGACGGAAAAGCGAGTTTGGAACGTGTTTTCCATTTAAAATCAGCATACGGGTCGGATTAAAGAAAGCGGCATATTGGCCAGCAGGGCAACCGCTGTTCTGTCTGCTTGGATGTTCTCTCGGCTGTCCATTTCATGCACATTTTGCGAAGAGCATTTTCAAATTACATTTATACCGTCTTGAGAAGTGTTCAAATCTTGTAGTGCAAGAATTGAAATTGAAATGAGTGTGTTTTATTATAATCTTCATAATAGCAGCGCCACTTGGCACCTGCTGAACTGAAATAAGCAATAAACATATGTATTATAACGTACGATCAATTGCTTACTACAGAGTCCTGTAAGATGACAACGGACTTGCCAATTGGTGTAACTCCTTGGATTGAAAAAGACGGACAACATGGTCCAACTGCAGGCGATACCATTGTGCAAATAGGTGACAAGCTGAACGTAGACGACAAAGTTCAGTTAGGCGATTGTCTGGAATGGTAAAAACTCATTCATTTTGTTTAGCCGTGCTTTTCTATAGTTTTTCAGTTTGTTTTATTCAGTGTGCTTACAGAACTGGGCACCTAAAACGCGAGAATTAGACGCAAGACATAGTTAGATGTTACTGAAGGTGGTCACTATAGACATAATTGTTTCTCATATCTGGAAACAGAGTGACACCTTGGCTGGATTTTAGGTGAGCAGGTACAGTGAAGTTAGGCAGATCGAACGCATCTAATATTTGGATTGTGAGTCTTTGAATGTTAGGCACAATTTTTAGGCCCTTTCCTTTTAGCTACACCTGTGTTTGCTGTCGACTGTAAAATATTTCGTAGTTTGGGAATGCGCTTAAATCTCCACGCATAATAGCAAATAACACTTGTGAAGGAACCATGTATTAAATGCAAATATATTCATATATATGTATATGTATATATATATATATGTCTAACCACAAGACTAATATAATTGAATTGATATTCGCTACGTCGGATCTACGGTTCCTTGGATAAGAGGAAGGTACCCTCTAAGTGTTTAAAAATACAGCACTTATTCTACGTAGGCAGTTAGCTGTTCACTCCGTTGCACGATTGTTTAGCCTGTGATATCGAATTTCCTGGTATTTGTTTCTGCAGCACATGCGAGGAAGACAAAGGACTGAGCTGTCAAGTAAGTATCAGTATAAGTTGTTCGTTGGGCATGTCTTTGTCTGGCGATCATTAGCAACCACCGCTAACAGCCGATGTTAACACCTACGTTGTGGGTATCTTGTGTAGGCATCTGAACACTAGCTATGACATCTTTTAGCTAGACCACAAAGATCTGCCTTAGCCAAGGCATGAGCCTACGATTTAATGTAATCGACCATTTTATATAGCGCCCCTTCAAGATGTCTACTCAGAGACGCTATCAAGCGTCGTTAAGACAGAAACGTTTGGAATCAGACCACAGGACAATGAACTAGACTAGAGAATTCTCCAGCGGTCACCACACTTTGACACGCGGATACCAGCCAACGGACTCCCGTTAACAATTGATGGATATCTTCCTGTTCGAAGTCTGCTAAGAGACGTTCAGGGTTGAGCGACGGTGGGGGCAGCGTCCGCAACCTACGATACACTTCCAACCAATGGAATAGAGCTACCTCCCACGACAGACCTCTGCGGTGTTAAAACTTACAGCCGGGTACATAAAAGGAACCGTTCTTTTTCGACAGGGATCGTCAGAGGCGTCCATCCTCCCCTCAAAAGTCATTGGAGCAACTTAATGCCCCTAAATCATTGGAGCAACGTCCCCCAATTTTGATTGACTAATATTATTCAAGGATGAGTAATAGATTGAACCAAGTTAATGGCAAATACACACACGCACGCACACACACGCACACACAATGACACTGTAGAATAGAACAGAATGGCTCAAATGCGAGTAATAACAGATCTTTAATTGTATAATACTTTTTTTTAAATGAGCTTCTCCTAATTTCGCAATGAGATCTTTCCCCTTACTTCTTGGATGGAGCATTTGTTTCAAGGTTTCTGTGGTTATAGACGCCCATGGGAATCGTAATATACATTACATGTCGATCTCTCTTGTAGAATGTCACACGAAGCTGGACAGATGCTGCCAGTCAGTGCATTGAACACACGTGTTTCAATGGTGCAGCCGTAACATACAATAAAGCAGCTGCTTGTACCTGCCAGCAGGTAAGTGAATAACGCTATAGCTATGATGGTTACCTATGGCTTTAACAACGACAAGTATCACTTTTGTTCCATACAAGTTTTATTATTTTTCCACAAGTTAAGAAATTCGCAGACTTGAAAGTTGTGGACAATTTTCATGGTAGCTTACTTTTAAAAATAAAAACGAACATCAACTTTTATATTAATTAATATGTCAAAGCTGTCATTACTATTGAATGTAGATTACTACTACTACCTTATAATAAGCTTTATTCGTTTTCCTCATGATAAAATATGGCTAACGTGAAAGTTTTGAATGCTTTCCATAAAGTTGACAGCTTAATTTAATGAATAAAACGAACTGTTAGTATTAGTACGTAAAATCTGGCATTATAATTGAATGCAAATTAATGCTACTACTCTCATGACCTTTCCGAGGAATCGTCAATTCTTGTCCATGTACATTTTACAGGCAACTGCAGGACGTATAATAGGCCCCTCATCTCTTGTGTCATTTAAATCGCTACTTAAGACACATCTTTTCCAACAATCTGTAATTGACATTTTTTATCGTGTACAACGTCATTTCTTTCGGCCTCGGCTGTACTACGGCGCTATATAAATTATCTTATTATTATTATTATTATTATTATTATTACATGTGTAGCGTCGAATGCACTGCCTAGAGGAGTTGCCTGAATACGTGCATGAAACATACACGACTTCATGCAAGCACGGACGAATAGTTACATACATTCGTACTTGTGTACTTACATGTACACACAAACACAGGCCTACAGCCCTACACACATACAAATATACAACCACACGCATGCAGACAAACAAGCATACATGCAAACCCTAGACTTCTTAATTAATGTACACTTACATAAACACTACGCCTATATCTTATCATAATCATATACATGACGTAATCTTCTATTGTTGAAAATACGTACCGCGTGATTGCTTCTTGAATGTTGATATTGACAGAAGGCCTTGATGTTTTGTTGTAGGATTACAAAATGGTTGAGCGCCCTGCACCAGACTGTTGTGGTTGCGAGTCGAGTTAGTTTCAGCTTCTTATTTGATGCAGGAGTGGAATCCCATGATATTATCTTTCTCTGCCTCTTTATCTCTCTCTGAATATTCGTCCGTTTGAGTACATTTTTATGGGTGCATAACCATGTCTTAAAATGTTTGCTAAGAAAATCTCGGTTTTGAGTTTTAAATTGTTTAGAATAATTGTATGTGTCGTCGTTTAAATTCACTAATTAATTAATAAATTGATCACAATACATTTCGTATTTGCGTACATGCGTAATGTCTTATCAGAGTTGATATTTCAAGTATGCAAGCGTCAAACATTTTGTGCCGTTACACGACTGGAAAATGAGTTAAAGTGAGTTGCAAAAAGTTATTTTCTATTTTCAGCCTATTGTAACATGACAACGAGTGTAACTGGCGTAACACTCTGGATAGAAAAGGACAAAGTGCCTGGTCCAACAGCTCGCGATACGATCGTTCACGTGGGAGACAAGATCGCTACAAACCAACAGGTTGAGGTCGGCAACTGCCAACACTGGTAAGCCGTTTATTAATCCCATATACAAGTATCTATACAGATTTGTCACAATTTTGTGTGTGGAATCTGTGGTAGGTCAAGACTGTTTCTGATTCACCAAATAAATTTCTTTCGTCGACCGTATAGTAGTATGTTACACAGTTTGCAAGCGGTCGTCTACGTTATTCATTGCCATCTTGGCTGCTTTTGTACACAGTTGGACGTCTTCCTCATATATAGAAACGTTCTAATGGAGTATGCCCAAAAAGGTTATGGTCAGACCCGGCGTAATAGTCAGACTAATTGTATGCTGTATACACGCAGGTCCATTATAATAGTGATATAGTGATGCATAGGATATATTCAGAAAGCAATAGAAAGAGAGGCATAGACAACAGCTTGAAACAAGTTGGCATATGGAGGAAAGCAGGCACATGTTAGAAGAAAAGGCTTGTAACGGATAGTCCCACGTGCAATAAAATAATAACTTGCTTATAAGCAGCTGCACACTCAATAATTTTAATGGCTAGTCCCACGTGCAATAAAAACCTGTTCATAATAACTTGCTAATGAGCAGCTGCACAATCGAAATAGCTATTGAGGAAAAGTTTTAACGAATACTCGATAATCAGTGAAGAAAATGTTCATCTATTATGGGTCAAGCGAGTAAACTAGCAGCCATAGTTATGCGTTGAACAACACAGAACTCTGACTGGTTTATAGTATAATTTTGCATACAATGTATTGCGATATTTATGTATGGAAGCCTGTTTTCCTATCGGTTTTTGATAATTTTAATTATATTTTTCCTACAGCGTTTGCCAAGCGAATGGGGGACTCGTCTGCTATGTAAGAACCATTCATACGTGTCCTTAAACTCAGTAAAGTCAACTTGTTGTAGTAGGGGTATCTTGAATATTTGTTATTGTGGAATGATAAACTTTATTCGCATTCTAAATTTTCATATTGGTACATTTCATTTTGGAACCAATTTCCTAACACTCGAAAATCAGGGAAGAACACGAAACATTAAAATGACTAAAACCGACAGATTGCAGATTGCTTGATATGCAAGAATGTATATCTCAGTCACAGTTCGACGTTTGTGGTAAACCGCTATTCACTGATTTTGTAGTTTCATGAGAACAATTGGCTCGACAGCCAGAATTCTTGCCTGCATTATGTCTGCAACAATGGCAAAGTTACAACGAGAGACAAATCTCAGGAATGCACATGCTATTGGGTAAGTGAATGATGCTCTTTATGCATTACAGAGTGCTGTTGTACAGGGTTGCCGATTGACTAGAGCACTCCTCTGGTCACGTGGAGAGTATGAGCTCGAGCCATATCACCGGTATAGGGTTGTTGTGTGGGGACTTTGAGCAAGCTTCCGTCACCCACAATACTATTCTTCAGGGCCTTCGAATGGTTTAATATATAGTAGCGCACGATGAATCTTTAATAATTATAATTGCGTAATGAAATTAAATACAATGGAGTAGGAAAGAAAATTAAGTTTAAAACCAGGAAATGTATATGAAAATGGAAGAGAAGTAGTCCACAATTGAACGGAAGTTTCTGAATGGTATAGAAGCTGCCTATGTAATTGATCTTCGTATAGTTATGCGCCATCAATTAATGCACTGAACATTATACGTACACGGGTGCAATAGAAGTGCTGATTATTAATAATAGTGCAGCCGTGATTTTATACGTGAAGAATGTTGTCATCGTGTTTAACTTAAGCGGAGTATCCATAGAATATTTAAAACCTAATTCAATGTTATCTAAACTTTTGATTAACAGGGCGCCATTGCCATAATCATGCACCAAGACATAACATTCTGTCAAGATGCCAGTTTGATTAAGCCTTCGTTGTAAACTACAGCAGAAACACAACATACTGCAACACATCCAACATCAAGCTAGTACAATGTATTGATAAAAAAGAATGCGTGGTTCGTTTTAAAATCGGGATCACGAAGATATTTACATATCTGTCTGGTAGTTACGTTTAGTGCCTTCTTGAGGATCACGTAAGGTGCTATATAACTTGCCATATACATTGGAGTGTGGGAAAAGCCACGTTACATGAGTAGGCTACTGCAGATGACGATGCCAAGAACGCGTATGTTTAGCTTGATGCGTTTTGTTTTGCAGCCCTTTGTTTCAGTGCCCGGACCGATGGATTCAGATACAGAGGTATTGAGTGGAATAGGAGGATTGGGTGGACTTGAGGAATTGGGTGGACTTGGAGGACTGGTTGGACTACCAGGAGGGGGTGGACTCCCAGGATTAGGAGTGTCATCATCTTGCTGTCATTGCGAGCTCAAAGGTACATTTTATGAACAGTTTCTTTTCTAGATGACGCGAGGTTTCTGATAGCACCGTGTGGTTTTCGTGACCTATAATCGTAGAAATAGAATGAAATTCGTTGTGCATTAAATATAGCATTTATGATTTTCACATAGTCGAGGAACTGGAGATTTATCAAATTCAAGGCATCATAGTTTCAGTAGATAAACTGTACTTGTTTTTAACAGGCAAACCATTTGGGTTGAACACAAGAAAGCAATGTCAAGAATGATATTAAAACTTCACAGACATAGGTTAACGTTTTATTGCTATCTTAATGGCAGGTTTATGTAGTTTCTTTACAAGCGACTAGTGAGGGAGCAACATATTTTGCCCACTAATAGATAAATGTCACACTTGACACTGATTGACTGAGTCGATGATAGATTGATTCGAAAGTTCTATGAGCGATCGTTAGGGCCACGTGATTTATTCGATTTTGCGATTTCACATATTTTCGCGGGTTTCCCATAAATTTTTTAATGGAAATTTTTCGCTAATTATTGTATAAAGTAAGGAAATGTTGGCTAGCGTCAACTATAATTGGCCTATCCAGGCTATTTTTAGCCTATTGGTGCTATAGTTTACTGACCAGACGACGTAATTGTTGATGACTAGGACCCGTGGTTTATGCGATTATGCGATTTCGCATATTTTCGCATAATTTACAAATTTTTCCCATAACCCACGGGGGCCTAGCGATCGTCCTGTGATTGAACGTCCTACGACCATTATTGATTCTCTATAATTACGTTGGAATGCTTGAATAAGCAGGAATCTAAAAGCATATCGGTACGAGATGCAAATGTCAAAGGCGGCATTGCATTCGCTTGTTTGAACTGGAATTGCTCAGATATAGTTTGTTGTATGTTGATTCAGCTTGTATTTGTGAGAGGTGAGACATTAACCGGCTGCGATAAATGTTCATCTTGCGTTGAAATTGGGTAATTTGATAGACATGTGCAACCCGAATTAAGGGGCGCTATACAAATAGCCTCTGTGTAGTTGATTGTCGTCATTTTAAAAACCTTATTGTCTGGAACTTCCTAGAGTTATTGACTGTGAACTGTTAAGTTACCAATGCTTCTATCTCATTTCAGGACAAACAACGAAAAAGCCAACAACACTGCCATGTATGTTATGATTTAAAAATATCTTTCATTAACAATTTGTGATTTCATATGCTGGAATTTAGCAATACTGGCGTTAGCATACTTTAGCTAGATCTTAACAGACATTTACGAGAAGGTACACAATGTAGGAATTAGTCGCAGTTTATGTCGCGTTTCAATATGAACCGAAGAACGAAGATTTCAATATATTGCAGACAATCGGCTTTTGACTCTGAAATTGTACGCTTATGCGTTACGTGGGAGCGTAGAATGCTCCAGTACGATTGCTAAAATATATTTTATGTTTTTTGGGGATTATTCCAACAACAAAACCGCCCAAAACCACAGGCGCCAAGTATGTTACAGCTTTAAAACCTTCTGGATTAACTATTCACTCATATTCAATATTGCGTCTGGCCTACGAGCTGAACCTCGACAAACAACCCCAAAAGGATAGACAACTAATAATACAATTAAATTCAGTTTATCATAATCGTTATTTCCAAACTTCAAATGCGCCACTCCAGAACTAAATCTAACGCACCTGCCCATTGACCATCGTTGCGTCAAGTCATTGGGATTGTCCGAAGGAGTGTAAATCCTATTTCCAGAGTGGCATACATGTAGGTAGCAGAACGCATGTTAATGCCGATGCCATTTAGGTCAAGAGTTTGAAATTGGGTGATCATATGAATCGGGGTAAGAGTTCTTGAAGAGGTGAAACTTATGCTACGGTTTCGTTTGAGACAAATAAACAAGCTTGTAACTCACAACAGCCACCCACCAAATGTTAAACAGGCTACTCGGTGTGGTGGCGTTGTTCGAATTGGTGCTAACCAGGAAGGTGATTTATTAAGTGCACGCTTATAATTATGAAACACAGATCCAAAATTCTAGTGCAAATATGCCGTAACTGTAACATAAATCTTCAAGAAATCTTAACCGGATAATCGAAGTTGCAGAGAAGCCTTGCACTAGGGCTTAGCATTGATAATTTACTTGATAGTAATCCCATTATTTTGATCTACTTGCTGGCTACCTATTGACACTATCGGTACCGATTAGCAAGACAGTGTATCAGTCTTATCTGAGTGCTGCACTGTTTCTAGAACTGTCCAATGTGTAGACATTGGCGCAGATCTCCATGCTTCTTAATGACAGCATGGTAGTCATACAATCTTGTAAAGGTGGAGTCACATGTATTTAATTTCCAAAAACATATAATATATCGCTGGCAATAAACCCACAGAAAAGACTTTATTATTACTTATCTGTTATGCATGTCTTGCTTCAGCTTACTGTTACATGGACACAAGCATGGTGGCACCTGGTATAACCATCTGGATCGAGAAAGACAACGAATTTGGTCCTACTGCTGGCGATAAGATCGTCAATCCAGGAGACCCGTTGAATTCAAACGATGTAGTTGAGTTGGGTTACTGTCAAGAATGGTAGGCGTTCTATTCAGTTGTCTCTGATTTATCTGTTTGACTTGATGGTTGAAATGTCCATCGAGACAGGATGTGTGCCTTCCACTCACTAGGTCACGAGATTATGATCGTTGCCTTAGTGAACGTTTGGAGATCTTTCATATTTAAAATATTATTATTATTATTATTATTATTATTATTATTATTATTATTATTATTATTATTATTGTTATAGGTTTTCGTCCCCATCGGGCTGAACAAAAGAGCCTCTGAATGCCACTGCATTAAAACGTTGTGTACAAATAGACAGACGTCGAAAATATGAGTTGTTTCGCGAGGGTCTCCCGTTGCCTGTGTCATACGGCGGCCCAGCTCCTGTAGAAACTCCATTCCAGTACGGTTTATGGGGCCCAGTGATTCGATGGTCACTGGCACAAAATCATGCGTGGTGGGGAGGGATGAGTACTTGATGCACTTTCGTTCTGCGTCATGTTCACCGGCTCCACCGGTTGTTGATGCTGTCAGATGTACATAAGAGGATGTGCATATGTGAATGGCTGTTGCGTCCCATGTTAGGTGTACTGGAAGAGATGATTTTTGTCTATCGTCTCTTTCAAAGGTATATGGTGGCGAGCGGTGATAACTCGTAGTGGGTAGCGGTGTTTCTCTTCGGTAGGTGTATGTTCGTTTAGCCACGGAATCAGCGAAGACTTTTTGATGTTACGATATATTAAGAATGCAAACGTATATTCACAGCAAACTGGTTTATGTAATATTCAATGTCCCGATCCACCCTCGGTCAAACAATTCCGTCATCAGGTCATGCGTTTAGAGATGCTCCGCAAATCTCGTCTGTAGCACTCCGCACTCTCCTTGCCTATTGACTCCTTCTTGGGCGAATCCTCCCTTATTGCCCGCGTCCCATATTTATATCCTTCCTCTCTTCCCTTGTCGAATGTCTGCTTAATTTCTTCACCTGTCGCCCCTGCCTCGCTTGCTTCCATCGTCCGTCTGGACCGTCCTCCTTCCGAGTTATCTGTCCCGTCTCTCGTCACTCCCTCGCTACCGTCGCCGTGCCCTTGCCCATAATCTTCCATAATGTGTCTTTCTACCTCTCCTTCCTGTCTCTCTATTTATCCCTCTATCGCTTGCTATCAGATGCGCGAATCTGGTAATGTGTTGGGAGTTGTATTAATTAAGCCAATTACAGAAGCAATTAGCAGCGGCTACTGGTCTGTCACGTACATGTAAAGTTCATTAAGTGCATAGCCGATCTGAATATTCTGTAGTCCAGCTTGATTCAAATGTTTACATGAAAACTAATAGCTACAATTTCATTTAAACTAAATAATACATAATAATCATAAAGCCTCCGTCGATTGCGCAACTTGTAGTGTCCTTTATTACACTACACTAGGTGTCTGCCTCTCGCCCATGGGATTAATGTGGCGCCATCTGGTCTCTTGCCATAGGTGCGGATCAGTCTCGATGGTTCTCTTGAGCTCGGAATGTCCGCTTTCAAGAGAGCTCTTCAGATTATTTCATTTATGGCAGAGTGTCGTGCTGCTCTTCCCATTGATCTTCTGCAGACCAGACCGTGATGTCCACCTGGATCGACGCTCTCCCCGCATTGACATGGATGCGGTGCACAGAGCACTAGTCCTAGGCGAAGTTCTGCCGCAACCCTGACCGCCTCATTGTTTAATCCCAACCCGCAGGAAGCCAAAAAGATAGTCCAAAGCCAGTCTCCGGCGTGCGGGGCAGATAATGCTCGCATTCTGGCTTGACTAAGTGGGTTGTCGCATCCGGACCAGACTTTCGCTTTATCTTCGTTTATCAAAGGTCTGTCCCAGGTCTTCTGTTGGATCGGAACCGGTATCATCGTCACTGGAAGGGAATCATTAAGAACGTTGAACATCCTTCTGGTACACGTCGTTCCACTCTTCCACGGCTAAGATGGCGCCCACGAGCGAGACGGTCGACGCAGCTGACGCCAAATAGGCTGAAGTTACCAGCATCGATACCCGCCTGGTCCCGAGCTCTTCATCTCTAATCGGGAGCGAAGCCTGTAACCACTGATTGTTATTGAGCTCCGTGTTGACAATATCTTGTCGTTTATTATTATTATTATTATTATTATTAAATGGACTGTTTCTCGAGCGCCGTAACGCATACCATGCCGCTACGAGGACGTTTAACATCCTCTGTACATTGAGGGTTGGTATGCCACACAGGCAAAGGCAGAACCAGGGCGGAGTATTTTTTATTGTCGTTTGTCATTGTTATTTTTTGGCCTGTAGAACACCCAGGGCTTTTTAATAGATGTTTTAGGGCTTATACCAGAAAGTGATGATTGTGTTTGAGAGGGAGTGCTTGTTTTGCGTCTGAAAACAACCATTTCACGCGAAATGGTTGGCACACTCTTGCATGGTTAGAATGTCAATTCGGAGGATTAGCCGGGTGGAGGCAAGATGTTTCCACTTTGAACTCAGTTTGGTCTATTGAAGACGCTGGATTTGATGACTATGACTGCAGGCGTAGCTCCAGTAAGTGTTTGTATAATCGCCGACGGGTCAGTTATTTTCGATGCAGGATGTTCAACGCATTTATAATTAGAGATTGTTTGATGGAATCAAAGGCTTAATAAGAATTCATCGATATGGTTACGACGTGCACATTACTTTTAAGCTGATTTGGAGAGTGATTTATGGCAGATATGTTAGAATAGTTGAAGTGAAGCGTGGCAAATTAATTGGTTACATAGCTCAGGAGTTAGACAGAGTTAGACTAACGATAACACGATTGTAATGCATCGCATTGTATTTTCTTGTCTGCAGTGTATGTCAGCCAAACGGAGGACTGCAATGCTATGTAAGTATCAGACATTATGAAACTAATTTGGAAACATATTTTTGTAGTGGAATTTTTGCTAATAAAGAAGGTACTATTCAGTTGTCGTGTAAGGAGATACCAATATCTGACGCTTGAACTCAGATAGCAAATTGATAAATTGTCATTGTGCATCAGGTACCAGTCGACAATCGACTGACCAACAATTATTTGAACTTTAATCCAGGTGTTATTGTGCTCGAGTAGTATATTAATGTAACTTAGTACATTGGTGGGATTGTAGTGGAGTAGTATGTATTGATGATCAATATCTTTTGTAGAATGTATTAAACAGTTGGTTGGATAAAGACGATTTGTGTCTGCAACATGTTTGTGTGGATGGTCGAGTCACATCAATCAACAAAACGGAATCATGTATCTGCTGCAATATATGCAAAGTACGTCAATACTGAATTACCAGAACAGAAAAAAACATGATAGCATCCTGCTTTTCGATAAAACAATAGACCGTGGGATCAGCGGATAATTAAACGTTTTTACTTCTTTGTATACATTTTAGATGCCTTCCTGCGGCATGTGAGAGTATGTCTTGCAACGAAATTTGGTGTAATGTTGAAAGCCGAATCAGCTGCATCAATTGCATATTTGCAATTTCACATTTCCGATTAACTCGATCTCGACCTTATACGTTGAATCTCAACCAACAAGTATAGTGCGTTGCTCTTCAGTGGGGTGAAATTCCCGTCAAGTCAGTCGACTGTTCTCAACATTCTTGCCCAGCCCTGCCTCTAATCTTCGGTGTTGTATATTGATAGAGTGGCGCGATTTAGACGAGACACAGTCCATAGCTATGAGAAGAACGTTGAATAAAAGTACCAAGGTCGTTAGCACCAATATATCTAAAGACGCAATCCTCTCTACTCATGCGATCAACAAAGATCACACATCCCGTTTGACACATGCTTAACTCGACACATAATTAATATTTATGCATAACTCATTAACTTGTCATGAAGACGTGACCTAATAGCTCATGCAACTCATGACCAGACATAGACGTCTTTATTCTCTCACTGCCAAAAGCCGAATACTCTCAATCGTGGATCTGTGCTGACACTCTTGATTGTATCAAGTGTGGCAACGCTCCTGAAGGCTTCTCTGTTCTCCATGCTCATCGGAATGGATCCTCAGGTCGCTCAGTGTCTGGCGGGGTCTCGCTCTTATCTATAGGTCCACGTTAGAGGTCGGCGTACATCCTCAATCCTCAAGGCTCTGCACTTCCTCGTGTGAACTTCAACTAGTTCGATTAGGCAAATCAGCTTCATCGATAACTATTGGAAACATCTACCGCCCACCGGGTACAATAGGAGATTTCTACAACGACCTCCCCAACCTAATTTCATCCATTTGTGTTGAGGCTGGTGAAAGACTTGTGCTCTGTGGAGATCTTAATTGCCCTGGATCTGGAGGTCGAATGAATAGCATACTGGCCGATACCTTCGATACCTACGGTCTCCGCCAGTATGTTGAAATCCCTACCCGAGGAGATAACATCTTAGACGTTCTAGCAGCCGATGATCGAACAACAGTCTATGATACGCACGTTAACGATGTTGGTCTTATATCGGATCACAAATTAGTACTTTGTAAAATAATGACTTCCATTCATCGCCAACCAGTGCGTCATGTATTCCGAAACATCAAAGCAATAGACCCTTTAATACTCAGTGACTTGTTAATTGACTCAGACCTATTCACAGCTCCTGCAAGCAGTGCAAACGATTTTGCCGAACAAATGAAAACAAGTGTCACTGATATTGAACAAACTCGCTCCGATTGAGACTTGCTACAGGCGACCCTCTAAACCCATTACTAGATGGCTCTCATCTGAAGCATCCCGTGCGAAGATGGAACGTCGTCGACTTGAAAGAAAGTGGAAACATTCTGGACTTGATGAGGATAGGCAGTGTTATCGTCGACACTACCGTGTTACAAATAAACTCATGAACGATTCACGAAGCTCGTATTTCTGCAGTCAACTTGAAAGTGCTGATAATCCTCGGGACCAATGGCGCATCCTTAAAGGATAGAAACAACTGCCAACGCTCAGACACAGAAAATCAGACTCTGTGTGCACATTTTGCTGCATTTTTTGTTTACAAACTCATTGATCTTAAATGTAAAATTGCTAGATTTGCTGCTAATTTAGTGTGGAGTGACCTGCTGCTCGACTCCGAATTCTCTGGCCTTGCCTTCGATGACATACCGCCTGTCACATTCTTTGAAGTCTTTAATCTTCTCAAAAGCATGGTTCCTAAATCATCAGCATTGAACTTCATACCTACATCACTCATCGTCTCTTGTTCTGACCTCATTGCACACTTGGCCAACCCATCTTTTGCTGAAGGGGGCTTTCCTTCATGCTTCAAATCTGCTTTAGTCACGCCTTTACTTAAAAAGCCTGACCTTGACACTAGCAATTTGTCTAACTTCAGACCTATCTCCAACCTCAGTAACATTTCCAAGATCCTTGAACGTCTTTTCTTATGCGTATCAAGAGCCACATTACTTCCTTTCCCAACTTCAGTCCCTACCAGTCAGCATATCGCGAAGGCTACTCCACTGAAACTGCTCTTGTCTCTACACTGGATTACATCTTCTCATCTATTGACAATGGTAAAGCCTGCCTCTCTGTGTGTCTTGACCTTAGTGCAGCATTTGACACTGTAGACCACCAGTTACTCCTTGCAAGACTTGCAAAAAGCTTTGGTGTCTCTGGGACTACCTTACACTGGTTAGCTTCATACCTGGTTGATCGCAATCAGCAGGTGGGCATTAGATCGGCTTGGTCAGAGCCCACACTTTGCACTGCTGGAGTGCCACAAGGATCTGTCCTCTGCCCTTTATTATTTGCAGTTTTTAAGTCTTTACTTCCCCAATCAGTCGTATAGCTAAACACTTTGGAATTCAATTACAACAATATGCAGATGATGCTCAGCTCCATACTGCTCTGTCACACACTGATCAGTCTGGTAAACTAAAACTGGAAGAATGCCTCTCATCCATATATGCATGGTTCTGTTTCAATGGTTGACCATAAACCCAGAAAAGTCTGAAACAATTGTATTTGGCTCATGTCACCGCCTGCGTTCTTTCCCTGTGCTCTCTAGCATTGAACTGGCGGGCACTGCTGTGCTGCTTTCAGACTCTGTCAAAACACTTGGGGTTACCCTCGACAGCAAGCTCACATTTCGACCTCACATAACAAGCCTTTGTAAATCTTGTTTCTACCACATCAGGGCAATACGTCACATAAGGTCGGCTCTAACCCAAAATATGTCTGAGACTATAGCATGCTCACTTGTCTAATCTCGCCTCGATTATGCTAATTCACTATTTGTCGGTCTCTCGGGACCTTGAACTCATAAGGCTTCAACGTATCCAAAATAGGTTAGCTCGAGTAGTGCTACGTGTCCCACTACGAACATGCTTCTCTGCCCTATTCCACCAGCTGCATTGGCTCCCTGTTGAATTTAGAATCAAATTTAAGTTAGCTTGTTTGACCTACAAAACCATCATCACCAGTACACCTACCTATATTCATGCTCTACTAACTCCTTACATTCCTCCTCATTGCTTACGATCATCAAGTACAGGTCTTTTAGTTAAACCACGATGCAGAACAGTTATGGGCTCTCTTGCATTTCATGTCTCTGCTCCTAGGGAATGGAATCGACTCCCACTCTCTCTTCGTAGCTCAAATTCACTTCCTTCCTTTAAAAAGCGACTCAAAACTCACTATTTCTCTTTGGCTTTCAAGGATTTGGAAATCTGATTGCATCTTCTTCTGGCGACTGACTATCCGCGCCTCAGATTCACATTTAGGTGTGACCTTGTGCGCGTTACAAATTTATTATTAATAATAATAATAATCGTGTCGCCAACATGAACTTGTGACACTATTCACGCATACATCTCGCCCGTCGCTCTCATTTAATGCAAGCCAACACGCACTTGTGTTACTCAAATTAATGATTATGTAGTTAAGTAAAAGCGTATTCGTTAAGTTGATGTTGTTCCATCTGAAGAATCAGTTCAAGCAAAATCGTTTTACTCTGTCGATCTGTTTTATTTTTTAAATATCATTTACATGATAGTTTGTGATAATGATTTTCTTAATTTAGTTACAATTATCATCGTTACATAATTAATTGCAGAACTGAGACCATAATTTCTCTCTACTTTACAGATATCTGTGTTGACTTATAGTCCTCCGCCAGTATGCTGTACTTGCGAAACAGGTAAATTATCAGCAGTTTTTCTGAATGAAAGCGAAGATGTTAACCCTAAATGTATGTAGACATGTTACCCTAAATGTATGTAGACATGTGAGCACAGTGAAGTCTGACACTAACAAAGTCTCTAGACAGTCTCTAAGGCATATTTCGGGTATTTCATAAAAGAGTCTCCCTCTCGAGTTCAATAATATTCACGGTCATGTCATTTAATTACAAAAGCTAATCAACTAACGAAAAGGTTTCAAATGTATAGAAAAGTTACCAGTGCAGAGGAGTTCCCGTAGAGTGCAGACATTCACGAACCATCAAAGTAGACTCGGAAACAACGTTAATGAAATAAATAACTGCAAGAGGATACTTACTAAGATATATATAAAGCCCAAATGAGTATAATCTACAAGCCGAATCCTAATTGATCAAATAAGACACACTACACGAAATAAGCGCCCACACTCGCAGTAGGCCTACTCGTCATTTCTGTGCTCAATTACATCTGTAAAAGCATTGACCTACATAGAAGCCATCTGCCACCCTGTGATCGTTTTTCGGTGTTCTTTTTCATCCTCAAATAAAATAGCTTGGCCATAACTTCCCAAGTACCTTGTTCCACAGTGATGAATGTGTTTCTTGAAAATATTAAGTGTTCGAAGATTTTTAATGGGACTTAATTTGCAATAGAGAATACTCTCGAACCCTACGAGCAAAATCATTCTACTCTTTTTCAGGACACGTTATATTCGGGCGACGAACAGGCTACATTATAATTTTTATGCACGAATAAGAGCTCTTTTATTTTGCGACTGTTGTATTACTTTGTTTAAAATTGATACTATTGCGTGTACCTCTTGTAAGCTATTTTGCATTTGCTGGTAGTCTAATAAAGAATATTCTTACTTTACGTAATAAAGTACTTCATGAACATGAATAGTGATTATGATGATTATTTGAAGGGGTATCGTACATGTGTGTGCGATGTTAGCACAAGTTTGATTCTATTTTCACTTCAGAGTACTGCACAGTCGACGCATATGTAGCACCAGGAGAAACGGCTTATGAAGAAGTCGATAACATCATTGGTTTGACAGCAGGCGATACGATTATTAATCGAGGAGATCACTTGGGTCCCTATGATAAAGTTCGTCTGAACACCTGCCGACTATGGTGAGCGACGCTACTCACGTTACGTCGCGTAGGCGTTAATTAATTCAAAGGAACATTAAATTTTTAATTGAAAACTTCAGACGCACCGGTGTATAATTCGCAAGGCCTCAACTATTTTCCAGAGGATCAGTCCACTTAGATAGAGGGGTGCTTCCAGTTACAAAGCTCGGTGCAAAGACATGTTGCAGGCTAAGACATATGGAACTAGAATAGGCCTACATGTATATCATGCATTCATTAATGTTTCTGTTTCTAACTAAATGTGAATAACGTTCAGCTGGAGGATTTCCTGCGGATGTGAATGCGTGCTGTAATTTAAGTATCGCTGTGTCTTGATAATTGTATTTCTTTTCTCTTCCATAGTGTATGCCAACCAAGTGGAAGCCTCGTCTGTACTGTAAGTGCAACTAAAACTAATACACGGTAGAAGAACAGAGTTTACCTCAAGCACACTAATAATAACAGCTTGCTATTCACGTCCGTCAGATGCGTACTTGTAATGGACGCCACGTTATATCTATGTTGTTTGAGACAACAGTCTCTCACTTACTACTTAGATACATGCTCATCAGGATTCATTTTTTCGCTATTTAATTTAAATGGTTTGCTATATTAATGCTGGAATAACAAGCAAAATTTGCATATCGCAAACAGTTAGAGTGGTTTATGTAGTCGCAGCAGTTGCTTTCAGAATTGCATTGATGGCCATAATTATGTTAGACCAAATACGTCTGATGAGACGTTGGTATGAGTTTACAACACTAGTTGACTACCGTGAATTGTCATAGCTTATCTGCGTTTAAATTGGGTTAATACTGTCATGTATATAAATAAAATTAGACCCTTGTAGGCCTAATATATGTCAAGAACATAATATCTAGAAAAACCAAATCGTGTATAGGGGCATAGCGTTTCAAATACGATCAGCCAGAGGTGTAACAAGCGGGTGGGCAGAGGGGGCACCGGTCTCCCTTTCAAAACTGGGGCAAAGCCTCCCCCAGTTTTAGTGCTCAGTGCCCCCATGTGCCCTTCAAACCGGTCCTTTTTTATGTTTCTCCAATGGCTTTTTAAGATGACTTTTGTTAAGATAATTTGTGCCCCCATTTTTCAAATTTGGGAGAGGGAATTCAAAAAGTGGGGGTAAACAAAATTTTGGCGCTTCGCACAATTTTCTTTAAGTTATGCCCCCCTCCAACTTCTCAAGACCTTGTTACACCTCTGCGATCAGCTATAGTAAACTAGAATTAAACTGCTTGATTGAACTACTGCATGCATGAGTGAGTGATTGATTGATTCTTTGTTGATGCAGAACGTTACAAAAACCTGGACTGATGCTTATAACCCATGCTTGAAGCATACTTGTTTAAATGGCCAAGTGCAAACGACCGACAAAACTGCGTCTTGTACATGTCCGAAAGTAAGCGACAGTCTTTCGCACACTATTGAGACAAGCTCATGTAATGTAATATAATGTAATAGAGCATTTATTTAGCGCTCCTTTAAGGTACCTAGTCAGATGCGCTCTCTACGCTGGTCTGAATAATGCTAAATGACACTGAAATATCACTTAAATGTTAATGATCAATCACATGACATTTTATGCGGCGGCGTTTTGCGCAGCAGTATCATCGCACATTTAATTGAAGAACACGGGTCATCGTCAAAGAATGAAGCGATGAAATCGTATTAAGAAACTACAATCAACTCGTATTATCATTATAATTATGAAATCGTACACCTATAGCTTAAAAAAGTCGGTACCTTTCAGGTAAGTTTGCTATTTAATGGCTCTTTAATTAGTAAAACTATGATGGCAATTTTCTGTTTACAGGGCTATGGCGCGGTCGCTCGTGGAACTAACTGCTGTTCATGCGAACCACGTAATATCTTTGGGAACGTCATCTGTTACATTTGTTGTATTGTATTGTATTTATATATTTCTATAGCGCCTCTTACGCTGCAACCTAATCAGAGGCGCTCCCAGTGCGAAAATCATGATTTACATTTAGTCACATAGTTGGAAAATAAACGTGAAATGATAAAACAGGGAGTTAAAAATGTGTACATAGTTACACAATGATAAAAGTAAAGCATAACACTAATGAATATTAGTCCTATAATCTTATATGCCTAAATTTTTTCTCACGTATCACAGCGGACACAAACCAGTTCTAGATTTGTCCCAAGCTGCATTTTACCAAAATATCGATGCAGATACTAGTGTCATCGAATGAAAAGTTAAACTGAAAAGTTAATAATTATTTTTTCTCCATTTTAGAGTACTGTTATATGCAAGTGGAAATACTAGGAGACTTATCGGCTTGGATAGAGAAAGATGGAAAACCTGGTTTGACAGATGGCGACATAGTTGTGAATGCCGGATCCAAGATCGATGCAAATGCTAAAGTTCAACTAGGCAACTGCCAGGAATGGTAAATTATTTAGATAATAAGTCGACCAGCTTGTTACTTAACAACCTACAAACCTCTCTACCGACTAGCTACATTTTGATAGCTAAGACTAGTTAAGTTTATGTTTGTGCATCGTAGGATCTGTTATCTTTTTTCCTTTTATCTCCCCCTCTTTCGCTGCCACCGTATCAGAAGTATAAAAACCCCTCATGTGCCAAAAGACGTAACACGTAGGCCCTAACACGTTCTATTGCAATTGTCAGTTTTGAACTAGATTCATTCTTTGCAAAGACTGGAATTTGTCATGATATGAATCAGGTTTATCAAGGAAATTGCTATTGTTGATTATTATTTTCATAGATCTGGAATGCTTAGTATGCCAAAAATTTAAGGGTACTTGTAACTAAATGGTTAATAGTAGCCTAAGAATATGATTCACGAGGCCCTCATCAAAAACAGTTTGAAAATGCCAACAGCTTCAAAGTTTGTGCTGTCAAAACGTAGTTTTTGTTGTCCAGTAAATGTTGGTGTGTGACCTGATGAGGGTTGCCACTTATCTATGTCTGGGGCGGGCTTTGCGTAGGCATACCCTGTGTAACTATTTCGTAAAGCACTATCGCTAGTTGACTCATCGCCCGATTCATGATCACTAATATCGCCCTCAAATTCACTATAATCATTATCTTCTAGCATACGAAGCACGTGTTATTTGCTATACATCCTTGCAGCCAGGTAAAAAACCTAAACTTATCTCAATAACGGCAACCGTTATTGCAAGAGAATGTCGAAAGTTTCTGTGAAAGAACGCGTGATAGACGCTTACTTAGTACTATCAACAACTTACAAATCAGGCACAAAAGTAGCCCAAACATATCAGAAAATACAGGGCTGACTTTCATGTGCCTTGACTATGAATAATAGCCAGTGACTACAGTGCCGCATTTGGCTGAGTGGTCCAAATATATATGACGAGCGCCACTCCTCAATACGGCAGCGAACGGGTTAACCGGCTGTCACTTCCGTATATCACCTATACAACTATATGGCCCTACATGTAACTTGCGGGACGTGTGCTCCCTTATTGAGTCTCCTAGGCTTATCTCCGCCTCTTTACTCACTTCCATGACTACTTCTTTCCTCTTTCAAGTAGACTTCGATTAGTCACTATTTTGTTGCGGAACCTACCTAAACTGATAGTGAAGCCGTCTCTGATTTGCCAAATGAATACACACACATGAACATGCATGCATGTATACACCTCGAACTGTAAACATGCATACATTTACATATAGGGCCTACATACAATCATTCATACATTCATACTAGTACATACATCCCTCCCTCGTGCAATATAAAAATCTTTGTTTAATTTCAAACTGACAAACCGCAGTTTGATTACAAGTACAGTACGAGCGAATGAAGAAAGTTATTAGGCCCACAAAGGAAAAATTTATTTTCCACAGCCAAGCAAAGCGCCCATCACGTTATACGTCTGACTTTACAAGCACAGCCGCCTGGCGAAAGACCGATTAGTCTGCACGCCAGTGTCGTATTCATCACTCTACATTTTAAAATGCATTTTTTTTGCAGCATATGCCAAGCTAACGAAGGACTCGCCTGCTATGTAAGCGTAGATCATTCACTAATATGAGCTTCAGTTTATAGTTACATTACCACTAAATTGTATCTATCACCGTTAAAGTATTCGACCCTCTCATGCTCTTTAGACGATAACATCCGTGCTAATAAAAAAAATTTTGGCACAACATATTTTCAATTAGACGATTTGTACGCGTGATAAATGATTAGCCAGATATTTCCTTTGGGCTACGTTTAATGTACATCCCATGCACAGATTCGTGCGCATATAAAATTTCCACTCGTGCTGCTTGAGTTGATTGTTATAAAGGTATATCTGTTATGAAAACAATAGCAATTGCATATAATTTTGTAATGGTAGGAGTTTGGTTAGAGCTTTATGCTCTACCTGATATCTAGCCAATTTATCCATAACGAGTATACGGTCCGTATAGGCCTACTGTCGGTGGAAAGCTGGAAGATGACAATGACGATGGAGAAGACTGGCCAAGACCTACTACGCTGAAACTGACAGAATGAAGTCACTGACACTTCATACACTTGGCTGCCCCACGGCTAGCTCTAGAAACTGTTCTTATATATATATATGTACATAATGTATATGTATGTATAGAAAATAAATATATTAATTATATATATTTTATATATATGTTTGTATATATAGACGCTATATATCTTAAAAAGGTGAATGATGTTATCAGGACTCAACTATGTTGCAGAATGTTCAAAACAATTGGACGGATACCTCTGACAAATGTCTCGAATACGTCTGTGACAATGGAAATCCAGTTAAAAACGACAAGACTCAATCTTGCATCTGTGGAGGAGAGGTACATAATTTCAAATGGATTGATGTTTAGCGTATGAGACAAATTTCGATGAATCAATGGTAGAATCGTTTCTGACAATCCTTAACTCTTTAACGAACAGCTGTATATGTTTTCCCATAGGCCTACATTTTAGTACACGCTGGTCGTTAAATGTTAACTTAAACCTAATACTGGTTTATGCGGTTTTGACTAGCCCTAAATCAAGGATGACTTCGTGGGTTCTAGTCACTTCTGTGCTGCCGAAAAGAGTCACTTATATACATGTATGTGACCCTCTTGTAGATCAATATTTTATATGTACACTCAGATATATATATATATATATAATATATATATATGTGTATAATATAGTATTTGGTACAGCAATGTATGCTTGCGAAACATCGACAATTAAAAGTCGGATCGGAACCAAATACTGGAAGTTGAACTGTAGGATACTGCTATGTACGAATAGGCCTACTACACTTGAACTGGACAATGAATGTGGCAAACAAGGAGATTAAGAATTTGATGTACAAAATAATTAATAAAAAGGAAATTAAAAACTGTAATCCTATCAAGTTGTAAAGAGAAAAGGGCGACGCGGAAGACCAAACAGAGTGTGGAAGGACGATGCTATGGACTGGCGCAGAATGGACATTCAAAGCCTAAGAATTGCAGCGCCTAACAGAGAACCATTTGGGAACAGATGATTAAAGTTGCATTTGACACCAACGGGTCTTTGACCCATGAACCATGACGATAATAATATATATATATATATGGCATCCTAAAATTTTAGGATAGCATTTCATGATTATTTTTGTAGGAATCTGTGGCCGTTCGTCGTGATGCACCCCTATGCTGTGAATGTGTCTGTAAGTGGAACCAGCAGTGCATTCATAACGAATAAGGAAGGCTAACGGAATATACGCTTCTGATATCTTCATAATAGCTACGCCCCTGGTGTTGATAGCCATATGTATCTAAGTTTATTGGTTTTACATACAGCTAAAGAAAACAACTAGTGCTTGTCAAATCCACTTAAACCTTTCGAGGCTTCATATATGAAGAAAATGCAAAATGGCGATAACCAAACAAAAACCATGCATTGACGTATGCACGCAAAGCTCATTTATTGGCCTATGCATTTTGTATTATATTCGCATTGTGTTATATTCTCAGCCATTGAGTTTTGAGTATTTGCAGATGCGACCACGACTGCAGCCGTCACCACACCTACTACACGTATGTTAGATGCATTCTTTCCTATAGTTGCAACAAACTAATCCGTATTATTTTCTCCCGAACTGTGAAGTCTTTAACCAAAGGCGTATAATGAAACATAAAAGCACTAATTTCAATCATTGCGCATTGTTATTTGTTTTGCAGCTGAAACAGCGAATATTGTTCACATCGACATTACGCCACATGCGTTGAATACACCATTAACTATTATCGCAGTAATCACTTAATGATCGCTGTTAGTTTCCTAGCGAACGGTAAGGGTTTTTAGTCAAAGGGGTAATCGCTATTCATTGACGTTCTAAGGCATTACAGTTTTATCCGTTATGTTTTGTCAATGCTTCTCAGGTCAACACACGACCCAACCTGACCTCACAACTATTCCACGTATGTTGAATGCACTGTTTCATATAATTGTTGTTACGAAACAAAACAGTCTTGTGTGCATGCGAAGTTTATCCATCGAATTAAATTTCACGAAGTCCACTGAGGGAACAAAGATCAGGTATGAGAGTGGGACGCTGAGTAGGCCCTGCACTCGGAGGGCAGCGTCTTGTGAGCGCTAGCAGCAGTTGGACTGCATAGATCCTGTAGGTACGCAGGCGCAGCCCAAACGGAACCCTGGGGCAATCCAAAGATGGCAGGACCACACCTGGACCAAGATGACTCAAGAGGTGCATTCAGTCACTGACGAGCGGATCCACCAAGAGGCAGTCTATAAATGACGTAACTCAATATTTATTTAGGACGAATGTTGACCCCTCCCCTCGTCACACGTAACAAAGTTCTGCAACCCTTCCCCAAAATCCAGGTGCCGAGAATGTTATCGGTTTTGTTCTGCGAAATAAATAGGCCTACGTATAAGTAGTCCATCCCAATGGTTTTCATTAGACGTATTTAGACTATACTACTCATATTGTGAGTGAATATGCGATACTCGCAGACAGGCCAAGGTTTATATTTGTTTCAGGAAACACTCAGCTAACAACTAACTCAGAAGTGTGGGCATCAACATCTCAACAAACACCGCCTGCTCCAGAAACAACTACACCACGAGGTACTTCATTCTGAGCATTTGGTCGTTGACAGCATACATACCCCTTCTTAGTAGTTTCTTCGTGTGTAGTGAAAGGTAATTGTGATTAGAGACGCAGAGGTATTTTTCCTAAGACATTTAGTATTCCACAGGGATACATTGCCTGCTCATTTACTGACCTGAAAAAGATTGTACAGGGCAAGGTATAGAATTTAATTACATCCCTGGAATTCAAATTAAAATTCTTAAATCGTTCTGTTGACTCTTACACATAGATGAATGAAGAACGACTAGACATTGATTTTAAAACCTAAACGATATAATTACAATCACTACTACTGCTAATATAATTTCAGCTTATTTATTATCATTAAGATACGTCGAGTAAGCTGTAATCTTATTAGATTCAGATATTATTACCTGTCCTGGAAATGCGTCCTATTAGGCGTGCTTCTGGTCGGTTGACCCGCGGCTCCTGTTTCCCGCTCCTGCCCCAAGAAATGCCAGCATATATGATGGAACAGTAATCAAGGTAACTAGTAATGAAAGCATGGCTAATAGTGGTTGCAGAGAGAGCGAACGGGAGACCAAACGCAACTGACGTTGCTGACTGAAGCAATTACGACTTACTAAGTTCATATGATATGCGATTAAAAGCTCTTGATCGAGAACGATGTCAGGGTCTCGCTCAAAAGTATAGCAAAAGTAAAGTTGTGGAACTTGGCAGAATGTATCCCAAGGTCCAGCTTTGCCAGTAGATGCCGAGTTCCAAGCCAGATAAATTATGTTTTAGTATGATTAGATCCGAGTCGATTTATCGATATCCAGGACTTAACTGTGTAAGTGATTCTTTGCATTTCTGAACCGAAACCAATGCTTTAAAATCAGAACTGTGTATGAAGGGCCTCGCTGAACCTAGATGAGCCCAAGATGATGCATAAGCTTCATTCTTAAGACACCGAATCATTCGTTGAACAGTTATACACTCGCCGTGTAATACCTATACGTATATTTCTAAGCCGCAAACACACCTGGCTTAGTTTAACTAGTTATAATCCTGGCAGTTCTTTAGTTTCTGCTGGTGTGTTGATAGTTTTGTGATTACAAACGACACTGTATACCTTTTTCTCTGATATTTAGTGTTCCACAGGGATACAGTTGCTGCTCATTTACTGATTTGACAAAAATAGTGCAGGTCAAGAATAAATATAGAATAGCGTGCATCCTGAATTTAATTCAGAATTCTTATGTCGTCACGTGACATTCTTAACATTCTTGTCACGATGACCTATGACATTGCATCGTGATCGTCTAACATGACCGACTGCGCCCATTATAGGTTGTGTAAACCATTGGTTATCGACCTTTTTAGCCTCTGGGACCACGTACTGAATATGCGATACTCTCTGACATGTAAAGATTTCTATTTGCTTCAGAAACAACTACAGCACGATTTGTGGCATCAACATCTGAACAGACACCAAAGTCACCTGCTCCAGATACAACTACACCATCAGGTGATTTGTTATAATCCTGGTTACGTTGTGAGGATGTGGTTTGTGAGCTCTGCTGTCGTGATAAAGAAATGTGTCATTATTTGCGTCACCCTTTGGGTAATATTTATATCATAAGGACGGAAGAATCTCATGTTGATATCGTTGAGTTGTGAGCATGCGATGCATATCTTTCTAATTTTATTTCGCCAAACCTAGTAGGCCAATGTCTGTCTCGACGGTGCTATCATCATGTTGGTTTTGACATCTATCAAAGTTTACTTAAAGTGAGATCGTTTTCGAAATATCACGATCAGCTGCATGGAAAATCTAGAATTAAAAATTTGAGAGAACCGAGGAAGCCGGAAGCTTGGTAGGTAGGTAAGCGAGTGGGCATACGTGTTTAGCTAAAGCCTTGTGCCGAAAGACTTCAAAGAATTTACATCAAGAGCAGAACTGAACAGACACCAACGCCACTTCACTTTTACCCTCGTTACGTTGTCTATTTAAACGATATCGATCGTTCTTCGATCACTTTTCGTATGCGGAAGGAATCTGCATTTGTTGTCAAAGATAAAATAATAGTGTAACTCATCATATTGATTTTCGTGAGCTAAGTTAGGCCTACTTATATTGTGACTGTATATGATATTCGCAGACATGTTAAGCTTTATATTTCTTCCAGGAGCAACTACTCCACGAGGTGCGGCATCAGCATCTGGACAAACACCGTCTGCTCCAGAAGCAACTCAAACACCAGGTACTTCATTCTGAACAATGAGTAATTGAACAGTTAGTTGGTTCTAAGACACAAGTGCCTCTTTTTAGTTTGAATAATCCAATTTGAATATATATTCAGCAATATATGGTGATACATACAACATTGCGCGCGAAAGGAATCTGCGTTTGCTCTGAAAAATAAATACGTATTTGTAACCCATGATATTAATTTTTCTTCGACAAATTTACACTAAATTACCCATATTGTGACTGAATATGCAATACTCGCGGACATATTAAGCTTTCTATTTGTTTCAGGAACCACTCAGCTAACAACTAACCCACGAGTTGCGGCATCAACATCTGGAGAGACACTGTCTGCTCCAGAAACAACTAAGCCACCAGGTGGGCCCACTTCATTCTGTATAATGCATCATGCTTCAAAGGCACAGATACTCCTTCTTAGTTCCAGGTTAACCCGTTATAATTACAGCAGTGCTTTATATTCTACTGGTATAGTGAAAGTTTATTGTTAGCCAAAATTTCACCGTTCGTTTTCCTTCGAATTTAGTGATCCACAGGAATGCATTTACTACTTATTTGAGGAATGTATTAATGCATAGGTTTTCGTCAAACATTAAACGGATTTAAAGATTACCGTGTTGTAGTGCATTTGCGACCGACCCTCTTATACATTTGCGAAAAATTTGTGTCAGCATATAAATTATCTTATGCCTTGCTGATTACACGCGTCATGCGGTAGACCCCAGGTTCTGACTTCTTAAGTCAATTTGATGAAATGTATTCCGATCAAGATTAAAGGAAGAGCATTATCTCTTACATATGTAAAACTCCTATATGAGCAGAACATGAGGGAATAATGAGAAGGAAATTCAGCCTATTTTATGGACATATATAATTATGTAAATGGATGATAGTAGATTATAAATTACACATACGTGATGATGGAAATTATGGATGAAAATTGGCCAAGAGAGGACCGAACATGAAGTGGGCTCCGGGCCGTACCGAGAGGAGGGGCCAGCGGGGCATAGGCCCAAGGCGCAATTATAGCTCGGTACGGCCCTGATTGGGCTAACGATATCAAGGATTGGTGCATACAATACCTGCACAAATTGAGAATAGCAGCGTCGAATCGGAAGCTTATAAAAACAAGTGACGATGCATCATTGGTGAAGACGCATATCATCGTTGTTATGGATGCGTCGTTAAATAAACTTATATCAATCAATCAATCATTGGTGATATGGGAGTCTTCGCGCCATGGAATACGATGACGATGATGACGTGTCACTTTTGCTTTCAGCTTATTGTGACAAGGCTTACGAGATATCAGACGGCATGCTGGCCTGGGTGGAACGTGACAATCTACCTGGTATGACAGGTAACGACCAACCTGTTTATCCAGGAGGCCGATTGACATCCGGTGACAAAGTTCGGCTAGGTAAATGTCGAGAATGGTAAGCTGATCATTACTATCAACAATTTCTGCTATTTAGTTTAACACGTCAAATACTGAGAACATCTAACATTTAAAGAAAGTAATAATGCAGGCCACTTCACACGGGGCCTGTAATAATTATGTAAACAAGCAAAATTTATAATCCCAAGTCGACTTCTCGGCAGGGACAATAAGAACAGTGAACACCTGATTAGAACGCATTACACGCTTGAATATAATATTTATGTCACGAAGGAGCATGTTTTCTACCGTACGGTCTGCACTCGAACAGGCCCAAGAGCCGGGTAACGGTTCCGTGTTGAAATTTGTTATTGTGCGGATAGACATTTTGCAGATTCGCCTCCGTAGGCATATCCAGTAGTTATTTAATGTAACAATTCAATGTATTATTGCATATTTTTTTGCAGCTTGTGTCAGAGAAATGGAGCATTCGCATGTTACGTAAGTCAAGCTCAAAACTCGTTGTATTGATTAGCAATTCTGTTTCTCTCTTTTCTGATGAACCTCGACAGCTTTGAATTGTGTGCTCTAAGTCTGAACTTTAAAAGACTAGTTAATAGAATAATTCTGAAATTACCCGCGTAACATCATCGTCTCAGTTTGAGATATATTCATTCATTGCAGAGATTTATATAGCGCCCCTTCAAGGCTACTACTCAGAAGCGCTCCCGACTCCAACACGTTTAAAAAGAAGAGTTTTAAGGCAAGTATAAATGGTAAGACGTTTAAAAAAACTTACAATATACGTGTACGCTTGCTTTTGACATAGTAGCTGATTAAAACTTGGTTGCTTCAGACAGCACTACCGACACTGATTAGGCTAATTGATGAGGCTGAATTATAATTGTTTACTGTCTACCTACTGACTGACTTACTTGCGAAACAACCTGAGTTTGCAACTTCGACATGAGTTTCTTTTCACTTATATATCTACCACTATTTTGCCGGTAGTTGAATAACCATTCCTATGGACGGTGTCATTAGGTCAAAGGTCGGAAAACAGCTAAATGTAAGTAGTTGCTTGAAGAAAAATTATAGACTGCTTTAAGAGACCATAATATTATAGACGATCAATTGTTACTCCGATCACATATATAACACCAATGCTATATAGATTTAACCATATACATTACTGTCACCTGTTTGCACTATTGCCATTTTAACAGTCATAGTAGAAACATTTATTGTACAGGAGGCAACGGGCGAGAGAGACCCTTAAGAAAGACCCTTAAGAGGGACCCTTGGTGGACCGTGTACTTGTAGGCATGTGGTAGGCTCAACCGACGTTCAGCTCCATTAAACTGAATTGACGCCTATGATGTTGCAGGACACTCAAATGACTTGGTCCGAAGACAATGACAAGTGTTTGGAATACTCCTGCATTGAAGGGGCTGAAGAAAAAATCAATAAAACGGAGTCATGCGAATGCGGCGAGGTATGTGAACAAAATATTATTCGATGAACTGCTATGCATGCATTATTATTCAGTCTAAGACCGTCACGAGCCACATTCTATCGATGCGCAAAGCCTGACGTGAGAGTCTATTCGCTGTTGCATTGAATGCAAATTCAGTAATGGTTTTCTGTACGGTGTATATCTTCGCCAGATGAACGTGCAAGGCTGGGCATCATCTCGACTTATTGGAACAGTCGTCCTGTGAATAGACAGCTGTTCTGTCTGACTCACCAAGGTTGCATTCCATTTTTAGTTTAAATAAGTAAGGTTTTCTGATGGATACCTTTCTACGATCTAGCTGAATCGATGAAGCTGAAAAATCAGCGTTCTACCTGCGCTTAGCTTTTAAGTGGCTCTTTACAAGTAGGCGTGACTATTATTGTAATTAGTCAATTATGCTTTCTGTAGAGGTCATTAAACTGCATCATATTATAAAAAACATGAAAGTATATAATATTATACCTTATGTACTAGATATTTAGTGTTGTTATTGCTCAAGAAGTTAGCTTTTCTCATAAGCGAGCATAATGAGAAATACAGTGGTTTCGAAGACGAGGTGGTTGAGCACTGCTCATGGATGTCAGCTCGATAATAATCTACGACTAATGCTAGAAACTTTTATTGGTACTAAACCCGGCTGATGTTCCAGAAGAGTGTATGAAAGCATGTAGTGTAAAGTAATAAATTGTTTGTAACGGGCCGCTCAAAGTCAGCAGCGCTTTCGAAGGACGTTGGTACTTGGACTAGAGAACAGGAAGTTTTAAGGCGTCTTCAGAACTGGGAAGGTAGGGGCTTGTATGTTCACACGCAGATCCGGTGGAAAACAGTTGCATATGATATGCTTAAAATGTGACCCAAGTAATCAAAATGAGTTGAACCCACAACATTGCTAGGAAACAGATAAATGCGATCAAAAGTCAGTTTTTGCTCATTAAAAATTTTAATGGAAAGGGAAAATGATAATGTATTAGCTTTTCTGATATCTGAAAAAGGAGTACAAATTATTTTTATCAGATTTTATTGTCTCGTGGCAATGCTATGAATGGATCGCCATTCAACATAAGATGCAACCCAAAGAATCAAAATGGCGATCCATTCATACCATTATATATTGTAAGTTTAATTTATACAAAAACGGGAATTCAAGTGTAGCGTGGTATACGACAAAGCTGAAAAGTACAACCAGTTAATACAGTTACATTTATCTAGCCGTAACGTAAAACTGGAACATGTTTGTTCTTCGGTGGATTCATGAGATTTATATAAAATGAAGGCCTGGCTAACTCGGACTTTCTTTAAAGCATTAGTAATTATTATACAATGACTGTCGTTAAACTTATGTAAGCATTGATTTAGTCTTTTCAGTCTTCTTAACGTTAACCGATACTTGTTTTACAGTCCTTCGTGTCGGTTCCAGTTCCTGCACCCATGTGCTGTCACTGCGAATACCGTACGTTTGATTGTCTCTACCGCTTAATAATATTGACAAGTCAGCGAATACCGCACAACTTTATTGTATTGTCTACTGCTAATAATATCCGGCTTCCATCTATATGTAAGCTAGTATATATATGTATGTATCATGTACATGTATGCAGAGGCGAATCTGCTTTGACACCAATAAGGCTGAGAATTCGGGGCTCAAACACGACTCAAACAGGGATGCATTTTATACATTCTCCAAACAACAGTGCATTATCCTTCTTAGCAGTGGCACATAGCCAGAAACAAGAAGGACAGCAATAACTGATCGTATATCACTACCTGTGACCTTGAAACTGGGTTTTACCTTCCGGTTTGCATACAATGTTGTCGTGTTTACAACAATGTCAATAATATTACGCTCGTCAAAGAACAACTCGAACAACAATTTATACATGGAGTCATAATACTGCTGCAGATATGGTGGTCAGCTGCTCCAAGTCTTTCTCTTTCAAAGGTCTAATTCCGGTATGAATTGTACGAGCCGAAGATTTTTTAGTTCAGCTATAGAAGGGCTTGCAAGACTAGGTTTTACCATTTTCCTTATCATCCACACTTTCGTTACTCTCATCTGTTATTTTTGTGAACTCATTTCCTTGGCATGAATTGCAATAAACGGTCGTCTGCGGCTTATGTGGTTTTAGTTTCTTCTTTAGTTTTCAGATCTTGCTTGTCAAAGTCACTTTTATCGTCATTATCGATTTTACCAAACGTTTCTTTCTGTGTGAACTCGGTTTGAACTAACACTAATGAACCACATGCGCCCATTCGTGCATAGCGTCCCACTATTGGAGCGGTGTAAATATAGTTGTGGCGCAACATATCTGCTCCAAAAATAAACAATTTTTGCACATATAGGATGAAAGAGTGCACATGAACTTATATCTTACGCTTAATTAGATAAAAAGTACCATTATGTATAATATCGTAATTTTTAGTCAGCATGATATTGGAAAAGATATGAAATACAGACAAGTCCCTTTTGTAATATTACATGTAACCACACACAAGTAGTAATTTATTTTTGATAAGATGTCCGCATGCATCATTAAGTAAGTAATTAATTTGTAATAAAGTCAATTCACTTTACATTCTAAATTGTTTTATATTCAACCTACATTTGGGCGTCCCACTAGTGGGACGCTATTCATTAATGGGATAATAATAGTAAGGCTGGGACACATTCGGAAGCGACCAAGAAAAAGAATAAGAATACCACGCTACAAGATTGGGATCCATTACGTCTTTGGGTTTAATTTCATTCAGGAAAAACACCATCAGCAACATCAGCAGCTCCAACGACACCATGTTTGAACCTAATGACGACCACTAGTGCTGGAATAATATCAACCACACTAGCTGGCACGACTCAAACGCCAGGAGGTACGACTCAACTTCATGGAAGAACAACCCAACCACCAGGAGGCACGACTCGACCGCAAGTAGGAACTACTAAACCGCCAGGTGCCACCACTCAAACTCCAGGAGGCACGACTCAACCACCAGGAGGCACGACTCAACCACCAGGAGGCACGACTCAACCACCAGGTGGCACCACTCAACCGCCAGGAGACACGACTCAACCACATGGAGGAACAACCCAACCACAAGGAGGCACGACTCGACCACCAGGTGGCACCACTCAACTGCCAGGTGGCACTACTCGACCGCCAGAGGGCACGACACAACCTTCAGGAGGCACGAGTCAGCCGCCAGGTGGTACTACCCAACCGCCAGGAAACACGACTCAACCTCTAGGAGGCACGACTCAACCACCAGGAGGCACAACTCAACCACCAGGTGGCACTACCCAACCGCCAGGTAGCACGACTCAACCACCAGGTGGCACTACTCAACCGCCAGGTGGCACGACTCAGCCACTAGGTGGCACTACCCAACCGCCAGGAGGCACGACTCAACCACCAGGTGGCATTGCCTTTACTTGAAACTGAAATTTCTGGTCATCTATGTCTCAAAAACCGATAATGTATACTCCCAGGCATTTACAACTGACATAATCAGGCTAAAGTGACAATGTTGTTCATGAACTTTACCTACAATTGCTTAGAAATCGTCAAAACCCAACTTAAGTTGGGTTTTGTACCATAGTCAGAGTAGCGTTAAGTGCACTTATTCACAACATTACCTGGTGTGTATTGGATTTGTCCAGATATACTACGGGTAGACAAAGGCCTGTTGACTGGAGACCAGAAATAAAATGAGGTAGACGAGCGGCTTTAAATGCGTTAATGGGAAGACATTATTAATGCACATTTTATGGTTTTATTTTGCATACAACTTTTCAATACGCATCCGATTTATCATGTCAACTCTAACTTGTCATTCAAAGAAATCTCGAAATGTCTATAGCGCCAGCGTGTGTGTTAAGAAGAGAAGGAGCTTACACACGCCAAGTAAGGAAATACCATTTGCTTATTAGTTTCAGTGACCCATTTGTGGTCTGTTCGTAATTTGAAAGGTGAAAGAAAATAATGTAATGTAAGGTGCATCCAGTTCATTAAAATAAATTATTATAAAGAATTTAATACTGACAGAGCAGTGTGTATATTTCAACGTTTTGACTATCAAAAGAGTTGCGATGCCGGTTGAAATTGCTTTCTTATTTTTACAGGATACTGCGTTGCTGACGCTCGATTTGCAAAAGATGCATACATTGAGAAAGATGGACAGTCTGGTCCTACCTCGCCAGATGAGACGGTTCATGAAGGTGAACGTGTTGACTATGGCGTCAAAGTGCAGATCGGCCGATGCACGGAATGGTAAATTATACTCTCTATCGAATTAGTATCCGCGATGATTTCAATTCATTTCTCCAGCGTTGCAATCAGGTTCAGAGAAAATTAACATTAACGAAAGAAAGCGTGAATATATGACATTTTATTAATCCGAAAAAAACAAGTTTCGATTACAAATTTATACCATAATTTGATGATGCAGGTTTGTAAAAATGGCGATATTTTAATATTTGCATATTAATTATCCATTCTGGTAATAATATCGAAAATAAAAAATTATATGGGTGCAATTTGAAAAGCAATTCTATTAGGTAATAAAATTGACTCTTTAAACTCATATACGGCAAAAATTCAGTCATCATTTAGGAAATATTGGAAGTCCAAGTGCTAAACATGTTGCATTTGCGCGATATTACAACATCTTTGAAAGATTGGTATTAATGCACTATATAAAAATTATGGGTGTTAGCAGGATGATTAGTAAATCCTGTCACATCATACTAGATTCATTGTTTTAAAAACATCACCTACATGTTGAGGATTAGCATTATGCAGTAAATTATGTGGTATACATTATGAATTTATATTTCCATATAGTTCTCTACATTAGCGCCGTAAACTCTCATTTTAAATTAGGCCTATGTAGTTTTCGTTAACAAGAACGATGAACTGCTACTATCCTTTGAACTTAACATAATTTACTGTTTACATTGTAGTATATGTCAAAGGGACAACACCTTCCTCTTTTATGTAAGTTTGGCTGCTATGATAGCATTAAACTAGAGAAACGTAGCTTATTGTGTAATGCTCACATTTGTCGTACATTCTGACGTGCCTGAATTAGCGCAACCTTCCACGTGAATGCTTGCCGATTTTCCGTCTCCGACAGCTCAGCCCATATTTGACTGCTCTTACCGAATTGTTGCTAACCTGCCAAAACCTTCGCATATTTATGGCTACGAGCGAAAGACGCTGCATTGGATTCTAGTCGTAAGCAGGATGACATTTTAAGTCCTCCTTCTTCTACGGTTGGTTTGTACTACATCAGTGAGCTATGTGGTCCTGTTGCACTAAGAGATCCATTTATGTCTATATTGTGCTTTCGTAAGCTTACATCGTGCTTTGTCGTGCATTGGACCATGAACAGAACAATGTAGCATCAAATACGTAGGACTGCTACTTAGTTATAGACTGCTAAAAGAACAGTTTAAAGCCGTCTTCAGATGCATCACTTTGCCAGTGCTTGTTGCCACGTTCATCAGGCTTAGGAGATTCTCTAAAGGCGTTTTGCAAGCTATCAGAAATTTCCTTACTTATTATGTAAGCGAGAAACGCTGAACGCTGAAACACTGAAAGATTTATTTAGTTTGTAATTAATTTGTAACTTCTCTCTCACTGATGTTTAATACACGTGGCGAACCATAACTAAACCGTAGGCCTAATCAGGTCAGTACGAAGAAGAATCCGATCGATTAGGTCAAGCCACCTATACAGGCAAGGTAGTCTATGGTTGATAGGTTATTTTCAGCTAAAAAGGTTTGTTTACCAGAACACTTATGTTTTCGGGTAAAAGCGGAGGAATTCATTGAAAAATGCTAATGATAGAGAGTCGAGATTATTCTTAAATATTGTTGATATAATTCAATGTTTTGTAAACGAAATAATGTTGGGAGTACTATTACTTGTTCTCATTATTCTTACCTATTATTCATTCATTTCAATAATTTATATAGCGCCCCTTCGTGGGAATCTACTCAGAGGCATTGTCGTTATTATTTTTTTATTATTACATGCATTTATGAAGCGTCTCTGTATAATTGTCAGGCATCAATCGATAGCGCTGAGTAATAGTTAATGAAGAATCTGCTCAAGGACACTGTAACTGACTAGTACGAGTCTTTTACCCGTACTTCTACGTTGCAAAGCGATCGCTCAACCACTCGGCTTCTTTGCAAAATGGTGTGCACTGTCCTAAACGATAATGCCATGCTTGACTCTACCGTGTGATTTCCCTCAAGGAATGGAATTAGCGAGAATGACAAGTTGTACTTTTACTTTATTGTAATATTTGATTGAACTGTATTCTCTATAATTTAAAGTGGTTATATTGAAACTATATACATTGTGTAAACGTCTATTCTGACAGCCGACTAACAATACCGAACACTGGACGGACGATGACAAATGTCAGGAGTACTACTGTGACAAAGACGAAATCGTCCACGTTAATAAAACCAACGGATGTAATTGCCGTGAGGTACGTAGTATGATCGCTTTTAAATAGCTCGAACAATGTAAATATATAATGGCCTGTTCTCTAATTATACACCAATTATGGCGTGGGCTCATCTATCAGTTTGCGTGTTGGATAGATTGTACAGAGCCAATTAAAGGGATTCGAGTCGAACCACGGAATATATGATTTATCTGAAGAATTTGGTTCTATTTGCCAACTGGGAGTACATGGACCACACAGGCATAATCTGTCTGTGGGAAAATAACGTGGCCACGGAGGGCACATGCCCCTCGTCTGATTACGCCTGGGCTAGGTAGACTGCAGTTGCTCACAGTACATAATATTATGCCTGCCTGCTTTCGGAGTTGTTTCTGGACTTCTCTTGTTCTATCTCTTCCCAAGCTCTGTAATTAGATACGTCATAGGTCTAATCGTATTAATTAATTGATTTCCCACGACAGGAAATATCATGTGGAAATTAGCATTATCTACTTCACTATTACTTTATCTGTTGAAATCATATTATCTTGTCCATAATACTGCGTGGAACGGCCTTCCATTGTATCCTCAGCTCTTTCCCATAACTCTCTATTCGACTTCTATTCTACTCTGAAATCTGTCTTCTTTGGCCGAAGTTGGATTTTGAGGCGATTTCTTGGAGAGGCGCTATATAAAATTGCATTAATTGATTGATTGATTGGATGAAGCCATGATAAATTTGTTTGTTTTGTCTAGACTATTAATTTGAACCATTGTTTTACATAGGCTTACACGATCGTTGTTGACAACGATATCTTTGCAATAAATAAAATATTTGTAAATTAAGTAGGCCTAAGCATGCGCAAAAGCTGAGATTTCTTAATTTCTTTGCGAAACACGATAAAACTTAAATTTAAGACCTTAAACTTAAACAAATCTTAAAACTTTGAAATTTCTAACTTAAGTTTAGCCGTAACTATATTGAAGCGTAGTAAATTCATACCTATCAATATTTATAATAACATTATTTTTGCTTAGATTTACAGCGCAACATAGAATATTTAAAGTGCTACCATTTTGTTACACATGTAGTTATTTGATAAAAAGATGATTTGTTACTTACAGGGAGATACACTTCTGGCTGTTCCTTATGAAGATTGTTGTTTCTGTGTACATCGTAAGTTTAGTTATCTTTTTTTGGCCATGGAGCCCTTTTGATCTTAAATTTTGTAACGGAACCTCGTCTAAGCTATACATATTCTCTTGTACATGTAGGTACGAAAGCTAGAGAATGCAGACAACGATAGGTTTAGGCCTAGATTAGATTAATAACAACACAAAATTTCGATGACAATGACTTATGAATTCTCTGTCATACAAAGTTGATGAGCAAAAAAAAATCCATTTGTTCACACTGAAGTTCTTCACCTCACAGAACTCTAGGGTTCCGCGGAACACAGTTTGGGAAACACTGTCCTAAACATTTTACTGTTCTGTTTAGTGTTACAATACTCTAGATTATTATTAATAGGGGCCTAATATTATCATTATAATCATCACTGTTGTGACATATTTATCAGTAATTACTATAATAGCTTATCAATAATATTGACTGAAATATCAATGATTTTAATATGTCATGATTCTTCACGGACTTAGTTTAGTATTAATTATTATTATTATTATTGTTATTATTATTACTTATTTATAAGTTTTCTAATCTTATTATTTTACATACTTATTATTATTACTACTATGTATTATTATTATTTTATTATTATTATTATTATTATTATTACACGAGTGTTTATATTGTTTGGTTAAACTACAGCTGCACAAAAGAGCCTCTGAAGGCAACTGCGTTGAAGCGCTGGATGCACACTGACAATCGTTGGAACAAGTAGCTTGTCTCTCTAGGGTCTCTGGTGACATGTGTCAGAAGGCGACCCAAGTCTTTGATGAAGTCTATTCCTTCGTTATTGACTGGGCCCATGGTCTCAAAGGCCAATGGAATGAAGAGATAGCTGACAGCGAGCTGGCTGTACTTGATGGTCTTCCTGGTGGTAGCCACCTCCGCTGCAGCCCCCACCGAAGATGACGTCGCTTGAAGATATGATGGAGCCACGGTGTCAATCACTGTCGCATCCCATATGAGGTTCCGTCCTCTTCGCCAAGGGATCAGCGTCAGACCATCAGGGCGTCTTCCGTCCGTTCTGGAGAGTCCCGGGGGTTCCTTATTATTATTATTATTATTATTATTATTTTATTTATTGTCATCATTATTTCGTTAACTCGAGGTAGTTCTGATCCCTCAGGCTACTAATAAAATTGGCAGTAGACAGAAAATTGGGTGATCTGGAACTGTTACAACTCCTCTGGTTCAGTCATCATCATTATTATAATCATTAATATCAAAATGGGAAAATGGGCGAAGCGATGAAGATAATGGTAACTGCAATTTTATGTTGCGCCATTTCCACAAAGATATGCTCAGCAAATGCACGGTGTGTCATCGTAGTACACTAGTGTAACTCCAGATCCGTGTGCATCTTGTGAATTTGATTATTATTGTGAATTTCTTCACCCAAAATTATGTTGGATGTCATAGGCTACTGGATAGGTGCTGGACTCCTGTTCTTACAGTTGTGACAAATCCAAACATGTTTCATCTAATAACTTTCACTGTGCCGTTGTCACGATGAAGATATCAGACAATAGATGCTATAAGTGAGACTGTCGTAATGATAGACATGATAGGTTTCGATTGAAAAGCAATTCACCTCGTTTCCTAACGGCAAAAAGAATTGTCCTAAAACTGGAAAGGAATATGTACATAGAAAAATAGTTTCACATATGCAGTTTAGAATCCTGGAGACCCCACAAACCATCCCCCGGAATGTTCATGTTTTCATCAGACGTTTTCCATCGTCTAGCATGCATCAGTAACATGCAGCAGCTCGCGACACGCCGTTTAGTCCTACCAAGGGCCAGAACAGTGGTCAGGTCGATGCCTTGGAGGAAGTACTCTCGCAAAGACCGTATGAGCGCCTGATATAAACCATCCACGGAGTTGAGTATTCTCCACGGAGTTGAGTATTCTATCTCCACCCAGGCCCCAGCTTCTGATTGACCGTAAGCCAACGAATGACAGAATTGCGTGTAACGTAGGAACTTATGCCTCCGTATTAGACGTTTTATTTTCCAGCATTTCAACAAATTTCAATCTTAAAATTGATCATCTCGCTATTGTGAACATTTTGTCAAAGACGATTAAATAATAATTATTATTGTAATTTAATTGTAGTTGAGCCACCGATCACACCAACCATCGGTAAGCTTATATTTATGATGACTTCTATTATGAAAAGCGTACTCTTTACACGGCCACCTACTACATCCAAAGATGGTAGAGTCGTAGACTAAGATATAACACTTCCTATCTCCGATGTGTATTTGGTCTGTGTGGTGGCAAAGACTCAAAGCACACAAACCACTGAACCAGTCGCTCAACGACAATCGCAGTCCTTACAATCGCAGATATGTGACAGAAACATTTAGTGTCATATCTTACTCTACGACTCTATTATCTATTCTATATCTTCGAGTGTCCCTTGTGCGTCGGTGTAGATAACGGTGTGTGTAATCAGTGTAACCTTTGAATATATTGTTAACGCACATTACGAAGAAAACTATAGCCTATCTTTTATTGCTAATTTATTCATCACCTTTTAATTTGTACTTGTCGAGCGCTTGCAAACGTCTGATAAAGGAATATGCTTACATACTTACTTATTATCTTGAGGAAAATCAATCAGAATGTAGCCTATTAAAATTCGTGACTAATAATGTCGCATTATCAGAGACGTGGTCGTGCTATTTTGCATAAAGAGGCGTCGTTTTTAACATCGATTATGCTCCAATGGTATAATCCCACGCCACGTTGACACGAAGCGCACCTCAGCTACACTTGTCATTTTGACAAATGAGCTAGTAACGCTGTTAGTATGCTTATATATATATTCTATAATTTCCTTGTGGATTACATCACATGGCAACTATTTGTGAATATCGCAGGAGGTAGTGAATTTCGAATCCTTTCGCATGATTAAAATGCACATTGGTCATAAACTGGTGCTACTCATTATAGTGTTGGGAAACTCAGAAGCCTGTGCCTTGAGTTATATGTATGCCTATATCGAGATGAATGCCAAAATAGTTGCTATTATAATCAGTCCAAGTCAAGATTTAAAATATTTGAAGAACAAGCGTGCAACACCATTATTGTTCTCTTAGTTCTGGTAAACAGCAACAGTTCCCATAATCTGACGAATTGTTTTTTTTTCAGGAAATACGCCTCCGGTTGATTTTGTATCATGCTCTCTTGCTAGTAGGCAATTGCCGTTGAACTTCGCGAGTGCTAAACACGGTGACTGTGTCAGCGACGATCCGATCAACCAAACGCGGTGCATAGGTGTCTGTGCTGGCTCGCAAGAGCCATGGATTAAAGTAGACATCGGTTCAGACATTGGCTACGTCAATGATTCAGAAATAATAATTGGAATGCAGCGGTGTACATGCTGTCAGGGAACTTGGCAAGTTATACCTGTTAAGGTCACATGCAGGCACCCAGGAGAAAACTTGGTCAGCCACCTGAATGCGGACTTCCAATATTTCACCGATTGCTCTTGCCAAGAGTGTTCTGAAGGTTAGAATCAAGAATCGTTCGATTTATTAATTAACACTTATCGATATTTGCAAATGACTCTTATGATTGTTATATCTACTGACGAGGAATTAATGAAATATTCAGTCTTTATATCACGCCATAACTACAGAACTTATATTTTGGACTTAATTTTAATTTTAAGTTTCACTATTTTATGTTTTATTTAATGCTTTGATCAAACGTTTTCATGCATGATAGTTGCATTTTGAAAAGTCAAATACATTACTACAGTAATGCTACGATTCCAGTTCTGTTTATATAAAGCCAAAAACGTAAACTACAAATTAGCATAGCAGAAAATAACTTGAATTCTTCAAGTAGGCATTTTATGAATAAATAGATGCAAATAATTCACCGTTTTACTGCTTGGAATACTGTTGCTAGGATTGCGATGGAATGTCATATTCTTTTTAAATTTAGCCAAAACCACAGCCACTGCAACTAAGCCAGGCATGAAATTTTTTTATTTTTTCTCAGAATTATATTGATTAGGCACCTGCAAATTATATCTTTTAGTTGAAATGCAAGAGCATGTAAAGAAAAAATCTGTCAATTGAATTTTAGCCAATCCCGCGACAACATCTAAATCAGGTCTGAATCTTTGACATACTTCTCACTTATGTTATTGCATAGCTGGAAACGATTATCATACTTGCAAATACCAATGCTGAGTAGAAATCTGAAACAGAACTTTTACAAAATTGCATTTCTGATTAAATTTACTCATATAAACACAGCTCTGAACCAACAATTAGAATGTCTGCACATTTGTTTAATTAATTGAATACACAAAAGCATACATTTATTGCAATCTATTTATTTATTTATTGAAATCTGAAACAGAACTTTTACAAAATTGCATTTCTGATTAAATTTACTCATATAAACACAGCTCTGAACCAACAATTAGAATGTCTGCACATTTGTTTAATTAATTGAATACACAAAAGCATACATTTATTGCAGTATGTGTTTGCATTTTCTTCGTGAAAGCATGCAAGACAAGCTGAATAAAATTTGCATGCGCTTTTTAAGTTTACCTACTGATGGTGTGTGGTTTATTATAACCTGCTGACAATATCTTATAATAATTTAAAAAATTTCCATAATTAAATAAACTGTTTCTTTTGTGTTATCTTATATTTTCACAATAACTCGAAAACAATAACGCACAGTCGACACAATTTCTGTTGTCATGTCATATGACATTGTCATCGTCGCGAACTACATTAATGGGAAAGTGATGTCCAATGCTTTCTGTCTCGTACGATGTTCATTAAGCGTGTGCCTTTTAAGCCACTCCACGCCATGACATTGTCAAACCAGCAGATTCTGGGTCTCCCTGTTCTTTTTTATAATATCAACAGCCTCAATTTAAAGTGAACCAAATTATGAAAATAATGGCAGCTCTTTAGAATGTTATACTTTTATTTATACACATAATTCGCATGAATACCTTGCATGACCATCTTTCTAAAATGTTTACAATTTGAATTTTAACTTTAGGTTTTCCATAATTTCAGCTCAACATATTACATGTATTTATTCGTCGTCTTCAGAATTATACTTAAGTGCGATAGGAAATAAATTGAACTGTGATCGGTTACACATTCTTCAATTTGCGATTTATTTGCTTTCTAATTTTGGCTACAACTGTGGGCTCAATTAAACCTGAAACAAATATATGCATGACATTATATCAGGTATAATTGTGTGACTGTATGAATAAATATTGACATACCGGAACCGGAATTGCTACTATTTACATTTTTTTTTAAATTTGCCCATAACCAAAGCAACGATAACTGAAGCACGTTTGAGCACTATAGTGCTTATGTAACTAGAATCTTTCTGTTTGTTCAAATGAAAGAAAACATATGAATCAAAAATTCAGCTGTAGTATAGTTGTTTACACATAATTATTACATAAATGCATGTGTGGCAATATCCATACATTAAAACATTCTGAAAAAATTGCTTAAATTTAATTATCTTTTCTGCATGTTACCGCCCATCAACAGTTGTTTTATCATCGACCTGACATAAACAACAAATTAAAATAGTAGAAAATTAGTTGAATCTCTTAAGTTCAGAATTTATAATTGCACGGTGGCAAGTAGGTCGATATGCGTTTACTGAGTGAAAAACTGTGACCAGAATTGCTGTAAATGATATGTAATTTTTAATTTAGACACAACCTCAACCATAACTACTACAACTAAAGCACGTATGTACATTTTCTTCTTAGCATAATACTGCTCAAGTAACTAAGATGCTTCTTTCATATTTCGTTACACGTTTATTGAGTGAAAACTTGGAACCGGGATTGATGCAAGTGGAATTTTATTTTAAAATGTAGCCACAACCTCGACCCCCACTACTACAACTAAAGCACGTATGTACATTTTCTTCTTAGCATAATACTGCTCATGTAACTAAAATGCTTCGTTTATATTTCTTTACACGTTTACTGAGTGAAAACTTGGAACCGGGATTGATGCAAGTGGAATTTTATTTTAAAATTTAGCCACAACCTCGACCCCCACTACTACAACTAAAGCACGTATGTACATTTTCTTCTTAGCATAATACTGCTCAAGTAACTAAAATGGCTTCTTTCATATTTCTTTACATGTTTACTGAGTGAAAACTTGGAACCGGGATTGATGCAAGTGGAATTTTATTTTAAAATTTAGCCACAACCTCGACCCCCACTACTACAACTAAAGCACGTATGTACATTTTCTTCTTAGCATAATACTGCTCAAGTAACTAAAATGGCTTCTTTCATATTTCTTTACATGTTTACTGAGTGAAAACTTGGAACCGGGATTGATGCAAGTGGAATTTTATTTTAAAATTTAGCCACAACCTCGACCCCCACTACTACAACTAAAGCACGTATGTACATTTTCTTCTTAGCATAATACTGCTCAAGTAACTAAAATGGCTTCTTTCATATTTCTTTACATGTTTACTGAGTGAAAACTTGGAACCGGGATTGATGCAAGTGGAATTTTATTTTAAAATTTAGCCACAACCTCGACCCCCACTACTACAACTAAAGCACGTATGTACATTTTCTTCTTAGCATAATACTGCTCAAGTAACTAAAATGCTTCTTTCATATTTCTTTACATGTTTACTGAGTGAAAAGTTGGAACCGGGATTGATACAAGTGGAATTTATTTTAAAATGTAGCCACAACCTCAACCTCAACTACTACAACTAAAGCACGTATGTACATTTTCTTCTTAGCATAATACTGCTCAAGTAACTAAATTGCTTCGTTTATATTTCTTTACACGTTCATTGAGTGAAAAGCTGGAACTGGGATTGATACAAGTGGAATTTATTTTAAAATGTAGCCACAATCTCAACCCCAACTACTACAACTAAAGCACATGTGTACATTTACTTCTTAGCATAATACTGCTCAAGTAACTAAAATGCTTCTTTCATATTTCTTTACATGTTTACTGAGTGAAAAGTTGGAACCGGGATTGATACAAGTGGAATTTATTTTAAAATGTAGCCACAACCTCAACCTCAACTACTACAACTAAAGCACGTATGTACATTTTCTTCTTAGCATAATACTGCTCAAGTAACTAAATTGCTTCGTTTATATTTCTTTACACGTTCATTGAGTGAAAAGCTGGAACCGGAATTGATACAAGTGGAATTTTATTTTAAATTGTAGCCACAACCTTAACCCCAACAACTACAACTAAAGCACGTATGTACATCTTCAACTTACTTATGAATAGAGTGATTATGGTACTAAAAACTATGAAAGAAAGCATATAGACCAGAAGCTTATAAATTGCAGTATGTGTTTTATTTTATTCGCACATTTTCCAAATCTTATAAATAAGTCTGATTCATTTTACTTTAGTTTGGAATAAATTGGACACACAGACACAAAAATCTTTCATCCTTCTGAAATAGCTAAAATTTGAATTACATTTTGCAATAACTGCAGCTCAATCTAAAACATACATTTTATGACACTTTTGAGAAGTATATTTATTGGCTAAATGGAAATATTTTGTTATATTCAAATATTTTGCATGCTATTCCCACATTATTGAATTAGCATTTTGGCAATTCTTTCTACTTTGGTGTACCATACCCTGACTAAGTTTGTTTTACAACGCTGTATCATCGTTATTTTAGTTCATCTTAGTTTATTTGACATCAGTCTAATTAAATTTGCTGCAATCATTACTATCGTCATCAGCATATCTTCGTCATTTATTCTTGACATTGACCTTGTTGGCGATGGATGGGAGTGAGCGATATAATCAATTTCTCTAATCATTTGGCGGAGACAAAGTTTTTATCTGACTTATTTCAAATCACATGGTTTCCTCGTTTTTTCTATTTCATCTGTGTCCGTCGTGGTCCTTCTTCGTTCTCTTTAAGACGTCTCTTTCAAGTACTGCAATTTCCGTTCCCTTAGCATTCGTTCTACATGGCTAAATTATATCAGCGTTGTCAATGAAGGGCTTTATTCTGAAGGGGTCTTGCATATGTAGAGATGACGTCTCCGTTTTCGGAACTTATGCAAAGTTCATTCAAAGCATTCTTGTAATTATCCACTTTTAAAGATCTTTGTCTCCCGTTGCAATTTTTCGACATTGATTGGTTATTTCGTGCCCTCAAGAGTTAAATAGAATTTTTATTTATTGGTTAACGATGGTCGTTTCAGCTATTGTTGACATTGATTCAATCCGTAAAAATTCACGTTGCCAATGATTTTTTTCCATTAACGGCAATAACTGTACAACCACGTTGTTGCAGGAAACCAATATGAAAGAATTATACGCTCTTTCTTAGAATTTTCCGATGCAATGTTATATAGTGCAGTGTATTATTTATACGTGATCATTTATGAAGCGCTACTCACAGTACATGCCTTTCAGAAGAGCTCTAAGTGCGATGGACTCCTTTAGAAAGGAAAGTTTGACGCGAGAGAAATAGGTTCAGATACAACCAGCAGTTGATAGAGCACAGAGAAGAGGAAAGTCCATTCCATAGAGAGGGACCAATGAAGACAAATTACCTGGATTGAGCCACTGTGTTCCTAATGTAAGATTTAGTCTTATACAGTGTTTTATTGTGACGGAAGGCGAGCGGGGAACGGCGTTCCGGCACCTTTTTCAATTGCTTACTAATAGAGCTGCTCAACGATTAAAATTTTTATTCGCGATTAATCTTGCGATAAAAAAAATAATCGCGATTATTAACGCGAGTAGTCGCATTATGAGAAAATAGCAATGCAGTATTGCCATTGTTTCTAGATAGTAATAAATAAGTAGCAAATGTGATTTTTGTTTGCCGTATGTGGGTACTTACTTAATATTAGTAAAATATCAGAACTTAAGAAGTTCGCTTAAACAATGAATTGTCTCTGATGTCACATTGTAAAATTTCTTATTAGCATAAAAGTACATGCAGTAGGAGCTGCAAAGTTTTCTCAGAAGTCCAGTTTTAACCCAGTTGTTGAGACAAATTAGGTCTAAGTTACTTACATCTACATTCCTAAAAAGAATTAGCGTGTTAACCGGGTGCGTTAACTGCGATTGGTCAACAGCCCTACTTAATAATAAATATAGTAGTCGGGCAAAGACTCTGGAGTTTGACATAAAACTATACAATTATAATTTTTTACTGTCTGCAATTAATAAGTAGGTCCTTAGATTGTATAGATTGTGATCAATATATTCTATTTTTAAGCTAATTTTAGCGTCATTTCTTTCAGCAATAAAGATGCGTTCGGGCACCTTTTTCTCTAGAAACAAAGCACTGGTCTTGTAAAGAAATGTTATACTATACCAATACAAAAAGTATTACAAAAAGTAATGTTGGAATTGCATGATGAAAATTGTGTTTGCATGTTTTAGCCGTCGTCACATCAACACTGGCCCCAGGTACGAACGCAACTAATCTGGAATCTTAATTGTGGAAAAATAATGTTTCTGAAACAATAATAATAATAATAGCGCAGTAATATGGAATGCATTAATAATAAACAATTGTTATCTGAAAACAATACGAATATAATGGTGGGATAACATAATGAAAATGCATGTTTTTGAAAATTTTAGTCACCACCATAGCAACACTAGCACCAGGTATGAACACAACCAATCTACAATCGTAATTGGGGAAATTTATGTTACTGATAAAACAATAATAGAGTAAAACGATGTATTAAGATATGACAGCCTTGAAGAAGCTAAGTAATTGAACACACATGTAAGCCTATGTAGGCCTATGTACTATATGTATGTATGTGTATATATGTATGTATGTATGTATGTATGTGTATATATGCATGTATATATGTATGTGAAAAAGCAGTTATCAAATGAGAAGGTTGATGCGATTTTGGCGGGCGATTAGTCAATCGTCAAGTGACAAAGAGCTGTTGCATAGTCTACTCAGATTTAAGAAGGCTGATGGCAGATGATGAGTAGGCAGAAAAATATGAGCGTCGCTATCAATGGTAAACATCGGGCCTCTGCATAATGAACATTTATTTATTTCCTTCCAAAGTCACTTATTTTACGGCTACTATTTTACCTAAGCCACAATCTGCATGTTTCCTTGATGCTATCTAACCCAATTCGATGTAATATCGTGTATGCCGACCCGGTAGAGGAATGAATATGGTGCCGCCTGCAACGTTAAGGGATCTATGGAAAGCTTTGGAGACGATATGGCACAGGACAATGTTCCCTCTAAGCTGTGCGCACGAGCGCGCCCACACAGGCTGTCGAGCTAGCGCACATCAGAACTTAATGTGCGCACTCAATTCTTGTGTGCAAAAATAACCAGTCACGAATTATTTTTATAAAACGACGTAAATCGAATATCCTAGAGGGATGCAACGTCCCTTTATTTATCTTTAGATAAGGGACTTTTCTTATGTAGGGCTGTTATACTTGTAGATATGGTCTTAATTTAACTATTATCGCTTTGAGTTGGACCTGCGCTCAAAATTGTGAGCTTTTTATAAAATGTTGCTCACACAATTTTTTGCGCACACTACCTCCAAAAAATTAGAGGGAGCGTGGATGCATGATCTTATACAGTGCAAGTGTCATGAAATATTTTAGTCACATGCCGTAACAGAATCGATCTGACCATGGTCCTCGACGTGTCTACCAGCATCTGCGGAAAAACAAAGTGTAAATATTGGGATCAATACATGACCTTCACTCGAAACGTCATCAGTTCCTTGATCATCGGACGATTTGCCTCAAGGGTCGCAATAGTTACTTTCTCCAATTATGCTGCTGTTCAATTTTACCTGAATACGTGAGTTATTTTTTGTCTCTGTTTTACACTCGGATACAATACAATACAATGCAAACAATACTACACTACTTCCAATTCTACAATTACGCTTGAAATTCGGCAAGTGCGTATTGTAGTCAGGAAACTTGGACATCATGAACCGTTCACTGTTAATGATTAATTAGCAACTTCTATTTAGTGTCTAATGCACAAAGTATCAAACGATTGTGGAGAAAAATGAATCAAATCGATAAGTTCGGTCCATTAAGACTGAGAGGCAGCCTAGTATAATTGATAAGACGAGAAGAGGCAGGTTTTCATTTGAGAACAAAATATAATTGTAATGAAAGAGTTGCGAACATAAGGAAGCGGCGCTTCAAATAATGGAACAAGCAGATGTGAATGCCAACTGTTAGACGTGTAACAGAAGGCTAAGACGCATCAGTCTGTAATTGAAATTGTTAATGTCGTAGAGCACCACTTAGGATAATCGAAGGCGTTCATTGAGCTAAGCCATACGACGCAAACTGTCGTAACGATCTGGAATGTAGAGTTCGAGTACCTAAGTCGGGTAGTCACGAAGACAGGGTAAATATGTCCGCAGAGCAGGCATTCGTCACATGCCGGTCCGCAGGTGGTTGAAGGCAGGTAGATTACTGCTATGTAATGTAATAAAGCATTTACATAGCGCCGCTCAAATCAGCAGCGCCCTCTATAGACGTCTGCGCTTGGGCAAAGGAACAGGACGGTCTTAAGGCGTATCCAAAACTGGCAAGGTGAGAGGGTCAGCAATTCCAGGCGCAGAACATAGCATAGGCAAAGCTCTTCGACTGGGTCGTAGCAGTTGGAACTGTTGAGGTAGCCCCAATCACCCGCGTAGCTCCTAATCCACTGGAATTAAAATTAATCTATGTGATGTCAAGTATACCTACATCATTATACTCGATACTCAAATTTGCAGCGCTTCCGAGAGATATAATTGTGAGGCAATAAATATAAATTTTATTAGGCTCTCTTGAGTATATAAAATTGCTGTAATAATGATAATAATAATAATAATGATAATGATGATGATAATATAATGATAATGTTAAGCACTTTCATCCACATACGTAATAATTACACACGTAGCACATACATAAATGCTATACATATGACACATTATAATAAAACATAATATTAAAGCAGACATTCATAATAAACATGTCTGCATGCTTTCTCACAGTCTGACTGATTTCCATGTTTATCAATTAGATATGATGACAAGGCTTCCATCCTAGACGCTGTTCTAGACCTTCCTTATACTGGTGGCGAGACGAACACAACTGGGGCCATGAATACGCTCCTGTCTCAGATATACAAAACGGAAAATGGCGACCGAACGGATGTTGCTAATGCGGTAATTACCATCACGGACGGACAACCAAACATTGATGCAAATTCACTGAAAGCCGCAGCCGCTGCAGTTCAGAACAAGAACATCAGCTGTTTTGCCGTTGGAGTCGGAAGCGAAGTCAAGGAAGTAATCCTAAAGTTGCTCTCGTCACCGCCGCAATTAGTAAGTAACATAACATAACATAATAACATAACATAACAATAACTTTGCATAACATAACATAATAACATAACATAATAACATAACATAATAACATAACATAATAACATAACATAGTAACATAACATAATAACATAACATAATAACATAACATAATAACATAACATAATAACATACCATAATAACATAATAACATAACATAATAACATAACATAATAACGTAACATAATAACATGAATTAACATGATGTAATCATTATTGCATCCGTCAAGTAAAGTATGTGAGAACATGAATTAAGTAAAGGAAATGCATAAATACAAAGGAGAACCTAAAGGAACCAAAGAAGCCCGCTATTAAGGCACATCCATAATCGTAATACGAAGCTAAGCAAGAAGCACAGATTAATTAACACACGTGGCGAATAATTAATAGGCAGTTGCTTCATTCTCTCAGTGAGATAAAACACCTCGATCTACACATAGGTAGAACGCATACACTCAATTATTGACGACAGAAAAATTATCCAACGAATGCTCGCATATTTGGCAGCTATTCCTCGATTGAATTAGACTGTGGTACAAAGCAATTCATATTATCTAGTGTAATGGCATAAAAAGAGATGGCTTTGAATATTGATATAATGGACAGATAGATCAGATTGCCTTTAAAAAGCTAATAAACAGCGATTTACATAGATCAAAGTTTTGTCACACAGAAGTGTCTAACTCAAGGAAAAGTGCACGAAAAAGGTTCGCTTATATCGCCAGATGCGTTGCGTTGTTTTTGTTCACAGATTAACTCGAACTACTTCATGTCGACGGGGTTCGGTACGCTGGACAACATTCGTCAACAACTGGTTGATAAGACTTGCGCATCCGCAGATTCAGGTTAGTGGCTAAATCTGTCACAGTACACATAATGACTACTGCTACTGTATTGACGCAGACATACACATCTACTATAGAATACGTATGCAAACATATGTACAATCAAACAAACAAATATATATATATATACATATATATACATACATATATATAAACATATATATATATATTTATGTATATAATGCTCTGCTGTCGCAACTTGATACCTATAAGTTGAGCAGTTGTCAAACTATTCTTTATTACCAGAGATATTTAAAAACTGTTTAGCTGCAGCCAATACAGGAACTTCAGGTAAAATCCATCCTATCGCATGTACAAGCTACGAACTATTGAGCAATTGACATACATACATCATATGCAAGCGTACAGTATGGATAAAAATATATACAGTGTTACACAAATATAGAAAATTCGGTGACCAACCTTTCGCAAACTTGCAGCGTACAGCAACACCTACCTCCGCCTTTCTTTGTTGATTCCTTTCTCGCCTACAGAGGCAATTAGGTTTCCATTGGTGGATTCGGATACTCTCTGATTAGCTTTCATCTGAGTTGTTCTGTACGCATTTATGGCGTGATGGTGAGGAACAAATGCAGCTGTGATAAAACACACTCTCATTGCATACATGAAAAAGACACACAAACGCACCCGTACGTACCTATAAATACACTGTTTTTTCTCAAGGAATATTACTGGATCAAGGCTTTATCTTATGCTCCTCAAATCCACCTCTCTGTCGCGACTACTACTACCAGCCTAGCCAGTTCCGCACCATCACGCGCTCCCTTATTGCCGGTGTTACTGTTACCCTATGAAGACAACATACACGTGGGAAAACCCTCAGAAAGCTGCTCACTGTACGCTGACCTCCGGACTCATCCACCCCACCCTAGGTATCGTGCAGAAGGTTATAGCTCCCTCCTCCAAGTGGAGCGGAGTTGCTCATTATCCCCATCGCCCGCACTTCTACACGGTTTCCGGCCCTCTGTGTTGATCCTCCACAGTGGTACTGCCCTTGCTCCCCAGGATCATTACGACGCATTCTACTCTAGCTTTGAATTTTAAATATTGCTGGTATTGCCTGGGTATACCTCTACTGACCCAATTTTTAGGGAATACACATTATTGAAGCATTCTCAAAGCTATAAATTTAAAATAGTTATATTCAAAATACTGTTCAGTTCCTAAGCTCTTGCCGGGAGGATTTTGATGCAATTTCAAAGTTGGCCACATGTTTCATTCCTATGCTATCAGATCTGCTCCTAAATATCGACCAATTTATGCTCGCAACACCACACGTATAATTATTTGCATTAGGATGTACTGGACCTAAGATTTGGAACGATATCAATCATTAAATTTAAATTGCTCAACTCTTCAATCATTCAAGAATATGATGAGAATTCACTTACTAAAAATTCAACTTATTTAAATAGGCCCCTAAGCTTATATTTGTTCACCCCTCGCGAAGTGATTAGCTAAGTTAAGTTTATTATGAATACTTAAGATTAATTATTGTTAACTAAAGATTAATTATCATTAGTTAGATGTACGATTATTATTTTTAAATGTTCTTAATGTTAATTTACACTAGTGTTTTTTAGTATAGTCAAATAATATGTCAGGGCTCACAAAGATTTACATAGCTACATACATGTATGTTAGTGGAAGAACAGGGCCAAAGATTTAGATAGTTACATATGTTAATGGGTGGCCCTTTTAAAGGGAGGCAATGTCTTTGGGTCTCCCTTTGAAGCCTAATTAATTGAGCAATTAAATATAATGTATATGCGTAAGATGTTCTAGATTTCTTTGCAATAAAATATTTTTGGTCGTTCGTTTCTTTTTTCGTCCTAGGGTCTTTGTAATAAATAAATGTATGGATAAAAATTTCACAGACACATTCAGACATAGATAGGCAACGCGATTATATATAGACATACGGAAATGCACATCAAGTCACATAAAACATGCATATAAACAATCTATCATATTTATTTGCTTAAATTAGGCGTACAGATGCGCACATTCGTACGCATTGATCAACCCTCGTGTAATATCCAAGCAGACGTACATGTAGGGCTACTACTAAGCTTGCTAGGTTGAGGAACAATGGCATCTGACTTTTCAGCATGTAGTTGACAGATGGTTACGCTTAATCCAGGATCCTGATAGTTCCTCTCTGTAAACACTCTAAACAAGCATGCTGTACACAACAGTCTGTATTATTCTATTTGCACTTTCTGTTCCTAATCACACTGAACCACAAACATATGAAAGACTCCAATCTAAGTATCAGGAAACCTACATTAATGGAAAAGTATGAATAACAGCAACATTTAAACATACAGACGCACACACTTCCATAAAAAGATTCTGATATACTCACTTATTTACATTCAGAAGTACATATTGACCAGACCTCTTGTAAAGTTCATGCAGATGTACTTCTAACCGCGCTTAAATCCAGTGCATATACCTTAGACATCACAAGTGCCAGGTGTAAGCATTCTCCTAAAATATCTGTAACCTTGTTTTTGCAGATGATCTTTTACCGTAACTTGACGATGGCAATGAATCGGGCAACCTACTGCAAGACGGTTCTCTCAGACTTATTTGGACATAATTATTTATCTTTCCTCATTAAAAGTTAATGACGTTTTTCTTCAGTATAGCATGATATACTATGCAGACTAATTACAAATTTCCAAATTAAAATAATTGTGTTTTATTTATCTCTAACGATTATCTCTAACGATTATAGTTATTCATAATGACACCCCTAGCAGTCGGTTGTTGACGTAGGTGAAAGCCTCTATTCGCCTCAGATATATATTGACTGGGTTGTAGGTTGCTACCCATTTGTGGCGATCGATCGATCGCTTGCCTTTGTCACGCTTCTAGCATAGCTCTGGTGAAGTAGTAAATCGCTCGTCCAGTAGCTATACGAAGACCATACAAAAATACGCTGTACACACAAAAGCTCCACGCATCACTCGCCTACACGGTCCAACACGATAGAGTTTTGAACCGGCTACATTTTCAAATGGAAGCTCTGGTTGCTGCCCTTCACACAAGCCTTGAACCATTTTAGATAATGACTCTCTCAAAAGCATAGGCTTTTGCCAAAACACAAGTCAAAACCAACCTTACATAACTACTCCCTTAGCAATAAGTTGTTGTCCTCAATGAAGACCCCCAATTCACCCCAGATGGCAAATACTGAGAGCCATAGACGTAGATCATTGTCTTAAGACACGAGTATTAACATAACAATCTTCGTCTAATTTCAAACTGACAAACCGCAGTTGAACATCACATGGTTACAGTATGATTACACGTATCAATTAAAGAAATTTATTTCGGCAATCAGCACATATGCAACAATTCACATAGGTTCCACAACAAAATAAGACACTGGGGCGCAGAGCTGTTGAATCGAGTTCGTTACCCATATCCCTGTAAGGCTGAGTCAAAGTCAATTTTACAGAGGAAAGAAGTAATCATGGGAGTGATTAAAGGAAGCTAAGATAAGCCCAGGAGTCTCAGTTAGGGACCAAAGGTCCCGCAATTAGGGCCCCTAGTAGGATAAGTGATATAGAAGGGAAATAGATGGTTAGAGGAGACACAAGGGACACACACATAGTATGAGCGAATGATGACAAGTTATTACATGAGTCGAAATTAACTGTTTGCGGCTATGCAAGGGGCCCATTTAGGTATACATCAAATTTAACAAACGCCACAGCTCAATGAAAGAAGGACTAGATAACCTTGCGGGGGATACGGGTAACGAACTTGATTCCTTAGCTCTGCGCCCCAGTGTCTTATTCTTACTCTACGGCGTATAGGAGAATACTTTTGCATGTGATTTATCATGTGACACTGTTATATCATTGCAATGGAAACACATTTAGGTGGCGGGCCGACTCTTTATGTGCCGGATCTCTGGATGTATAGAACGCCTAGAAGTGATGATGGTCTTGATGTCGGCTTACGAGGGTCCAAAATCCAGACTCAGAATCCTGGCCAGCCACGCACTCTATACCATGTGACATCTGAGGCCATATTTCATCGAACTAATATCGTGCTTATGCGGTTCATGAAACTGTGGTTATTGAGTTTCGTCGTTGCTAAACAGAATATGAAGGTGTTTGATCAATAATACGTACGCACGGAGCTAACCGATTATGAAAAGGGAGTGTGAGGCCATGTGATATTGCAACACTCTACTCAACCTATATATATATACATATATATATATTCGTGTGTGTGTGCGTGCGTGTGTGTGTGTGGATTTTTTCGACACAGCTGAACACACGGCTGTTGGCTGCAGTGATTAAATCGCTCATCCAGAGATCCCAGATCACCAGATCTATGCAGATGTAAAGCTTAGGCCCCTCTGTCGGATATCTGATCGATAGAGAAGAGATCTTTGATGAAGACAATAACAGAACGGCTAGGGAGATGGATAGGGCACGTGCTAAGAGGCGTCTCCCTACTACGAAGCATCATCGAGGAAAAATATGAAGGGGAAAGACAAAATGGAAGACCAAGAAAAATGATCTTGAACTGAATTATGGAAGAGGAGCGGCCACAAGAGGACGAAAGAGGATCCCCAGAACACAGAGAAGTAACGACATTGAACATGCAAACCTGCCAAAAGGGAATATAACTAAAAAGAAAAAAGAAGATACATATAGAGGACGCTAAAAGCTAAACACAAATAAAATTATAAGGTCTATATCGTAATAAATATTATTTCATATTTTAAGGCATACGCTAAACTGGCCCGATGAAATGCATATAGCGCTAAGAATTATTTACTTCTGTTCCAGTCAAAAGGTAACCGATAATTTTATCGATTGACTCCAGACCAAATTGACCAATTTAACATGAAAACAAAGAATTTAAAATGTGGTGGAAATTGCAACAAAGATATATGTAAAGGATCAGTGGAAGAGAAGAAACACAGACTCTAAGGCAACAGTAAAATTCTCCCTAACTTGGCCATTGGCTCACCTTTACTCATTTCTTAGCGAGGCAACTGTTGGGGATGATTGAGCTTAAAATGTTTTAGTACTTAAATGTTGGAATAAATTCAAAAGTTTTAAAACATCTTAAAGTAAATCAGTTCTAAACTATTTAATATCTATAGCGAATAAAACTAAAGCAGTATATAAATGAAAACAATTGAATGCTATCACAGGGCTGTCTGATGTGAGAATCGATCAACAATGACATAAAATCGTAGGACGTACGTCAACAAAAAACCATATGTTTTGCATCAAGTAAAATGAAGTTAGTTATTTAGCAGGCCAGAAAACGATATACCGATCGTTATCAAAGCCCAGTATGTCCTCAAAAATCCATCCCACCTTCGAACCAAAGGAGGCAATAAATCTCTGTTCAATATCTATCGTTCGGTGCGTTGTGGCGTGACGACATCCGCGTATAACATAAATCAAATTACACGCTTCAGAGGTTTAAAGACAGCTGTGCTTAGCAGGCTAGTAAATTGTTTGAAAACATCTATCTGCTCCGTAATCGTAATCGTAAAGTCGAACATATTCTAGAAGCTCTACTCAGACGCTAACCGCAGCCACCAGCCCGCGTCGATTCAGTATCGTCCAATGATATCTATTATACCATAGAGAGAAGGACACATACCAGCTGTTACTGTGGGTGTGCTTTAAGCTAATGGAAACTATAAGGCCGAGATGTGTGCTGTATATGTCAGTGAAAGATTCCTTGAAATGATGGGCCTCTAGGTTTTCGTAGATATCCCGAGTTGCGATATACTTTTGAGTTAGCGACGACATGGGAAGTCGAATGAGGAATTTACTACATTCAGAAGGGGGCCCTCTTTTTGCAGAACCGGTTGGGTAACTTAAGATAGTTATTGCAAAATGGCCATGAGTGTAACAAGAGGATGATCAGTATAGCGTACGTTTGCGATCTTACTTGCGGGTTTGACTTATGGTGCAATAAAAAAATAAGTTAGACATTTTAAAGGAATGCGTTCAGGCGTTCTCAGCCAAGATAGAGTAATAGAACACGAGTCTTGGCGACAGCTCGAGAGAGTCAATTGTGGATAATTTAAATAATTATGCTTAATTTCAGAGTGAATTACTGCAGACTGTAATTCACTCTTATTAACCTTAATTCCGCTGAAAGTGTGCATATTTAAATTATCCACAATTATTTATTTTATTCACAATCCTGACTATACAGTCGAGTTTGGAGTGGGATGGGCATTGTTGATTGTAAAGGACGTTTTGCACGAGATGTTGGAGATATCTCTTTTACCTTTTGCTCGCACAACCCTGACACAGTCCATGGCGTTTGCCAATGTTGGCCCTACTCTCCAGTCAACCTTCCTTCCTAGTGTACCCTCTGATATATTTAATCGACACATCAAGATTGTTCTTTTTGCCTGAGTCTGGATCGGGAGCGCCTCTGAGTAGTCGCCTTGAAGGGACGCTGTATTAAATTCATATAAATTCAATTGAATTCAATCTCTTGCAAGATGTGAATCAAAGGTTTAAACGTAAAAGGTTTTAAAGGTTTTAAGGTGATTCCAGGATTACAGCGGATCATATCAAATAGGAGGAATACGTTTAAAGGTGGACTACAGGGGAGATGATATTTTGATTTAATCTGGTTCAACACAATAATTATTAAAATCTGAAACGTATATGTCGATGAGAAAGTTAGATGACATTGGTTCTGAAAGTTAGTTGACTGATTTTGAGAGTTGATTGACTGATTTCTAGAGTTGGTTGACTGATTTTGAGAGCTGGTTGACTGACGAAATATGGAAAAAGAACAAGAAAGATTATTATGATCAATAAATTATGATCATACGAAGAACTCAATGTCAACTGCATGAAGTTCGGAAATGTAAAATGTACAAATACTTATTAAATATAAGTTTACATGCTGTAATCTTCATTTCCGATCAAATGTTATGACCGTGTTTTGATAGCCATTTTCTTTGGCTAACAGTGTGACACCTGACACAAGGCAATTGACGTTCGCTTGCACAAGTCAAGTTAGCTGGCTCTTCCTTAATTTCCTATGCTCCCTCTAAATCAATGGAGGAAAATGCGCCCCGGATTTTCAAGAGTCTTCGCCTAGTAAGTTATGAGATGCACTAGGAACTATCAGAAGTAATAGGACTGATGTGGAAATGAGACATGTTGCGGAGTCTTGGTGTGCTAGTGGATAAAGACGTACATGGAAAGGTAGTCCTGTTGTGAGTTCAGCATTCCTTGATTTGCCGAATTGTAGAACTTCAAGCCTATTCTGATAACTTTTAAATGCTAACTTTGCACTTTACTTTATTCTTTACTTTTATCTGTATATTAAGATCAGTGATATTGTATCGTCTCACTTCATGTGATCCTATTTTATCGTATATATTTTGATACCCTAAATAGTAAGGTCAGATCCTGTATGAACTCGTTTTCTCCTATTTTGTTTCTTCTATCTCAAATCTGACTCAAGTCATTTAATGTTATTATTATTATTATTATTATTATTATTATTATTGAGTGTAAGCACAATGTCCGTTTGCGTGCATAAGGAAACTTACACGTCAGAGGTGCACCTGAAGTTGCAAGTCAGGTAGAAAAGTTTCAACATATGCTGAGTTATTGATTTTTCCCTGAGCAATTTTCTCCGCATCGATTCCTTCCTTTCTGAACTAAAGAAATGGACGGGGGAAAAGCGTAAAAAATTTAGGCCTGCTCTGTACATTTAGGCCTACACATGTATGCATGATATAGCCTGCTGCGCCCAAGCTTAGCAAATGCACGTGGCTACATCTGGACATCATTAGCTACTAAACCACTATTGATCAAACAAGTTTTACTGGTTCGAAGGCTTTGAATACCCAAACAGCAAATAATAAATAGCCTGATGCGGCAGCTGCTGCATAGAGATGAAGTTGTCGGTCCATGCTTCGAATTGAGTCGATGTTGGCCTACAATTCTCACACATGGCTTTAATCGTATCGGATTATTTACCGCACAAGCCTAGGCCATGACGATTGGGGTGTAACCCATAAAAAAGACTTACAAACCCTTAGATAAATTTCCTGAATGATAATGGTAATTGTAATGGGAAATAATTCCTGTGTTAATGGTAATTGTAATGGGAAATAATTCCTGTGATGTCCTCGTCCATACTCTGCCGTGTAAAAATTATACACAGCTCTAGTTTTAAGGTGATAAGTAGATCCGAGTAGTTTTATTGAATAGGTCCTATATCAGCAAATCATCTATATCAGCTATGTCATCATTGATAAATTGATAGATTGATACATAAATATATTATGCGCAAAAGATTTGCGTAATTTCGGTCGGTGGTACTCCTTCCCGTGAAGTAAACTTTACTGTTGTGCTATGAAAGACTCGCTACACTTCAGTAGGTAGCTAGCGTTGTTGTCGTATGGGTAATTAATGTTACATTGCCAGGCACGTGTTCGCTTTCCTTAGAAACTGCTTCAAGACGAGTAAGTCAACTTCTCAAATCGAAAAACAAATTTATAAATTGATCATAAACCGTTTCTGGACGAGAGAGAATTTCACACACATTGGATAACACATTTTCACGTTGTTATTGAAACGTCAAAGAACAGAAAAATAATATAATATATTATCTTAAATCAATAATTACATAAGTAACGTTTTTGTCTGTCTTATCATATTCAAGGCACGTGATTGGACAACGCGTGATTGGACAGCGCGCAAATCCTGTTGAGTATGTCCAATCGATTGTCAAGAACGTTTTATTCACGTCTGTATAACTATATTTGCAGTTATTAAAATTAAATACATAGTGCAATGTAAGTATATTTGCAGTTATTAACATGAAATGCACACTTATTGGATGAAACTCGATTTTGAATCGGTTGAATCGCCGTTACTACGGGTGTAAACAACGTTGTTCAGAGGGCATTTCACGGGTAAACAGCGCGACGGCTGTTGAATCTCGTTGCTATGGGCGCAAGTTGCATCCTTTCTGCGCAATGGGAGGAAACGTGTTGAATTGTGAACTATTATATTTTCCGACCAGTGATTCTTGATTCTTCACGTGTTAACAGCTAGTTATATAATAATTCCAATGTAGAAATGTAACAGGGGCAAAGCAAAAATACACACTCAAACTTACAAATTTTGACTTCTATTTGAGAAAGTAACTCGATATTTAGATGTACTTCGACAGCAGATACACATGAACGGATAGACATGGACAACTATCCCATATAATTTACTACAGCAGTAAATATACAATGACGTTTAGAATATATCCGTTCTGCACAATTGAACACCATATGTGACTCGTCAGCACGAAACCAGTCACATGTATACGAACTATTTTTTCCTGTTTTTTGCACCATCCTGAAGCTGCTAGATTTACCTTTCCAAAACCGTTTTCAGCTAGTTTATGCCTTGCATACAGCCAAAGTTATAGAATTTCCAGTGTGACCATTTACGTAAAGTGCTATTCGAGAAAACTGCGTGCAAAGTTTAGGCATTTTATTTTTATAATCTCCTTAGCAACGGCTATTGTTTTTGAACCGATTTTACTGAAATTTGGCACCATTGCAGCTGCAGGTATTGCAAATGTACTGTCGAAATTTGGTGTAGATATCTCAAGTAGGAACAAAGTTATTAAAGTTATTCCAGTTGACCAACGAAAAATCATTGAAACTAAATGTCAATTTTATTACAAAAGTCTCAAATTCCGAGAGAGGTTAAGCAGCTGTTACCTGCTAAGGAATTAGATATTGCAATACAGTAATGGATAAAATTAACATCCATATAATAAAAACACAGAAATAAAATGACAGTTTATTCCAGTCACACTATGTATTCAGCGTCAACTGGCAAAGACACTGGTCTTCTGCCACCACCACCTAGAGTTTAAGATGTACCAGGAACAGATGATCCTGAATCACCACAGGATGATGTGCTTCCTTTGTGTTCTGGGTCCCCTGTGGAAACATGATCTAACCCTTCAGTCGACCATCTGCAAGTGTTAAAAGGTCTTCTACATCGTGTCGTCCAGTTTGGCGATCGGTGGCTCTGGATCGTCAACGGATGTAGTAGCTTCATTTTAACGACACTGTTTGATAAAAAAGATTAGTGATGTCGCCCTCCTCCTTTATCCAGGCTTGGGACTGGCACTGCCAGAGTACAAGCAGTGGCGGAGTTATAAAGGAATTGATGTATTTTTGTCCATTCTTCTTTTCGGCTCTGTTTTGTCCAAGGCGTCGTCTTCGAGTTCATGTTCATGCATTCACATTCGTCCATGGATCTACAACAAAAAGACAAATCTTATGTATACAGTCTAATACTAACAGACGTTTAAGAGCCAATTTTTTTATAGAAATTAAATATAACAATCCGAATAAAATTTATGACAAAATTTTAGATCTAAATTATAGAGGAAATAGAGAATATAAGCTAGCCGGAAAGGCAGTCATTAGCGTGAAGCATTAGCAACTTCATATCTTAGCCTCGGCATATCAGAGCGGGACAAATCTTCTCCCTCACCGTCTCACCTTCCTAGCGATAGTGGGCAATCAGTGAAATCGTCATAGCTTAGTTGGTAATGAGGTGCAGGCGGAGCAGAATTATTGATGCAAATCTCTGCCCTAGAGGAGATTTGAATACTTAACCCTCGATTGACAACCCAGCACACAAACCAAAACACAAGCGAGCTCACCCACATAATAATAATGAAACAATATTTAGAATATATAAAAAGTGAATTAGCAGGTCACTCCAGCCGGACAACTGGTTTTACATTTCGGCCAGAACGAGTAACCCGCCCGCGATTTTCAACACCACGTCCACGACTCTTCCCTTCTGTCTGCCCTTTGCCGATGCTTCCAGTGTCAACCAGCGAAGACAGAGGTCTTCTGCCACCACGTCCGCGAGTTTTACGTATTTTACCAACCGGTGGATCTGGTTCAATAGAAGAGGAAGCGCAGTTTTGTCCAGAATTCTCAATGGAAACTGCTTTCTCCAAGGGTTCTTTGTCCTCAAGTCCAGCTGGAGAAGGCTGCAGTACTTCGGGCAATGGACACATCACTTCCTTCCACGGATCTGCAACAAAAGGTCGAATCTTGTGGTATAGATACCACTTCCTTGCATCATCCATCCCTGAAGATGTGATTGGAGTTGGCGCTTCCATTGGTAGTGCATCCTTGCTCTTGAAAAGCTGGAAATGCACTTCTGGATCCTCAGGTGACACCCTGGCAAACACCATCCCAGGGTGAGCAGAATCAAACCTGAAATGCATAATAATTGTATCATGTTCAAACAATTACAAAGTACTTCTCGCAGTGTAAACCAGTTAGAAGCACTCCAGTGTAAAAAACCCAATGAACAAGTAGCTTGGAATCAAAGGTGAAATGAAATTAAAATAATATTTAAAGGGTCAGAACAGAATCAAAATAATATGCACAATAATTTTATCATAATTATAGATAACTTGTAGCATTATAGTTAAGTACTGCAATGACAGGCATTAATAATAATCTACAAATTTCCATGCATTTTCTCTGATGCACATGTAAGTGAAAAAAATTATGTAGTTGAATGTCACTTCATCTAACCTGAAATGCCGATGTTTTTTAATGCCCGAAAATATGGCCGCAGATGTTCTTGCCAATCTCCAACCGAGACCAAGGATGTTCCATCTTCCAGGCCAGCAAGCTGACTCTGATTTACAGAAGCACTTCCATTCACCACAGATGCCATTTCTGACAGAGATGACACTGCATGGCGTCCGAATGCCTGTTTCAGAAGCCCAAAACACCAATCCGGGGCAAACTTTGTGTGTCCTACGATTAAAAAATTCAACACTATAGACTTGTGAAGACCAATGGCAACCCTCCATGCACAGTACCAAAGCATGAAACGATTCTTGTTTTGGCCTGAACAGTTATCACAATGAAGCTTGACATCAGTCTCACCAAATCCATAATGCTGAAAGAAATAATGCAAATAGGACACAACAGCATTCGAACCCTTACTGATGAGATGGGCTTCGTCAATCAGAAAGTTCACTTGTCGAGGAACCCCTTCACAGCAGACACCAAATATGTCTAACTTGCGTGGAACAAGGAAGTATATTGGTCCTGGCTGTAAAGGATCACTCGGCAAATGTACTTGCTGTGCATAGTCAAAACTGTAGTGCATGGACATGCTGCGGCTACACGGAGCACTTGCTTGCAAATCAGAGAGACCGAATTCCAGGCATGTTGATTTTGCCTCGTCAACCATGGATTTGTAGAGTGATCGTTCAATCTGGACATCATTCAAATGCTGTTCTTGTTGACGAAGCCGGTCACCTGTGAAAAATATGTATTATAATTAATTTAAAAACTAATAATTTATCGAGAGAACATCATTGGTCTTATATTTATACCATTGAATCTGTAAAGATTGAGATTTTCATTTCAACGAGGGGCAGCAGTGAACTAATTGAAACCTACAAGATTATAATTTGAAAGAAGGCAGTGCAGCTACAGGATTTTTTAATTAGCAACAAACAAGGCAATTCTGGACATCATTATAAAATGTATGTTTAAGACACACCAAGGAAGAAAAGGGCAGAAATTCTTCAGTTCAACGGTTCTGGAATGATTTGGATGATGGAAGAGGAAGATAGGAGAGATAGACACAGGTTAACTTGCAGTGCTTCTAACGTCTGAGCCATTTAAATCCATGTTATGTCATACGATACAATAAAACTGCAGTGCAATTGAGCATGATGGACTTGCTCAAGGTCAGTAAGCAGTAACTTCCTTGGACAAGGTTTGAAACCATGTTACAGGTCAAAAGCTCTAGTCAACCTGTCACCATTTAGTTAAGTGCAAATTGTAATCTCGTATGCAGACAAAGCTTGGTGCTCCTAACAACAAAACACTACAACAGCATTTCAAATTTCCCAAACAACTTACTTTCTTGCTTTTCTCTATAAAATCATAGAAAACTATGCAGTTCAAATCAAACCTTTTTCATGATCCTCGATATTGGCACTACGGTAGATCAACGTGTTGTTGTTTTGGCAAGTCCAACACAAATCAGTCATTGGCTTGCACGTCGTGATGAATGGAACGAGTTGAAGCCAGTACTGTTTGAAGGTCGAAAATCCAGCGACTCGTTTTCCATGTTGTTCCATGCACGTTTTGTATATGCCGTACACTTTGGTCTTGGTGTGGCTCGATGGCAGCAACTTGATATCATCTCGCTTAAATCCAGGAACCCTTCCAGGAAGCATCATCGCATGCTCACTGGCATAATTTGTCAGGAAGCGAATGATATCTTCAATTTCGCTAAACTGAAAGCAGTGGGTGTTGTTCTTACGTCCACCGCTTTGTTTTTCTTTTGGTGTTAAACCTTCTGTTTTATACCACTTGAGAATCCCCGTCAGTCTGTCCTGGCTAATCCCGTGGATGAACTTAAAGGTTGTACGGCAGATCTGACGGCTTTCCAAATAATATGATGTTCGCTGGTGTTGACGCACCTCTTGGCTGGATTTCCTGCTGCGACAAGTCTCATCGGACATGTTTATTGTGCAAGAAATTTTGCCGAGTAGCACCAACATTTGATCCCGAGGGACAAGTGCAGCCATTTCCATTCTACGCCTGACCATGTCCTCCGGAGCATACTGGCTACTGCATGGGAGTCCATTACTAAGTTTACATTGACATCTACAAATAAACAACCCATATACAAATATTTTTTTCTATTGATCAAATTCATTTCAGTTTGCTTTTATAAAAGCCATGCAACAAAAAAGCAAAGCCAATGCTAAAAGCCTTCATTCAAAACAAACAGCGATTTACAAGATTTATCAGCCGGTAGACTGCAATTATTGATTATTGAGAAGAATCCTGATAAAAAAATAAAATGCAATTGAAATACTAATTATTATTTCCTATCATTAACTTAATCAATTAATGATAAACTTGTACATTGCACAATAAGGATTGTAAAAGATGAAGTAGTGCAAGAGAGGAAATGACACAACTTTTGCATTTATACCTGAATACTTAAAGACAAGCTCAATAATACAGGTTGTAAACCTAACCGTTATGCCTAAGGTCTTATGAAAACGAGCACAGTGAGAAGAGGGTCTAAACCTAGCAGTAATGCCTGAATATTTATAAAGACAAGCTCAACTAGAACAGGCTAACCTTTACAGTTATGCCTGAGACTTATAATAATAATTAGCTCAATAATTAGAGCTTAATTTCAACTGATTTTCGCATAGGAGTCGCAGTGAATCAGAAACAGTATGCGATTGCCTATAAACAAGGATCCTGTGGTGCAGTTAGAGCTTAGTTTAAACAGTGATTTTCGTATAGGAGTTGCAGTGAATCAGAAACGGTACGTCAATGTCTATAAACAAGGATCCTGTGGTGCACAGTATTTAAAAAATAATCGGGGCTTACCTGAATTCAACCGCTTTCTGATATTCAACGGCATTGTCATCAGTTACGAACTCGCTAGATGTTTTAGCGTGCGTCATGACCGCTTCGAAATCCGAAACATTCATTTCATTTTCTTCTTGGTCATCTGAATCGTTGTTGGCATCAGATTCTGTCCGAAAATCATCATCACTGAAAACCTCGCTTTCATCGCGATCGTCATCGCGATCGATGATCAAATACTCTTGCAACAATTCGTGCACTTTTGCTCGATCCGACCCTTTAGCATTAATCAAATTCGCGATAATCTCTTCCATTTTCGAGAATTCAGTATTTCAAAATCAACAAACTAGATTGCATTCCGTGTGTGCGTGACATTTAAAGAGACCGGGTCATACCCAGTGCGCATGCGCATAGCTGACCTTAAAACCATCAGCCAACCGCAGTTCAAGATTGTATCACGTGATCAAATCACGCGCTCGGGTTGCTAACAAGGCATCGGATATTGTTTACATACGTCGACCTCCTTCTGGGCAAGCTGTGTGCGTAATAGATAAGCTAAGGTCATATGTTAATAATAGAACAAGAAAAGGAGATATTCGGCTTCCAAACGAGACCATGAAGGCGGGAAATCTCGAACCATAGCCTAATTAAATATGACAACAAAGATAGCGAAATTTGAACCGAAATTATGATTTTCCGTCTCGTAACATTATAGGGCTGTTGGTAAAAATCTTTTTTGAAGCCTTTATGAAAGTCCAAACGAAAGTTTTAGATATTATTTGTATTAAATATATATTTTTGTAATCGTTTCTGCATTAATATCAATTACGACCGGTTTGAGGTTTCGTGTCATTTTTGGTCATTTAAAGCCTGATTGTAACCAGCGACATGCGACTGATTTTGCAAAATTTTTGCACATATATTTTAATAAATCCTCAATATTTTCAATCCTCACTCTCTCTTTAAAATTGGATTCTAGTCTATGGTAAATTTTATGAAACCATGTATACCTACTGAGCTACTTGTATGTAAATTGATGTGAGAAATCCCATCAAGCGGATCAACATGCGAGATACAAAGTGTACAGATTGTGGGGGGAAACTTGTGTATAAGTGCGCGCATATAAAAAATTATATTCGACCATGGGACCAATCATTGGCAATTTATGGGACCCATGTAAGTCCCCATAAATGTATGATATTGGACCTATATATGGGCATACTTTCAGGGAGTACATCAATGACGCAAAAACAAAATCCGTGAAAACATTTGGAAAAATCTATAAAAATCGATCGAATCTGGTGTCCAGCCATCCAACCTTCTATCCTTCATCGAGTCATTTTAGACGCCATTTGCGAGCGATTGCTGCTATAAAGTTTCCGACGCATGCGCAGTTGGCTATGGGCGCATCAATATAACGCAGTTAAATAAACTAATGTTTTTACGCAGACACTAGATCTAGAGTACTCATCTCCCGCTGCTAATACTTCCTACGCAGCCGAACAATCGATGATAGGGGTATTCGAGCATGAGTAAATAGTGTAAATCACACGTTCCATTCATCCATGCATGAATGCAAACGATAACAGTAAGTGACATATTTTGCCTCAATCGTTTTGCAGTTACGACCAGTGCAGATGATGCCCAAGACCAGAGGCTTTATAAGTCGTGGAAAGTCTGGGGTGGTCGCCTTTTGGTCTGCTTCAGACCAACCAACCACTTAGCTTTGAGAGAAGTCTCGAAGCATTTTATTTCAACGAAAGTCTACTGATATCGGAGATTCTTTCAGCTTGCCGTCGACTCTGCTCTTTCGATCATGGGTGGTAAGATGACGTGGCTGTCGTGGCTTCTCCTAGCCATGGTAGGCATATCATACAGAACGAAGGCTGACTCGGCACTGGTTGCCAACGACATGTGAGTGCTTTCAAACGATTCAGCAATTCGTGCGGCATTTGTAGGCAATAAGTACTTGCCTTAAAAATTGATGTCCCTAGTTTCTTCCTAATTTCTTCCTCGATTGTAATCTCTTTTAATTGGTTTCTTGCTACTTTTGCCAACTTTAAAGTACGTCTTTGTCCATGCAAAGTACCCTCGCAATACCCTCTATAAAATCTTGCTGACCGGTACGTCCTACTCTAGGGAATACTTTTAGAAATTTTTAATAAACAAAATTTCGAGAACTCTTGAACGGTCTTCAGAAAATAGCAATTTGCAGTACCAAGCAACTAGATTTAAAGCAATTCAGGAAAATCTATTCAAAATAGAGTCTAGGTTATATTTTTTATCATAGAGCAAAAATATATAGGCCTAAGTCTAAGCACAGATTTTTCAATACCGCATTCGCAGTATGCATCTCAGAATCAATGCGCACATGCGTCGCAAGTAACTTTCTCAACATGCATGACCTTGATATAGTTTGTCTTGTCTGTATGAGTTAGACATGCCCTCTCGAAGGATTATAAGATTTAGCTGCGACTTTTCCCTTAGCGGCAAGCGACTGACATCCCGGGCAACAAAAATCCACAGATTAGATTAGCCTGACTCTCACCTACAACCCACCTTATTATAAAAAAATATTTTTGCTACAACAGTATTGCAAAGCCACCTACTCAGAAGCCTAGGTCAAACCGAACAGTCTTAAGGCCAGAGAAGAATAGGGCAGATTGATCTATAGGCGTGAGACGCAGCGCCACTGGAAGGCCATTTCAGGTCAACTGACCAGCCAGTGAGAAGGCTGTCGGATAGCGGTCCGCGCACGGGGCAAGTAACCCCACCTGTGCAGCAGAGCGCAACGAGTCACTTTCCACAATCTTACCATGCAACATCTATTTCTACTTCATTTTATCTTCTTATAGCCCACGTTGTAAATTCGTACACCTCATCTTGCCTTAATGCAGCTTAATTATGAAAGAGCTCTGCGTTCCTATTTCTAATCAATCGGGTCGACATTCGCTGTTTGCAGCAGCTTGTCTAAACCCACACATTGATGTGGTACCCGTGTTTTGGGGCATTTTGCCATTCACTTTGGAACTGTAGAGAGCTAAAACATGTATTGCTCTGCTCAATTCAAAGCAAGAAGCAAATTCAGCCTTTATCAAGCCGCGCCTATTCACCTTGATCATATGGGACAATCGTGAGGAGGCACTCTAAGGGCCCTCTACGAAATAAGCGCACATTAATGGCAAATCAATGCACACATGCAATAGTTCCTGTAAAAAATCGGTTTCAGAAACCTGTGTCAAGTGACGGTGACCGATATTCAAACAGTCGTGGACTCGTGCAGCTCAGCACTGAATTTCCAGAAGGAAGGCTACTCCATCGACTGGGAGAAGTCCAACCTGACGAAGTACAACGACGTAGACTTCGTGATTCAGGCCTACAAATGGTACTCCGACCCGCAGGGCAGTCCCAACTGCTATTTCTATCGGTAAGAAACCCAACTATGACTAACACATTGCACCGCTTGCAGCTCAGGAAACATTTCCTGAATTTGTTATTAAATCGCATTTGTTTAGATCTGTCGGTTAGCAAGGAGATTTTTGTAAGGCGCTATATAAGTGGACATATATACATACAAACGTACACACAGACGCCTGTCACTGACTAATCTTGAGTATTGTACAGGCGGAAACTTTCCCCTTCAAATTATTCAGTCTCAAAATTTACGCCCAATTTAATTGCGCCCTACTTTATGGCACCGCCGGAAGATCCCTCGTTAGGGTGACCACACGTCACGAATTATCATGACCCGCCACCCGGACGTGTCCATTCCGGAATGCATTTGAAAAAGAATGTTGCTGTCCTATTACTCGCTACGGTGGTGGTACGTCCGTTAAGTTCCAATTATGTAACGTGGGACTGTAATAACTTTGAATGCATTCTAAGACGCGTTGTTTTCTAATCTGTTGTTAATAGACCGACGGAAGTATCAGTCGTTCAGTGCTGCAACGGTTGGGAAGGAACCGACTGCAAAACTCGTACGTGTAACACACACCCAAAAATTAATACACACTTAGCAGTGCACTGATAGTTCAGTCTCAAAACCTAATGATCATCCATATATATATAAGACGATCTTACTGTTGTTAAGATTGATGCACTTGAATATCTTGTTGATGTTCCACTGTGTTTTTATGATGATGGCATTACTGATAATGGTGAAGGTAACATTTTTTACGGATATGACGATGTGACTGTGACAGTGCTGATGGCGTAGACGGTGATGGTGACGACGATTGTGTTAATAATGATGAAGTTATTGAGCACAATGATAGCGTTAACTTATCCATTACCCTATGGGCGATGATGACAATAAAAGTATCGATGATGACACTAATCGTGATTTTCACGAGGAAGATCATGATGAACAGGAGGGTGAGAATGACTATAGAGATAACAACCAGATAAATAACCTGGGTTCAAAGATGTCGCTCTTTCTCTTTGTGAGGTCACTGCTCTCTGCGCTCTGCCCTCTCGTTATTTGTCATTTATCGCTCGTACTCTTTGCCCCCGAATTTTGACCCCTACTTTCCCTCGTCACGCGTCGTCACAGAAGTCATAATCCCACCCTCACATATGACGTCCCAAAGCTCAGACCCCGAATAAACGATATGCTTAACACTAAAACTAACCATGATTCTTACCACAATTTAACAACACTGTTAGTGCATTCTAAATTTTTGAATTATTGTTCTTCTTCTCATCTAGCCCATGAGGAGCAGCGTTGCAGCGATATTTTACTGCATGAATAAAGCTATGCATGTTGAAATCGCCGCAAACATAGCAATCATTCTCTATTTAATTCTCGTAACCGCAAATGTCATTTAAATGCTATTCAGTAAAACGTTCACCAAGAAATGAACACCCATCCATCCATCCATCCATCGATCCATCGAACCATCCATCCTCTTGGTATTGTTGATGAAAAAATAGCCTCGTTTTAATTCTTTAGCGATCTGCAGTCCTGCATGCTCTGACAACGGTCAGTGTGTCAGTCCGAACAATTGTCAATGCATCAAAGACTTCGTTGGACCTTCATGCGATGACGACGCATCAGGTCGGTCTCTGAACACAAACCACCTCTCATACTCATACACATCGTAATGTAATTAAATGTAATCAAGCATTTACATTGCGCCGCACGAATCTGCAGCGCTCTCAAGGGGCGTGTGTGCTTGGGCAAGGGAACAGAAAGTCTTAAGGCGTCTCCGAAGCTGGCAGGATGAGAGGTTTAGTAATTCCAGGTGTAGGGACTGTGAAATACAGTTACAGGCTGAAGGGCCAACAGAGGCAAAGCGTAGCAAGATTACCGCATTATACATCAGGTCACAAGTCCCATGCGCAATACACAAACGAAAAATTAACAATTTTAAAGTATCTATATATGCATTATCGCGATAAAATTAAATAAGAATAATTACCAAAAAAATATTGAACACGCAGTGCTGTTTTTAAAAACATTGGGGCTGCGTATCGGTTGGAAGGAAATGATCAGGCCATTCATGTACTGATACCCGTAAGCTTAATTATTGTTTTCTTTAGGTTAAGTAAGATATTGCTACTTAAGAATTATGAAGAGCCTACTACGTATGATACCCTGAATACATGTAGTTCTTGGACCTTAGCGGATTAATTTCGTGCTATATAACAGTAATTCTAGTGGATTTTTTCTAATGAACTCTTAAGTCTTTTAGCGTTTTTTGCTATCAAACGCAGTCTTTCTTATCTCTGTTCTGTGACGTAATCTCAACAATTGCAACGCGAACGCTTTACGTAAGCTTACTCGCGCGAAGACAATTATTTCGTTAATGAACTTTAGCACAAATTCCTCCAGTTCTACTAAATGCTTTCTAAAAAGCATCTGTTATTCGTCTCTGGATCAATCGAAGACAGCGTGAGAAGCAAAATTGGTCTGTTAGATAGATATGTCTACTACACTTGAGTTCAGAGTTTTGAATGCTCGCGTAATACGTTACAAGGACCTGACTAACTTCACGCTTAGATAAACCTTTGCAGGAGTTTAATCCAGAGGGTAAGCAGTTGTTAAACATAGCTGGGTCTCGATCTTAGTCATTCAATATCTGTCATGTACTTGTATAATTATAGCCGTAACGAGTACTCTCAAGTACTGCTACACGGAGTCGACATGCGCTGGAGAGAAGCCTGACGGAGGCGGTGATGTCATGACGGAGGGCGATTGCTGCCAAGGACTCAGCGGGAGAGGTTGGGGTCTGTCCGATGGAGAGAATTGCCAACCGTGTTCTGCTGGTGTTGGTGGAATAGACGTTGACAACTTCGATCCAGACAAACCATCAGGTATTCTAGTGCATTATTATTATGTTTGTTGATGCAATGTAAGAAAAAGACTAAGCATCAAAGAGAATATCATGTAATACATAATAAAACGAAAATGGAGACTATTTGGACACATTTGTAGAATGGATAATGAGAGAAAAACAAAGAGTGTAATGACAGGAATTATGGAGGGAACGGGAAGAAGAGGAAGATCTTTCAGAGAATGGATAGATGATATTAATGACTGGTGTGGGACCGATATACATAACATATTACAGCTAACCCAGGACAGAGGAGCATGGAGAACACATGTGCAGCGGACACCTGCTGGCTTTCAGCCCATGGATGATGATGATGACGATGACGACGACGATGATGATGATGACGACGATGATGATGATGACAACGATGATGATGACGACGATGATGATGATTATGTTATGAAATACGCATTGGTGATGTTGTATGATGATGAGCAATGACTGGGCCGATCAAGCATTGATTGGCTGACCGGGTGATTGAGAAAGTAAATAGATACAGTGATTGGAAGGACGACTGATAGTGATGATGATGAAGATGATGATGATGATGATGATGATGATGATGACGATGATGATGACGATGATGATGATGATGATGATGACGATGATGACAACGATGACAATGACGATGATCATATTCTTTTATTGTAGTAAAATACCTGCCAAATTTCAAACCGCGTCGTGGCTTACAGAGTAATTTTAATTAACTAAATAGAAATAGAAATGTTCATTAAAGTTCAGATTGCAATCGTAATCTCTAAACTTCTAAAGCGTCTTCGAAAACCAGGCACAGGGCACCAGCTAATTCACGAGCGCGCATTTTGGCCTATTGGCATGCCTGGTTGATAGAGGGATTGAGTAATCGAGTGATTGGATTTGTTTGGGTGATTGAGAAAGCAGACGATAGCGAAAGACTGTGTAACGCGAATGGGCCTGAGACCCAAAGACTTGTGAGATAGAAGACAACTTCGTCTGGTTGCTTTCTCGCTCACGGTACCTACTTTTGAAATTTCCAGTCGTTAAGAACGTTGGAAATCTGCCGTTCCGTACATGCATGGGAACTGGTCCAGACTACTACCGTACTTTCGATGGACTTCAGTTCAATTTCCCTGGTCGATGTAGCTACGTTCTGTTCAATGATGGAATCCGAAGCGTTGTTCTGCATACGATCAATTGCCATCTCTACACCCAGTGCAAAAAGGTATGAAATAATCAGTCGATGGACTCCTATTTCAATGGGTCTTAGGACTCTGCTTGTTATTTAACTTGATTGATTATCGATTGATGCAATTGGAAGCATCATTCCGATTCTGCAGAAGTCGTTAGACTGCATTAGATAAGATATTCTTTAATACACAGTTAATTAAGCGAGTTGTTATATATATCGCGCTTTTCTCTTAATTCCAACCGTTGGTCGCCGGTACTGCAATAATTCACCAGTTAGGCCAACTGTCGTATAAATAAAAAGACGCTTTTACAGTACTATAATTTTAGCATAAATAAAAATTCCATAAATGTCGCCACAGAACTTAGTGGGTCAGATAGAACAGCTAATTTACTATCCCAAACATTTACAATCTTACAATCGACAGTTAGTTTATACCCATGCCTTTGTAATAAAATTCAATACGTCATATATAGCTTTATGTTAATCCATTATATTACTTTATCCATATGCGCTATAATATTATTATCATTGCTTCATGTAACTATACTATAATCATAACTTTGTAGTTTACAAATGCTTAAGTTTTTAATGGCTTCATTTGAACTATAGTGAATATGAAATAAATAAATATAAATACATTTATCTTCGTTGAATTTTTCAAACTCAAGAAATTGGTGTTCAACCTAAACGGCAAAGACGAGATCACCGTACAAGGCAGTCACATCACAGACAGCGGCAGCAACGTTAATGTCACCGATAGCAACGGATACGCATCGCAGACTAGCTGTGAGTGTCACCTAATCAAAAGCGAACACCTGTCACAATTATAGGCATTGTTTGGTATGCGGACGATTGGTCCTAGGACGATTGGTCATAGGACGATTAGTCATAGGACGATTGGTCATAGGACGGATGGTCATAGGTCGATTGGTCATAGGACGATTGGTCATAGGACGATTGGTCATAGGACGATTGGTCATAGGTCGACTGGTCATAGGTTTGTGTAATATAATGTCGTGTAATGTAATGTAATATGACCTAATCTAATCCAATACGGATCAATAATTTGTCCGATGTCATCTATTTCATGCGTTGCGTTAATAATTTATTATGTGGCTATATATTTTGAAATTTCCGCAAGCTTAGTAGTCATTCTATATTTAATTCTCAATGCTGCAAATGTCATTCAACGCCATTCAGTAAAAAAGGTTCACCAAGAAATGACCATCCGTCCATCCTCTTTCTTCTAGTATTAAGTGTTCTTAAACTGCTAAAGAAATAATAAAACTTACGACATCCTGGAAATACATTTTATAAAGAAATGACCACCCGATTCACCTATTCATCCTCTTCCCACATATTACTTAGTGTTCTTAAATTGTTATGGAAGCAATATAACTAAAACGGACCTTGCGGCTTCATTTCAGCTGTTCACATCGAACTGAAGGGCGATTACTACTACCTCGAATACGGAACGCTGCGTGCAAGATGGGACACTGAGAGTTCGTGGTTCCTGACGCTCCAGGAACCGCTCAGCAGACTCGGATCCAGAGATTACAAGGGCATTTGTGGAAACTTTGACGGAGACGCCTTGAGTGAGTCTCGCGAATAAGCTGGTGCTTTAGAGTAGCGCCTTTGAAAGCTAGAGCTTACGGTCACATCAGGGTAGCAATGCCATTCCAAATAACAAATACGAGATAAATTCACTATCAGCTATACGAGGAAGAAGTCGATAGCCAGATTCTCATCAAATCTAGTATATAGTTGACTTGTCACACTGTAATTTGTGCATTTAAACTAGTTGCCATACACTCAAGGCGATGCTACTTCAATTTCCTACAGGACTTTATGAGCTACTGATTAGACCAATCCTCTGCCATTCGTTTTGATCGATAAAACATCAAATATTATCATTCAAAACTCGCTCCACTATTGTCTTCTATTATTTTACTACGATATCTGTTGATGTGTTGATAGATAAATAATATTTTAAAGCCAGCTTTTGCGGCGATTTAAACAAAATTATCCTAAGCAAGCTTTTATAGATTAATGTGTAAGGAAATACTTAATTTGGGAGGGTTTTGATTATGTTACTGTACTGATTGCTATCCCTTTAGTACAATTCATATCCCCGATTTTAATCAAGCCGGGGAAAAATAAATATGACTAAGTCATTAAAATAATTGGCGAAGACTTCAGACGATGATTGTGATCAGAAATACTTCAGCAGGAACGAAAGAAGACGATTCGTACGAAATCCCAAGTATACTTCAGAAGATTACGATCTAGAGCGCACAGCATAATTTTAATTTTGATAACATGCAATATACATACCGCGTAAATGCTAACAAAAACGTTAGCATGCTTTGTCAGAACTCTTTGAATCTACAACTCTGATTATAAGCGTTCAAAGCATATAACGCGTTACTTTGTTATGGTCTGTGTAGCTAAGTTAAGCTAGTTAACAGATTCAGATAGCTCAATCTTACAATTTACCATAAGATGTCTATAAATTTTTACATTCGTTACTAAATTTTAAACTGTGTAGGCCTATACAAATATTAAACGACATTTACACTCAAAATCTATTCGACAACCATAAGGTTTGCAACAATGACGATATAAATATGTTATCATATAAACATAGCGTTCAATCCACTTTTACAACCACGTAATAGGACTTAAGTATATGTTGAATTTAAGACATGCTACACAGAGTTGAACAATTCTGAAGATCGTGTAAGCTTAACGTTCTCGGACTGGTACCGTAAAAATCAGAATAGACAACAAAGCAGAAATAGTTAAGGTTTGTGATTCCACTCTATGGGACGATACATAAGTGTCTTGCGGGTTTTTATCTTGCCAGATGATTTGGTGGATAGTCACGGCGTCACGCAATCGATCGTCGACTTTGGCAACTTATGGACAGTCCATGACAGCGACGAGGAAGTAAGTTTTTGATTTGGAGCTGTCTATACTGTTTGCATCATCTCCTTTGAATTAGCCGAAAGACAGCTCAATGCTTGTTAAATTTATATAATTAAATGTATACACGTTTAAACAAGTTTGAACCACCAATCGCTGACCTGTAATACCCGAGAGTTCCTCTGCACAGCCGCTGCCTCATTGCCACCGATGATCGGGGTTTACTCATGCGTACACGTTTTGGCCCTTCATTATACGCAAAAAGAGTAATATATAGAAAACACTTAGATTCGCATTTCCCTTATGTCATCACTAGGCTAAATTTGTCATTGTCATCAACTATAATATTTCGGCTACGCCAATATTCGATAGCGTCGCTATGATAGGTCGTACAAATTAAAAAAATACACCTTTAGAGATTTGATAACATTGACAACAGTGTATTGTTAGCTTCAAATAACGTTTATTCGCGACCATTGGTTTCAGATTACAAAATGTAATGTAAGGCTCTGTTACTACACCCCCTTATCAAAACTATTACTTGATAGCACGCATTGTATCTACACATTTATATGGTGCCTCACGCAATACACCAATCAAAGGTGCTTTGAAACAAAGAAGTAATTAGCTCACCGGTTAGTATAAGAAGGAACGTGAAACGAAGGGCGCTGATTCCATGGCGCAGGAACAACTAAGTAAAACGTGCTGTCCAAGGTTTCAGAAAGCAAAGGAGTTCAATCTCTTTGTGAGAAGGTGACTATAAGAAAGTTTTTCATTAAAAATAAATCCCGACTTACTTACCCCTCCTGCTTGCAGCCCAGAAAAATGATTATCACTATCATCATTACATGCTTCACATTTCTTTGTTGCTTTTTACATTCCGATAAATCATATGTACATTGGGTCAAGAAATAAAATAGCAGGCTATTCAGATCAAATGGCAAACCGGGTTTTCATCTCTTTAACAAGCAGTAGTTAACTTGAAGTCGTGTAAATTTAAAGATGGGCAGTGGAATTAAAATGAATTTGAATGTCTTGCAATACCAGGGTTCTTTACTGGGTGGGGCGACGATGTGTTTGTTGTGAACCGCATACGGGGGGGAGGTGGTACGGTGGGGCCGAGGTCCGCTCAAGTTTACCCAATTTGACATTTCGTTTTCCTTATTTTTTACTCTGCATTTACTTTTGTTTTGTGAAATGTAACTTGCTGCGGTTTTCCAGCATGTTTAATAAAAAAAATTGACCAATGTCCTAATATATCCCACGAGTACGAATGTCATAGGCTCTCTTCGTTCTTGGCTTTGCCGTCTTATCTAGCACATCATCACAATCAATGACATTCAAGAGGCCTAATAAGTTCGAATACGGGATGTCCGCTTGACAATCCGAAGGTTCAATAGTCCGAGGATTCTGTACCCTGACATTAATTTAACTAGAAGCTGGATTAATTGATGAAAAGAATGTATAAAACTGGGACCTGGATTGATATGAAAAGAATCACACCTATAAATAGAAGCTGGATGAATGAAAGGAACGGTGCAATCCAGCTTCCAGCCAAGCATAATTCTTTTCATCAATTCAGCTACCATTAAAACCGCAATCTTATTACCGGACACCCTGCAATATTCGGACTATCGAATCTTCAGACTATAGACACAGAACCGAATCCGGACATAGAACCACCGCATTTCACCTCTCCTCATATTCATCGTTAATAGAATTTGACTCCATTTCAGATGTAAAGAGAACTGTTTAATAACTACAGATCACACATAGTGATCACGTGTTTTCATTTTATTGCAACTTTTAACTTTAATCTTAAGTAGAGCACACATCGTTTGTGGCATTCAATTAATTTAGAAAGAAAAGTTATAAGGGAATCTAAATTTCTAACCGTCAGAAAGATGTGAAAGAACGCTCATCTTATAACCCTCCGAGCAAATCCCGGTGCTTCTTTAGACAACGCTCGGCGACTATGGCCGTTCGATTCAAGGATCACAGAAATCTTCTAAAATATTTCCTCCGAGTTCAATGAAATTTCAGCGGCGCCTGAACGGAGAAAAAACCTGACGTTTCGATTACTTAGATCTAGATGACATCTATTTATCTTAAAATGTGACAATTTTGGCAAAATTGCACTTTCGTGAATTTTTCTTTCACGACACGTATTTAGTCACGATCAAGTTGTTCAACATCAATACATGTCAAATTAAAAAGAATCGCATTAAAAAGGAAAGGAACGCAACATGCTTAGGCCTATATTGTGATAATCTAGATGTAAGAACTCCGATCTGAAAGTGATATCAAACGGCACTCTACAAGGACTCCTTAGCAACCACCAACTAAGACAACATAAGATAACTCATATTTAAAATCAAATCATCATCATCATCATAATCAACATCATCATCATCATCCGCTTCCTTATCATGATCATCATCATAATTCTGGTTATAATCATAATCATCACCGTGGTCATCATCATGATCCTCATCATAAATCTCTTCTTCATCATCATCGTCATGATCGTCATCATAATCCTCTTCTTCGTCATCATAATTGTCGTGTCGTCATCATCTTCATCATCATCGTCGTCATCATAATCATATTCATGAATGTTACTCTACATTGCATTATCGTTGCAGTGTGCGGGGGCCCAGCCATCGACGAATCGCTGCACAGACGAAGACGTGACTGATGCTGCGAAGAAAGCCTGCGCTCCTCTCCTGCTCGATCCGTTCTCCGCCTGCCAGGCATCGGTCAGTGCAGACAAAATCTCTCATCAACCGATAAACCTCTTAATATTATGTCAATCATATTATGCTCCTCAAACGAATTTCCTACACATCTATTATAATAATTCAACTGCACAGCATTCTGTTGGAGATTAACATGTAATGTCGACTCAGTGATAGAAAGAGAAATGATGATGAATAAAAAAAATAATGTGCGCATACGTGTACGTAGGTATGCATCTGAACATTTCTATAGCGCATTTTTGGGTCATCTTAAATGCCTTAAGCATGATAGTAGTACCGAATTGCAGTTACATTAGACTGAGACCGTTCCTACGCCTCTTTTGTAGCGGTCGATGATGATTTATAGTTGGCATTTTCATTGGATTTTTTTCGTTGGATTTTTTCCACTTTACGTTTCAGTTTTTATTTTACTTTTAGTTTCATTTATCGCGTGACTTTTCAATGTCGCGTGTGGTCTTGCAATTCAACACAGGTTGATGTCAGCTCATTCTACGCTCGCTGTATCAACGATTATTGCGCCGTCGTCGCTGAATCTGATGAATCGATGAAAACCATTGACATTGAGACCGTTACGTGCGGAGCGTTTGCAGCATACGCTCAAGTCTGTATGGGAAGATTGGCGAGCTTCTCGTGGAGAACTTCACATTTGTGCCGTATGTTGTTGGTTTTATTAGTTCTCTAACGACTTATTTATTAATATATGAAAATACGAAGACGGACTGTTTTATATTCGGCAGTGTTATAGACTTTTTAAAGTGCGCCATTCTCAGCAAAGTGTCTCGATGTGTGCTGACAATGTGTTACGACTCCATAAAATTGTTGTTGTTTTTCGTCTTCTTCTTTCTATTTTCCTTCTTCATCTTCTTCCTCTTCTTCTTGTTCTTCCTCTTCTTTTTGTTCTTCTTCCTTTCTTCTCTTCATGTTGTCATTAATATAATTTAATTTGTTCGCCCTCGATTACTTCGTTCCCCAGGGACTTAGAGATTATTAGCGTATTATTGTTGTTTTTATTATTATTTCAAATTTTTACAATTTTTTTTATTGTCGTTACTATTATCGTTGCTACCTTTCTGAGACTTTGTAAGCTGGATAACGTATGTATATAAGATTTGACGTCTTAATGTATATATAAGGTATGTATGTAATGTGTGTATTTATACGTGAACGCATGCATGTTTGCATGTATACATGTATATAAATGTATGTAATCGCCTGTTCGTGCGTGTGAATGTGCTATGCGCACATTTTAAGTGTCGCACAAAAGCGCGAGAGTGTGTCAATGTCCAACTGATATATTCAAGATATTTATTATGAATAGTTATTATTAAATTATATAATTTCTTTCAGCAAAACCTTGTCAGACGGGCATGGTCTTCACTGAATGCATGACGAAATGCGTTGCCACCTGCTCGAACATGTACGCAGTTGATGACACTACCTGCTCCAACCTGGAGTGCTTTCCTGGATGCCAGTGTGCCGAGGGAACCTTCTTAAAAGACGGAGCCTGTGTCAAGGCCGAGGAGTGTCCTTGTCCTTACCAGGGAACGCGCCACTCCCCTGGAGAAATCATTCAAGTAGACTGCAATTACTGGTACAAATATTGAGCAAAGTATTTACTTGAACTACTTCGAAAAATTATACGATCTCGTAGAAGACCATCATTCCAGCTCTTAGCAATCATTCACGCACACTGGTCGTTGATGCTTTTTATTTTGTAGCGAGGATATATAAATACACACAAATTATAATTAAATAATTATAACAATTTGGAACTGTTGCTGTATTAAGTAACTGATTTGAAGTGATGTGTAGCACGTATGTTCTATTGTAACTGAATACTATCAAAGCAACAATATTTGATGTTGCTTTGTGTGAATATAATTATTGTATCAATGCCACCTGTATCTACAATCTTCACCATCGACCGCATCCATTTGTACTTCCAGCTAAAGACGACAGATATGTCATTCCTAGGATTTTATATAACCGTTAACTCTCGTTAGCCATAGTCTAGCCTTCTTTAGTTTTATAAACTGTAAACAACTGCGGTTTGTCAGCTGGTATAATATTAAACAAAGATATATATTCGATGATATTCTGACTGAATACATAGCAATAGTATTTGAGGATATCTTGAGTCAATAACAATTGTATGCGCGTCATTTGATACTATTTTGGAATGACTCATTATGTGGCAATGATATTCGATGCCATTTTGAATGAGCGTGCTGTTCTTCTGAAGCACATGTAAATCCGGGAGATGGGATTGCACTGAAAACAAATGTACGAAGACCTGTTCAGTGTTTGGAACCTCGCATATCGACACTTTCGATGGTCTGAGATATTCCTTCGACGGACCTGCGTGCAGCTACACTCTCGTCGAAGTAAGCCCTGATACGTTAAGTCTGCTACTGCATAAAGTAAAAGCACGTTATAAACCAGAGATTGATCTCGTACGCAATTAAATATCAAAGCATCTTTATTGCAGTCATATTCCCTATAATTACAACGATAACCACAGACTTCACAGCTATTACGCCTATCCCAATCACTACAGTCATTACTAGTAGGCTTAACCGTCTTGAAGCATATCCAGCTGCTAAGAGGTTCCCGTCTGCCTTGTTGATCACAAATAGGCCTACAACAATTGGTGCCATTTCGAATTAATATCAAGTCATGCATGGTCGCTAAATAAGTCTTAAATGCTTGGAGTAAAGCGTTTGCAACTATATGCTACGGCTAATTATATACATTAATATTATTATTAGAATCAGTGTATAGATAGTAATCATTATTGTTAGATTCCCTACGCGAACGTGCATGTTTACACACTATAGAGTAAGCGATTTCATAAACCCAGCCATCGTCCATACACTGGTAGGCCTAATGCCAGTCTCTAGCCTGGATAATGGAGGGTGGCGACATTGATCATTTTTGCTATGACAGAACGTCGTTAAACATGGCCTACTACGTCATACATAAATTATTACGCAATAAAGAACAAGTTTAGGGATGTATTATGACAGCAAAGTGCTTTGTTCGTACCATGTTATTGACTAACTGGCGGATCTCGTCTACCTATGTCTTCACCTTCAAGCCGTGTTTTTCGAGTTCTTCCGATTCACACCACACGGCTGTTTCTTTGATTTTACCGTTTGTTTTACTTCCTTTATCTACAGCACATCATGCATAATTGCAGTTTAACGACACTGTGTGGTAGCAAAGGCCATTAGCTTCGCCCTCCTCCTTTATTCAGGCGTGGGACTGGCACTGCCTGAGTTATTGCAGCAGCATAGTTAACACATCATGTATTTTGGTATTTTCGCATTTAAAGCTCAAACCGTCGGCGGTCAGCAGCGTCGAAGGCATCGGAAAGTCATCCGTTTCGATCTCCTACAAAACGAAGAACTGCTTCGGTGAGTCTTCGTGCGTCGATCAGGTCGTCGTGAAACAGTTGTCCGGACTGGACCAGACGGTGGTCGTACTGTCCACTGGGTGGGATGAGGATGCCCAGCCTTCCCTTCAGATCTCCGTCAACGGGGACATCCTGGCCGATCCGATTCGAAAGCCGTTCCATAACGAGAACTTCCTCGTGAAGCAGGTCTCCAGTTTGTTCGCCTCGGTTCAGGGCTTCGGATATCGAGTGTTGCTCGATAAGAACGGACGGCTCTACATCCACCTCGATCCGTTTTTCGCCAACAAGGTCTGCTCGATTATAAACCTTGCTTATGTACACCTCTATCGTGACTTAGCACATTACAATCGATAGCATTGCATTGCATACGTTGTTCAATGTTCATTGTCCTGCATAGGGTAGCTGTTTGGGTATTGCCAAATGTTGAAACGTCATACAAGAGCATGGAATGCCGTTTGCAGCTGGTACGATAAAATTAATAATGAACTTGCTTAGAACCTAGCACATATATGACTCACTTCATGACGTAGCACATTACATGCCGCAGCTTAACATAAATAATAATAAATTACATGACATTTATTGTTCATAATTTATCAGCGATTAATTAATACACACGTTTAGCGGTTTCGAACTCACTTCATATTATGTTCGAATCACTGAGAGATGTCCGTGATATGGGTTGGCAGGCTCCTTTGGTTACGCTGCCATTCAGTGAGAACTCGATATGATAGACACAAATTAATGGTATGTCATATGATGTAACAACGCATGTAATCGTAATCAAAAATATAATTGTAATTTTAGATTAATTTTGCGCATTTTCAGTAAGTCTCCTCCACATAAGCACTATAGAAGAAGAGGAACATTGTGTTACAATACAATGCATCGTAAAGTCGTCCAATGTAACGTAATCAAATACGAAGTAATCTATCTGAGCTATCCTACTTGATCTTGAAATTCCCACAGCATAGTACACAAGATTAGTCTTCTCAGCCGCCGGTCCCAGATGCTGGAATGATCTTCCGCTCGCCATCAGATCGGCGACTCAGTGGACTTTTTCAAGTCCAAGCTCAAGACTTATCTCTTCTCACAGGCGTATCCCGATTGTTAGTTGTATGTGAGGCGCCCTTGTAGCGGTATGGCCGCATTACGGCGCCATATAAATCGTCTTTAGTATTATTATTATTATTATTATTAGTCGACAGTATTTGCTCTGCAGTTATTATGCCCAAGTGTTGGTCACATCGAACCCATATTTCCTAAATGGAACTCTTACAAGGTCTGTCTGTGCCTCAGCAAATGTATGAGCCTACTGGCCAGCTGTCTTTATGAATCGTCACTTGCTAAGCGCGAGCTTAGACTTATTGCCATTGGTTTTGCTTCAATTCGTGTTTTCAGATTCAAGGTCTTTGCGGAAACATGGACGGATCATCATTTGGCGAATTCACATCGAGAAACGGAATAAACGAACCCTTGATTCAGTTTGCAATGTCCTACAGCGACTGTCCCTCTCTCACTTCGTCCGTCGTCATACCACCAGATCCATGTAGTTTTGCTGCACAGGTAGGCCTAAGCCAAGAGCATAAACGTGGGTTTTATACTAAACAGAAACAGATTTATTAAAGAAAACGTATCTACAATTGCTCATGTGCTTTTGACTCGCTTCGAATCAATAATTTTGTTTAACATTTCGCACGTGATTAACTGAGCAGCAGTATTAATTTGGTCACAATTCACAAATAAGGACTTTAATTGTGTTGGCAGTGTTTTTATTGAATAACCATCATTGATAACACGGTTGCAGCCGTGTTAATAGATGCGAAATGTTTTGAATTATAGTTTTAATGTTTTGATATCCAATAACAAAGACTGCTAAAAGTAAATGCCTTTCAAATGACGTCGATCTGTGTCGTTTTCAGACCCAGGAGTATGCCAAGCAACAATGCGTCAACGTCGGTCTAAGCAGCGTCTTTGGCAAATGCACGAGCGCGATTCTGTGGACCCGTTTCTACGACATCTGCCAGGAAGAAGTCTGTTCACTCCAGGCCTCCAAGGAATCGTCCATTCCCGTCTGTACGATGATCTCCGCTCTAGCTCATGAATGTGCTAGCAATGGGTTTGTTATCAACTGGACGCAAGACACAGGCTTTGCCGATCTTTGCAGCTCTTCAAGTAAGTCAAAATGATCGATACCCGTGTAGGCCTATGTATAGCAATTACGATGCGGTGTTGTACAGTTGGGTGCGGCGTTGTATAGCAAATACGTCGTTAAAAAACGTGCATCACAATTCATTGTGGTATCTTACAATGATTATGATGCAACACAGTGCAATAAATATATATGAGACAATATCGATCAAGTCTAAATAAATGCATTCGTGGTTTTTGCATTAATTGCATTGTTTTGTGACCTTTCTTCATATTGCATTCTTCAAACATTGCTGGTTATGTTTTACTTTACTTTAGGCGCCCGTGTAACGCAATGTACACAATGTCGCAGTTTATTTTTTGCCTTTTTAATTGTTATACTTAAGTGGACGTCCTAGTAAGGTCATCAATCAACGTTGTAACGGTATAAGGCACCAATGTAACGGCGTAAGAAACCCTTATAGAGGCATAGCTGTGCTATGGCGCTGTAGAAGTTGACGTTCTTATTAAGCCACATGACCAAAATTGATTGTACCTTTCACTCTGTTTAACTCTCATCTTATTTCACTTAGCGTTGGCCTATCCTGCTATTTTATCACTGCCATATTATGGCAATATACAATATTATCGCATGCCCATCCTGACTAGTTCCTGTCGTTCTTTGTCTTCCAATTTTGAGTGTCCGATCTATCAACAATAATAACTTCATTAGGGATAGATATGGCAAGTCTGCGAGAAGCATAATCATGTGATTGAGTGGTTAATTGCTAACCGTCCAGATGAACATGTACATGCAATGCAATATTCGTCGTTTAATCTCTACAGAGGTCGATGGCTACGATTGCCAGATCAAGGATCAGGTGTTCAGCGAATGTGCTCCTCAGGCGAAGTACTGTCGTGACAATGCCTTCAAGAACCTCGCCCCACGTGACCGAGGTTGCATAGGTGGTTGTTACTGCTCACAGGACGGATACCTTGTCAACGATTACGACGCCTGTGTTCCAGCGGAGGAGTGCACTTGCTACGATGACATCTCCGATAAGATCTACGAAGCCGGTGATAAAGTCACTCGCAGTTGCGGAGATTGGTAAGCCATTATTACATCTCATCGCATCGAGACATGTCCCGCCATAATAATATGGTTATAATTATTTATAATCATTATTTTGCTATAATGCAGTAGTCAAAATTAATAGGCATCTACGTTGCTTGCCTAATCTAATCCATTGACTAAGAAAGTGCTGTCGTAATGATGCGAACGTCATCATCTTTCCACGTTCGATTTTAGTGAGGTCGCTACACAGAAATCGTAATCGATTAGAACTTCTTCTCGGACCTCTACGGTGCAGCATCTTGCTTTTATGTTGTGGGCCACAACTGCTTGGAATAGCCTTCCATTGGATCTTTGGCTCTTGCGTAGGAACTATCTATCCAAATTTTATTCCACTCTGAAATCTGTCTTGTTTGGCTGGGGTTGAACTGGGAATGCCTCTGTGTAGATTTCTCGAAGAGACGCTATATCAGGTTTCAGTGATTGATTATATCACAGGGAGAAACCCTGTTGATACAAGATAAAATTGTAGCTTAAGTTATAATATGTTCCTTGTTCCCAGCGTCTGCAAAAGCGGTTCGTGGGATTGTGGAGAACAGCAGTGCGTCGATCAGGTCGTCTGTCCCAACGGACAAGTCTGGCGCAACGACATCACGACCTGCGACAACACCTGCTCAGACTTCGGAACATGCAAAGGCGACGAAGCGTCATCGACCGGATGTGCCTGTCCTAAAGGATCTGTCCTCCATCCGAATGTACGTACATTCACTGTGATGTCCAGTTTAAAACAATTGCAATTACATGAAGCTGATATTATAGTGCGCAAAGGATCGGTTGATGTTAATTTCAAATGGAGCACAATCAATTGGTGAAGTTCGCGGTGCATTAAAAGAAGAAAGCACTGTCATTTTTTCTGTTAGCTTACACTACGCCGTTATTCTGAGGGTTGGGTCACTTGAATCTAACGGTCAATTGACATTCATTTTCAGGGTGCTTGCATTCAGCCGAGTGATTGTCCGTGTACCTACAATGGAGACTTCTATTTACCCGGAGAAGAGGTCGTTTCTGCCTGCCAGAATTGGTATGAATGGCAAAATTACATCATTTAATAGATTCAATAGTCCAACGTGTTTACCTCTTATTAAACAGCGGTCTGTCTTCGTGAGCCGGTCTTTTGGGTATAAATTGATTAGAGCCTGGTTTTGGCGTGCCATCGTTTAACGCCTCGTTGATTAACATCGGCGCTACATAAACTATCTTGAGCTTTACCGAGTGTGTTGCACCATCGGTTTGAATGTCCAAGGTTCAAACCTCTGCGAGAACTGAAATCTATTTCATACTTTTTCTTTGAGTATGCAATTACTTCATAAAATGATTGTGTAGTGAACCCGAATATTAAAAGACCGTATCGATTTGAAAAATTTCAGTGGAAATCTGAAAGCTTTTGTATTAGCTATTTTACATGCACAATTGTACTTGGGTTTCTATGATATTACACCTTATGCTACTTGTCAATTTTTATAGCGCTTCCGTTACAAACTATTCGCTGCACTCAATATTATACTGTAGCTCCGTAAATTGCATAAGCTTATTAAAATGTGACTGAATAGAGTTTATCACTAATTATATATAGCGTTTTGCTCTGAATTGTATAGTGTTGTATTGTGTTTTTGTATTTAATAGCAATGTATTACATTCCTCTATTGTACTTCATTTTATAAGCGGCGTTGGGTGTTCTGCGACATGGTGTTGGTTGATATTTGCAGCCAGTGCAAGGATCGTGTCTGGGAGTGCTCTCCGCTGGCCAATGGCAAATGCAACGGTCTGTGTGCTGCTACGGGCGACCCACATTACAAGACTTTCGACGGCGTCGCGTACACATACCAGGGCAGCTGCGACTACATTCTGGCCAGGTCCCTAAAGCAGCCGAGCTTCTCCGTGTCCACCACAAACGTCCCTTGTGGAACCACGGGTGTAACGTGCACCAAGTCGCTTCGCATCAGCGCTGGATCTATTAGTATCTCCCTCGTGCAGGGAATGAAGCCACAAGTTGGTGGGCAGTCGATCAATGAGAAAAACTATCGGTTCAAAGGAGGTTCAGTCATCCGAAACGAACTGGTCACTTCAATCTCCTTGGATATTGGTCTGGAACTGGTCTATGATGAAGGTATATGAAGACAAATGGCTGTTAAGTCTAGCTTCGAACCTTGACAATAGTAAAGTAGCCATAGTAATGTGGCCATAGTAACGTAGCCATAGTGATTTAGCCATGGTAACGTAACAATTGTAACATAGCCACGGTAACGTAGTCATAGTAATGTAACCATAGTAACGTAGCCATAGTAACGGTGCCATAATAACTGGGACTGTCAGAAAGCGAACATTAACGGAATTGAATATGTGTTATATGCCTGTAACCTATCGTCTGATCTGATCTGTTTTCGTTTTGATCCACAGGAACGAGAGTATATCTCTACCTGGATCCGTCCTTCAAAGGATCGGTGGAAGGTCTCTGCGGAAACTTCGACGGAGACTCGAGCAACGACTTGGTTGACCTTCGTGCAGGATTCCTTACCCTGAAACCATCGGAGTTCGGAGCTCTTTGGAAACAGTCCGGAACTTGTCCGGAACCAGACCCACCTGAGGACCTAAACCCCTGTCAGGTCAGTTGGCATTTGTCTCCATGTGGTCAAAAGTCAGATGTAGAATACTGCCAGCTCATAATTCTTATACATAAAAAGATCCTGTGCATTACTACCAGAGGTGTAACAAGGTTTTGAAAAGTGGGGGCATGTTTAAAAAATATTGCGCGAAGCGCAAAAAATTTTTTGCCCCTCCCATTTTTTTTATTTTGCCCCTCCCAGAAATTTGAAAAATGGGGGCACAAATTATCTTAACAAAAGTCATCTTAAAAAGCCATTGGAGAAACATAAAAAAGAACCGATATTGGGAGTACGTGGGGGCACTGAGTACCAAAACTGGGGGGCTTTGCCACCCCAGTTTTGAAACTGGGGGACCTGTGCCCTCTGCCCCCCGCTTGTTACACTCCTGATTGCTACATCGTAACAAGATTCACGTTGAATAGGCTTCTATAATTATGAAGCTTTGTTGAACCATATTAGCACATTCCCCTTAGATATTTAACTGTTGGCAAACAGTGATACGCCTTTGTTCAACAAGCTGCTTAAAGGTTGATTTGTATCACCGAGGCTTCGCTGGCAGCGCCTCCGAGTTCACTTCTATAGAGGCGCTACATGATTATTTCCGCACTTCGATATTTTTAAATTAAACTCACATCGTATTGTTATGTGTTATTCAAATTGTTTCTGTAACGTATCGTAATTCGAACTGACTGCTTTAATAATAATCAGTTTCACGGATTGATGCACAGGCACTATGAAGGTCATTTAGTCAGATTAAATGACGGGTCATTTTTGGCACATTAAATGACGGGTCATTTAGTCTTATTAAAATGACGTTTTATGGCAGTACTATTCAAAGTAGGTCTATATTATGTTTCTGGATTATGACAGGAGTCACCGAAGAGAGAGGCCTGGGCTCGAGAAAACTGCCGCGTTATAACAGAGGGCGACATTTTCAAAGACTGTCGCAAGGTCGTTTCAGATGTCGACAAATACTACAGAGATTGCGTCTACGATTCGTGCGGGTAGGTTCAACTGGATAATTAAGAACAGATTCATTAGATTTTTGGTTCAGTTTCATCACCAATTTATTTTGTAGCATTGTTGTCCATCAATCACAGAAACATTTAAGCTCAATGATGCAATATTTAAGAAATATTTACGTGACAATTTCAAGTAATGTCCAGATGGTCTCTAAAGGGATATGACGCTCGCGCTGTTTGGGAACTCCTAGGTATTGCAGCGACGTACGGCGGACATGAGTAAGTGGTTGAATATAGTTTTGCTGAAAACGTATCATAATGTATCTTATTAGGTCTAGCGTCAATTGATCGAGATTGGCTTAAATATGACCTAAATAAATGTGACCTAAATATGGGTGTGGTCGTTCTCTGTTGTTAGATGCGACTCCGGAGGGGATTGTCACTGTATGTGTACTGCCATTGCGGCCTTTGCCAGTGAATGCTCGCGTCACGACGTCTGCGTCAACTGGAGATCTCTCAATCTCTGCCGTGAGTTATATTCCTTCATTCCAGATCAATGTGTATGTAGGTCTACCTGAACATTTGAATGGACCATTTAAGGACTAAACGCTACCTACATGGGCGTCATAGTTCTTTAGCTAGTGCGTTGTCATGTTGTACATATAGAGTGTAGCTCGAGCTGAGATTGCAGGAACAACACGTGTGTTGCATTGAAGGATTACTCCAAAGCGATGGACTGACGTCCACACCTACGAATTTTTAATATGCAGTCTTGCGATTACGCTTGATAAGACCCTCTGAACAATTGCCCGAAGTTCTTTCCACGCACAAAAGCCATTGACGTAGCTATCACTTTAGGAGAGTTAAAAGTCTCATAATTACAATCTTGCCGCTGTATAATTATATGACAAGATGTGTTGTGTTTTCAGCAACTATGTGTCCAACGCCAAAGGTGTACAGACCATGCAACCCAGGATGCAAAGACACTTGTGATGGAAAGGGAAAAGATCTCGATGATAAATGCGACTCGTACTTCATCGAAGGCTGCTACTGCCCAGAGGGAATGATTGAAGACGGTAAGTTTGGTTATTGAACATGCTATCATATAATTATTATAATTATTTACTTAGTTTCGTAGTAAGAGATAATTGTGAAAATAATGTGAGATGCTAGGTCATTGTTTATTGTGGATCTTTCGGCTGTAATGACCTAATTTGACAACTCCGTGAAAGCAGTATTGTTGCATAAATATTTTCATTGCTACTATAAAATCATGATAAGTGCAACATAATACCGCCTAATCTTGCGCATGCTATCGACTGTAAATTTTTGCGTTTTGACAACAAGTTAATTCAAAACACGAATATACCATACAATACAATTGCGAGTTTGATTTATGTCTTGGATAAGCACATAATTGTGCTGATTATAAATGTGATTGTGTCACGTTCAGATGACGGTAACTGCGTGAGACAGAAAGATTGTCCATGTGAACACAATGGTCAGGTGTATCCACCAGGAACCATTGCTTCCATCAACTGCCAAACATGGTAAGCTCACTCAGTTATTTCCAAATTCGCTTAGGCGCTCATATTAGGCACAGCAATCTGGTCAGTTATAGTTAGGGCCCCGTGGTCTATGCGATTATGCAGTTTCGCATAATTTCGCATATATTGGCGGTTTTCGCATAAATGTTCTAATGTAAAGTTTTCGCAAATCATTCCATAAAGTTAGGAAATATTGGTCAATGTCAACTATAATTGTCTTGTCCAGGCTATTATTAGCCTATAGGGACTGTAGTTTACCAGACGACGTAATTGTTGATAGCTAGGATCCGTGGGTTATGCGATTATATGATTTCTTTTGTTTTTTCATAATTTACGAACATTTTTCGCATAATCCAAGAGGGCATAGTTATAGTAACTTCAACTTGACATGATTATTCCTAAGACATCATTTTGATACTCCTATTAGATTAAGCCTACTCATAAGACGTCTTTAGGATTGCTCATAATTATTAAAGATTACTCATAAGACATTAATGTCATGTTATCATTAGGTCAACTCATCTTTGGACAATACTTATGACACGACGCATTTATGAAATCACTGACAACTCATTTTTTCATATTGAATATTTGACGATCATTAAACAATGTTCACCATACTTACATTCATTTGTCGCAAGGTTTACCAGTGTGTAATGACTTCCGTTGTTGTCGATAGCACATGCACCGAAGGTTCGTTCAAGTGTGCTGGGAACAAATGCGAAATACCTTCATGCCAAGAAGACGAATTCCAATGTGCTGACCTGTCCAAGTGTATCAGCAAAACCTTCAAATGCGACCACATGAGCGACTGTGCGGACGGATCGGACGAGGAAGACTGCGGTCAGTTGTGCAATGAGTAACTCTTCTCACACTAAGCCTACTTGATGTTTTGTGCTAGACATCAGGGCCGTACTGAACTATAATTGCGCCCCGTGCCTAGCATCAATCTGGCAATCTAGTGACTCCCCCACATTTTGAAAATAGTGCATTTTATGAAATTTGCGCCCTTTCGACATTTGCGCCCTGGGCCACGGCCCCACTGCCCCCTCTAAGTACGGCCCTGCTATAGACATTAATTGTAATTGTACTCGAGCATTTTAAAAGCTCCGCTCAATATCAGCAGCGCTCCAGACCCACGTCGACGGCTAGGAGGTAAATAGGAAGGTCTTCAAGCGCCTCCAAAACTGAGCATTTGAAAGAACTAGCAAGCAGCTTCACCCGAAGGTGGAGAGGGAGAAAGCTTAACAAGGAGACATTATTAGCGGAACTCTCCTATGCACATTAATCAAGCAATATTAATCAGCGAAACACAGGCACTGTAGGACTGTTAGACGTTCCAGCATTTTAAGTACTTCACATGTCACTGCAAGTGTTCAGGGCATATACATGCGCAGGTACCTGCATACGTACTGTCAGAGACGATTTTATTGTTAAATAACAGTTTCTGTTGCAGTTCTCAAATCTAATTAGACAGTAACTTATAATCAGAGTGATTCGATTGTGATTAAAACCACTGTGGCATGAATTAAAAACGTCTTATGTATTTATGATAGTGACTCCCCCAGAATAGTACGATATAGATTCTTAAGACTCATTCCTAATCCAATGCCATTTGCGTGACTCTCATCACAATTTGAAAGGCAGATTGAGGATACAACAGAGTTGATAGAATTAAAATAGCAGAACGTTATCTGTGAAATATGTTGATATTCCCTCTGATGAAGTAAAAGAGTCGTATCGCGTTGTTAGATTTATACAAAGCCTCTCGGTGAATAAATATCAGAGGCGCTCTTAATGCTACCATCAATCAATTTGTCAATGAAATTTAATATAGCGCCATCTCTAGAAATCTACATACTCATTATTATAATCTGTCGTTAATTGCTCTTGTTGATTCACAGTGACAACTTGCAGTCAGACCGAGTTTCAGTGCGTTTCAGACAATGTGTGCATATCTAAAGATTACGTCTGTGATGGTGAAGTTGACTGTATTGACGGATCTGACGAACCATTGAAATGCAGTAAGTCTTCTTAGCGAATAGAGCGCTATAAAAATTAGTATTCGTCATCATTATGTAATAGAGTCCTTCCTTGCCGTCATCGTCACCAAACTATGATCGTCACAATAGATCCCAAAACATCGACAACTTTGTTTAAATGTAAAAGTGTTGAAGTATGACGTTGCCGAAAAGCTGTCTTGCTACATCACGTCAATTGGATCGCTTTCCTCTGTGTCAGATTCACTGGCTTCGAAGTGTATGTTGCGGTTTAAAGTAACTACTGCTGAATTGTTAAGCCCAGAGTGTCAGCCTTCTGTAGTATATTCATACATTGGTAATATACTATCGCCCGATTACATTGCTGTTCTTTCCTGTTATCGGCTATTATCCATTTGTAGGATTACGCGCTTCCAGCAATGATCGACTCACTTTAATTCAAATCGTTTATCGATAAAGACCCCAATTGCTTAGTGGACCTGTTCCATTTATTCACTTGTCAAAATCCACTATTTTACTCTGGTTCGCAATTTGAAAAGATTCTCTACTTTCTTCCTCCATGTATTTATTCGTGCACCATATCAACTTGCTAAACAAGATTCAATGGTTAACAAATGAATTGACATATCAGTAAATGAATACGCAGACTTTATATATAATCGAGGTCAATTTGATCAATCGCAAGTTATAGTCATCGAGTTGCGCAGTTATATTTAACAATTATACGCACTGACGGTGATTACTGAAAACAATTATTCCTACTGTACTTTTAAGGGATTGCTTACCATTAGGTAGAGTCAAAAGATGTTGTGGTGATTGTATTGTTAGATCAATGCGACGAGGATTTCTTCATGAAGTGTGCGAACGACCGTTGCATTCCGTGGGCATTCAGATGCGATGGTAAAAACGATTGCGGCGTCGGTGACCACACGGATGAAGCAAACTGCACTAGTAAGAAACTGTCCTCGATTGATATCGTATCGTATCTGATAATTAATATATTAGTCTGGATAGGTTAATATCGAAGAATTGAACTTATGATTTTCAGCTGACACTGGCTAAGATCAGCTGTAATTCGGTTAATATTATTTGGCTCTGAACGCATTATTTTATACAATATTAAAAGCTGCGCTACTGCGTCGCGTGTGAGCTGTACTTGCAGATTTTTTACAAGTCCATGACGATGCAAGGCTGATGCTAACAACAGGAGTTCAGAACTACTATATATATATACTGACATGAACGTTTCAAGAAAGTATTTATACAACCTCCATATTGATTTCCTCTTTAACTACATCTTACCTCGTTAGCATATAGTGTTCAGCTTCCTGCATGGACATCTTCTAGAACATCTTTGGTTATACTACATATACATTTAATTTCGCAAATAGGGCCTACATGTATGAAATATACTCCTAAGCCAAACTTGAACAGCTATTTTAATAACAGAATGAGATAACGTCCAGAGACATATAAATTCAGGATGCGTAACATCTATCGCTGTTTCTTCAGGACGAGTAATTTGACTGTTTGTAGCTTGTTCCATCGACGAATTCAAATGCTTTTCGACGGGAGCTTGTATTCCAAAAATCAGAAAATGCGACGGTGTCGATGACTGTGGAGATGGCAGCGATGAGATTAATTGTGGTATGTTGCACTCGGAAAACGTTAAACTAATACGTCTCTTTCAACTTCTAATTTCTTTATGCTTTATTATTAATATTTGATTAGTTTTGTCGACATGCTCTTCTTGAGACTAGGTACATCAGATTGCAGTAAATTTGTCTGCATAAGTTAATATCGAAGAAGTCTGCACAAATTAGCTTATAATATTGTCGGCAGAGTTGGATGGAATCAGAATTGTTAGCAATTAACAAAATTACTTTCAAAATATTTTTCTTATAGTGACAAATTGTATAATCAATTATTGTTGTATTGAAAAGCAATACGTTATTTTTACAAAACGCTGCTGTTTTCATCTTGTAGTTACACGGCCGAAACCCACAATTCCGCCATCCACAACAGGTATTGCTATTGAGTGTTCTTGCATGATTTCTAGACGCACATCTAGTTGCTTAGTATGTTTGACTCCATAATTATTTAGTGTTTCTTCTTCATTAAACTTTCTGATTAATTTCTGGTCTCCAAATTGGAATAATAAGACGCGCATTTAGTTGTTTACTCCATGATTATGTAGTGGGTCGTTTTCATGCATTCCTTAAACCTCTTTCTTGGCTGCGCATATTATCAGCATTCTTGAAACTTGCTTCATCATCTGAAAGTATTTGACACACGTAAATCTGAAAGTTTAGTTCGTTTTTTTTAAACCATGACTATTCTGAGAGAGTTTATTGGAACTGCAAAATATGCAAAAAAAGCTGCGTTGATTTAATCCGATAAAACGAGTTTGACTCCTCTTCATTATAAAAATATTTGAGCATGTTTATTTGTGAGAGTCATTGACAAATGGTTGAAAATATTCACTTTCACCAAGTTTATGACTTGTTTTTAGCTCGAACTCCACCTACAACGACGGGTATGACTTCGCATTAAATAGTTGTCATTGCAATTCGTCATACACTTATGTACTGCATTGTTTTACCACAGTTAGAATAACTACAAACATACGAATGGCATAAACTGATCTGATCATGCAAGTGCACGTGAAATGAAGAATGCTTGCTAAAGAAACATAGGCTATTTTTTCAACATCGCAATTTATATTACTATTAAACGCTCGGAGTTGTAACGAAATCAAAGTCAGTAGTGACATTTATAAAAGTAAGAGTTAATTTATGATAATTATATCGAAACTCTGGTTTTAGCGCATTGCATGAATTATAATACACAAATATGAATTTGTGTAACGTTACAATATAATATTCGAATAAACGTCTGTAAGTAATAGTTTTCTTGGTACGCTATGTTCTATTTCGTTTATATTTATATATTTGTAGTTCCACCAACTGGTCCACCACCGAAAACAACAAGTATGTAATAATTGCGATTTATATTATTTAAATTCATGCATTCTAACATTTATATAGCGCCCCAGGAGTCTACTCGGAGGCACTTCCGCCCAACCACGGCGATAAAAATCAGTCATAAGCAACTTGTAGAACAAATGTGCACTACTCCTTAGCATCAGTTGCACTAAGTTCAAAAGGGAGTTTGTTCCAGGTGGAAGAGCCAACAACTGAGAAGGCACGTCGGAAACAATGGTCTGATGCATAAATTAACGCTGAAAGCCTTTTGGCAAGTGCTTTGAGTCGTGATAACGTAGCTTACGATAGTACAGCACTGTGAAGATGTTTGTGTCAAATCAAGCCAATTTAGAGGTATTCTAATACGAGTGCGTAATTGAGAATAATAAAAAATAATACAAATTGTGAGTTTAACATAGACAAACTTTATATACTACCATTAAACTTGGTCAAAGCGCGGCATATGACAAGCATAAACACAAATTGACCTGTTTTCAACTAACCTATTAACCCTATTAACCTATTAACCCTATTAACCTATTAACCCTATTAACCTAATAACCCCATTAACCCTATTAACCTATTAACCCTATTAAAGTCAATCACGTCATTACAACCAACCACGTTCGCACCAGTGAGTATGAATTTACTGAGAATTCAATTTTTGAGTATAACGCAGAAATGTTCTTTATAATAATATAATAATTGCAGAAACGAATTCTTAAACGATACACAGAACATTTCGTTCGAATTGTTGCTATTGACGCAGTCTTAACTGAATGAATTCCTTGGTTATCAGATACAGCTTTCAGATTATTGATAATTCTGTCGTTTCCTTTCATAAGGAACTCAACGACCACCAAAACCGACAACGCCAGGTAAGCTATAATAGACGATCAGTCCACCTTTCTAGGTCATGCGTTATCCTTTAACAGGAAAATTTCCCGTGTATTGGATTATTTGCTTTATATGCGGTTCCTTCGCTGTGTGCAGTCTAGTCGGTAGCTTATTGTCAGAAGTTTCCAGACTCAAATCTAAGTCGAGCAGACTCCGCTAAATGACATCGAGCTGTTTTCTCACGAAGGTAGCGAACTGATTCTGACTGTCGGATATGCGCACAGGCTAATTACAATAGGCCTAATTCATGTAAAAGACAATTTATTAGAGAAATAGATAATATTTTTCAATTAAGGTAAGGCCTTCAGCTTCAGGCGATCTTTACAATTATTTCTTTGTGTACTTCTCAGCGTATTGCGAAATGGATACGGATGTTCCACCTGGCACCGACGTCTGGATCGAAAGGGACAACATTCCCGGTCTGACTCCAGGAGACTCACCTTTCCAGCCAGGAGACCAGTTAAACCCCAACGAAAAGGTCCAGATTGGATACTGCAAACAATGGTATGGTCACATATCACTGGGATATTGTTAGATTGAAGAGCAATGAAGACTGTCAGTTATCTACTACTGAAGGATTAGTTGCTAGATAGGTTAAGAGCTTTCTCTTTTACATATATGTACATAACCCTTGCCATAACCATAGTTAGTTAGGCCAGGGTTGCGATTGTTCTGTGTTACAAGGCATGGGTAGTTTCCTTAAGAGAGGAAAGTAGTGTCTTATTGTTCCTGAATTTTAAATGATGAGATTATTCTGTTGCAGCATTTGTCAGCCAAACAGCGAGCTTAACTGCTACGTAAGTGAAAACGTATCTTAATTATTTTCTCTATGACTGATACATTGTGTAAGAATGACAACCGGTCTACAGAAAATATTATGTCTGATGTTTTGATCGAAGTAGTGCAAGATGATAAGTGCGTAAATGATGCTTTAGTAACCAGTTAGATGTATATATTATTTAATTATGATTTTCATTTATTTTTCAAATTGACAACAACGCAATAAGAATGCAGACATTTGAAGTTGGCAGCCATGTAAGACGCCCATTACGCTATACATGTAATCTTAATTTAACCATCGCCGTCGCCGGGTTTCGAACCCCGCTCCTCAGCCCCGCGCCTCAATGCACTATCCATTGCTCTACGCCTGTTCCCATTTGCCATGCAAAATTGCACACAACAAATTAGAAGGCAATACAAAAGAGTCTATAGAGTATTGGAATATGGTATGTAAAAGTTAGAAGTCGCCGAAGAATGAAGTTCATCATACTTGTTGCTAAACTATTAAGACTTTCATGCATTAGGATTTTCGTGGAAGTTATTAAAAATGTATTCAAAGTACGATAACTTTTTAGGATGTTCCATACCGAGGAACAAATCCTACGAATTTCTGTGAGAAGACACGTTGTGAAAACGGCGAACTGCTGACAACCACCAAAACATGCACATGTGATGAAGTACGTAACGAACATATTTTTGATGTTCCCTTGTATTTGTATACTTTGATCTTCGAGCTAGGCAAAGAACAGGTTTTTTTCTGCCCGCTGTGTCGCCTTGTTCATTTGCCTGGCACAATTAATGAAACAGCTTTAAAACAATAATTACTGAAGTAAGCAATTAAAACATAAATTACTGCTGATGCCAAAAAAGGTCAACATGTTCGCCAAATTCAGGGTTGTCTTTATGCTGTTAGAGTTATTATTGTAAGCCCTAACAGTTATAAAGATTAACTATGACATTATTGTAATGAATCAGTATATAACTATATAGAATTTGTCGCGCTATAGCCTTGTATTTGCCTCCAAAATACTGACTTCAAAATAACAGATAATTCTTTTGTGAGCGAATGTACTTGGTAATGAGTTTGAAGAAAACAAAGATAAAGTTTTTGCTTATACAGTGATTCGAACTGTTAAATTTTATTTATAGTTTTATAATTACTACTACGTGGTTTCTCCAGTGGTTCAGGAATACACACTTCCCATTGTTCTTTAATTTTACTTAAATTTCTTTACTTCAGAAATGCTTACTTACATGGTTCTTTGTACAGGATGAAACAATGGTTATCCTTAATACAGAAGAATGCTGTGGCTGTGTTCCGCCTCCACGTAAGCTATACTGCATAGGCTGACTTTCGGTTAATTGTAAACCTGATTTGTATGCTATAGATAATAGTTTGCCTAACTGTGAAATGTGTTTGCCCAAATATAGTTCCACTGACTGTTACGGAAATGTTTTCAGTCATATTGTGCTGAACAAAAGGTCCTCGCATTGGCAAAGTTCTGCCCAATGATTATATGTGCTTAAACATAAAGCTTATTTACCTTATCACTGCAAATCATGTCTTTCACTACTGCGTTTGGATTTAAACTAATCCAGTTGCGTTGAAACTGACATTTTGTTTCCACCTGCTTATGGCTTCTAGATAGGTTGCCTGACTGTTGGATTTTTTCGATCTCTAGAGAGCGCAGCATGTAAGAAATTGTAGGTAGGGCGTATACCTACATAAAACATATAGAGCTGTTTTGATTTTTACTGTATTTACTTTTGTGAGATGAAGTTGATAATTCCGTTACCTAAACTCACCAATCACATCTACTTCTGTACTCATTTTTATATTCAGCAAGCTGTGTGATCACCGAAGACCTTTCGAAATACGGCGATGACATATGGTATGAAAGGGTAGAAACACCAGGTCAACAGCCGACAAGAGTCGACTTAAAAGTCGGAGATTCCGTGGATGTTCGGACGAGGATAACTGCGGGAGAATGCAACCAATGGTTAGATGGCTGTTTTCTATCAGATACATGAATGGCATTCGAGATAGCGCCTCTATGAAAATAATGGTTTACTGTATGTCGCAGGTCATGCATTATTAAATGGGTTATTTGTTTTGTGGCTAAACCTCGTGCTAATGATGATGCGTAATTTCTAATTAGGTTATTTGGATGAGTATATAGACCCAACGCCTTCGATGAGCAGATACATAATATTATGTGATGACGGAAATCAACTAGAGCTTTTGAATGAAACGATGTGCACGTGCCAGAGCTCCAGAGTTTTATGAATCTATTGTTTTGAAGTTGTAAATCATTATTATTACGTGTTATCTTTATCAGAGCATTTTTTCAAATCTATATTGTTTAACCTCTGATCACAATGTTTTACTTTACAGCGTTTGCGAGAACGACGGCAGTATATCCTGTACGGTATGTAATTCAATTAATACAACGAGCGAGTTCAATGGTGTTTTGTAATAGCAACAAATTAGGTCATTGAAAAAATGTTGATTACGATGTGCGCATAGGCTTATTCTCACTTGCTAGTCCACGTTAAATGCTTAGAGTGAGCAGATACAGTGTTACTATATAAGTAGTCGGAAAGACCGTAGACGTCTCTCTCGTCACACCATAGAGTGCAGACGGTTTGGGTAAAGCATGGTTTCTGGCTTGATGAACATGTATACGTGTGATTATATTGGACGCTATGCATACAGTGATGGATTGATGAACGGCTGATTGTGGCGATATACGTTGCCCGAGACCCTTGTTACCTCTGTTTAGAAATCGACCCATGCCTGATAATCCTTAGAAGGAAAGCATACTGCTGGCAACGATAGTAGGGAACGGCCATTTAGCGTCGTAGATATATAGATCTACTTGTGGCTATACAGTAGGCCTAGAATAGGATACGTAGGCCTAATACTTCACCCTGTTAAAATTAAGTCCATATTTTGACCGCCGCAAGAAACCACCTTGGGACACATTCTTATAAGAAATAATATTCTAGCATACATTGCGCAACGTTGCAATTATTCAATGCACCGGGTTATTGTCGTACATTTTCCAGGCACGTGACAAGGCAATAGATAACAAGGACTGCACGACCACACACTGTTTGACCGACGAAATAAAAAACACTTGCGATAAAGAATGCGAAGAGGTTTGATCTATTACTGTTTTGTCCATACTTTTGATTCCTTAAATCGATTTGGCTCATACATTTTAACAAAATTCATATAAAAAAATGCAATATTGACGTGCATAGATATAAAAAAATGGTCACACTGTTTAGATCACGCAGTGTTGGAGACTGAATACTTATCTTCTGTAGGGCTACCACATAGAAAATTGCACGCACACGGTTCAGTGAGGAATTTATTTGTGGCTTACTCATTAAGTTTATTGTATTATAGCTTGCATTTATAAGGCGCCTCTCATATATATAATTATTCAGAGCAGATGAACAAATACTAAAGAGCAAGGATCATAAAAATTCTCCAATAAAGATTATAATGAACAGCAAATGGATTAATTGCTCTATTGAAACAAGCGTTTCATAAATGTTTAATTATTCATTTGCAGGGTGAAAAGCTGATTGAAGTGGATTATCCCCAGTGTTGCAGTTGCAAGCCACCTACACCACGTATGTCCAGTATTTCCGTTTCTATTTATTCAAAACTATTTTTATATCTTTACTCATTTGTTTGACCGTCTATTGGCGAATCGTTTGTCAATTTAGTCCTCAACAAACGGCTCTTCCACGTATACAGTACCAAACTGGGCTATCCGATTTCGATATATATTATGATGACTTATACGACATGACTGTTTATACATGTTAACCTTCACGGCGAAATAACTGTTTATTTCTAATTAAGAATTGTTACATCGCAGATGTTGTTCAATGTTAGTTGGCGGTTGGTTGATTGGTTCCAGAGTGTAACACTTTAGAACACAGTTATATCACAGTTCGATGAATCCATTGCTATTGCAAGAATAAAGTCTGTTGGAAGACTGAATTAATTCTATTTGTTATTTAAAACTATTCATCGCATCTCAGTGTAATAGCACCTCTTTACGCTTCTGTTTCTTTTAACACAATTCTAGAGGAACAATGTGAAGTTACCGCCGCAAATCTCGTTCCTGGTCAGACGGCTTGGACAGACAGTAATCCGGATGTACAGATAGGAGACAAACTGAAACCTCTGGAAGTACTTCATATCAGTCCATGCCGTGATTGGTAAGTTCATTTTAAAAGTTGAGAAAAATTATATCTTGTTAGCGATATGTCCAAGACAAGATCGTCCACCTCATTACATATCGTTTAATCATTATTAACCAATTGCCTTAATATAAAACAGCGTTATGGACTTTAGACCATAGATCATTAAATTGAATCGGGAGTATGGAGCAAAGTGCTTTACACACTGTGTCTTCGAAACTGTATAATTAACAATTCTATGTCTTTCGTTTATGTTACAGCCTGTGTACTGTGAGTGCGGAACTTGAATGCAAAGTAAGTTGTAATCATTGTAATACGAATTTGCGAAATTTTATGGCAATTTCTGTAGATGATGTCTATTCGGGATATTTTAAGTTGGGGATCCAAAATAATGTTTGATAGGTGAAATACTGCATCATTTTACAAAAGAGTTTTCGTTAAAAAGTGTATGTACCGTTTCAACATATCTGCTGCACGTCATTTGTAAGCCTAAGTGAACGTTTTGCTCATGGAAGAGCCCGGTTATAGCCTATTAAGATAAGACGCATTGTCCCGTATTTCGATGGCTTTAATCAAAGCTTTAATCATTCCGCAGAATTGTTGTATCGGAGTATCTTAGCTACCTGTTGAGACACACTGAATATGGTTCTGTAATGCGATGTGGTTGGCTAAATTGAACTGATGCTTTGCGCTAGGATGTGAACAACACGGTTCCTGATGAAACGAACTTTTGCGTCGAGAAAGTTTGTGTCGGTGGTTTTCTTACTGAAAGAAATGTGACAACGTGCAGCTGTGCTCCGGTAGGTGGCTACTAAACACTAATGCATAGCCAATCAAAGAAAAAGACTTATAACGACTTGTTATCTTTTACTCGTATGTATGAAGTATCAGTTCATCTTCCTTAGGTTTTTTCCGATGGGCTTGATCGCACCCGTGCACATTTGCTTGCTAATTGGTATCATTCACTCTTAGTAGATTATAACCATGAGATGTTCCTGAGATGTTCAACAGTTTATCCAATCAAGTTAGTCGCCCGCACAACCACCCACGTACACACGCTTGCTAATTGGTATCATTCACCCATAGTATATTATAACCATTGTCCTAATTGCTATCATAGCCACTATTGCCACTGCCCAGAGACATCGATCTCGTTTGACAGATGGGAGACACCCAATAAGAGGGGTAGGAAATGTGAGGGAACACACGTATAACTTGTCCCCTTTCTGCAATAGGTGGGGGACTTGTCCTCTCGACCCCCCAGGGATTGCCACCCCTGCCACTGCCACCATCATCATCGCCGTCCATGCAGTACCTTTATGTCTTTTTCTGGCTTAAAATTGCTATGGTTTTCTTCATTTATTTTGCGTAATAGATATATTTTGTGTTGCTATGCAAATGCATCAGTCACTCTATCGCCAACGTCCGCCCCCAGGGATTGCCACCCCTGCCACTGCCACCATCATCATCGCCGTCCATGCAGTACCTTTATGTCTTTTTCTGGCTTAAAATTGCTATGGTTTTCTTCATTTATTTTGCGTAATAGATATATTTTGTGTTGCTATGCAAATGCATCAGTCACTCTATCGCCAACGTCCGCCGTCTAACAGGTTCAGGATGATACAAATGAACCTTCTGCAGAGTTATTTGCATGTGGAAGAGTGTCTCGTGCTGAGGCTACTATTTGGCGCACTTTGAGTGAATTCTTAAGCCTAAATATGACACGCGGTCAATTATTCATAGCAGAAACTTCAAGTAATTTTTTTTAAATATGTCTTTCTAAATTTCTCTGACGGATCGAATGGTTTGTTATTAATGCAAAACAAATTAACATTTCTGTCCAGATCAGTAGAGTGTGAAATGGCTACACATTCGTTGTACGCAGAGCGCTATGAATCAGGCTAGCAACATTTTCCTGAGATATTCACCAGTTTATCCAATCACGTTAGTCGCCCGCACACCCACCCACCTACACACCCACTTAAGCACGTATGTTGAATCATGCTTGTGTTTTAGGATGAAATATACGTTGAGTTCCCAGCTCCAATATGTTGCGGGTGCATTACTGAACGTAAGTATTCCTTAGAACTCTAGAACTCTATGATACTCTATAGTCAATATGCTGGGATTGCCGATGTAATGTAGTCCATGTTTATTTTGTGTATCTACAAGGCTAAATGCATATTATTGTAGTATAACCAAAGATGAATGAGTGCGCTAGTATGGTTTAGATGCATGTGAGAATCTTGCAAATAGAGACCCTGAACCTTCTTAAAGTTAAGTCATCTAACGTGAAGCCGATTGTTTTCATGACAAATTATCTTATTATGCTTGTAAGTGAGTTTGTTGTGCTAAAAGCCGTAACAGCAATGATGCTCAGGAAATTGACTAACGGCGCTGTTGAGATAATTATGTATGCGTATGGGCTTGGCGCCCTGGGCCATCAGTGCCACAATTGCGATACAAGTAATATACTCACAACGGTCGAAACCAGCAGTTTTACTAAAGCAGCTCCATGTACGGTGAAAGATGGCTTTATGAATATTATCAGCATTACTGTTATGACGTAGTCACTGGTTACTAATGTAGTGGAGCTATGACGAACAATTACTAACTATTAACGAACTATTAATAAAGCTACTAACTTACTAAGTCCGTTGTCTTTTCATCAGTCACCGTGTGCAAAATCACTGCCGATAATCTGGCTGAAGACAAGACACCGTACTTGGAGTTGGATAGTCTACCGGGATTAACACCAGGAGATAAAATCTTGAAAGTTGGAGACGACATTGACGTGAACGCCGTATTTAACCTGGACGAGTGCAACAAATGGTCAGCAAGTTTCAATCTTTAAAATTATAAATAAGAAATCTTCAAATATTATCTGACAACTACACAGAAATGCTAACACGAGTGACAGTAATCAGTAACAGTATCTAGAATTGACAAACAAATTAGTAACTGTTTTCATACAATGATTTTCGGATAATTATGTAGAGAATTGTCTTCTGATAATAAATTTTTGAGGTAATCATGATTAGTGACTCGCTTAACTCCTGTTGTTTCGAGGAACAATCAGCCTTTCTGGTGTTGAGTTCCTGCGCTTCAAACTCTGCTCTGTTCAACCACCCGACTCCTTTTAGTTCAAATCACGCTAGTCGTAGAATCCTGTGTTACAGATTCATCTATAAGCATCATCGTGTTTAATGTTCATCATACAGTTCTAATAGTCCCAATTCACTTACTTAGATCAATTCGATAGCTACATAAAACTATACTGCCTGAAGAACTATGTTGGACACTGCTATAAAACTATTTGAGGCACTCAAAGTGTGCTGCATGTACTGATACGCTAATGCAAGCACATTCACTCATAATGTGCTAATACTTATACATATGCACATATACACCTATGTAAGCATTAGACAATTACTCATGCAGCAAATTAACCTTGTTCTACCATTTCCACCACGAAATACTGCATGCCATTTATATTACATCGCATTTCTAACATAGTTCATTCATTTATAGGATCATTTCAACGAATAACACTGTAATGTCATTATATTATCATACTAAATGTAATATAAATACGATGAAATTAATGTTATCCCGTTAACACTTTTCAGCCGCTGTGATGAGTCTGGTCAATTGACATGCTACGTAAGTTTCTTGCTATCTGACATTATTCATTGGATTCCCACTCGCATAGAATTCTACCTGATACCGCATGCTGTATGGTTGTAAAGACACCATCTTGATGTCATTAAATATTTGCAGAGCCAATTTGCAGTTAGATAATGGCTCCAATCGAGTCCTTACTCCTTGATTGTCCGGGTTGATAAAAGTTGTCGGACATGCAGTGAACCATGTTGTAAAATGAGTAACCTACACAGACCAGCCCCGTTCAGTACTCCTCAGTTAAAAACTGTGTCTTTGGGAATAAACACAAATCTGAAAGGTGTTTGAAGGGTTTCAACACATTGCACTATATTACAGTAGTTTGGAAAATTTCTGATACAATTAGGCCTAGGGTATTTTGAAACAAGAAGAAGTTATGAATGCAGTTGGGGATATACTGATTGTAAACATCACAACTGCAATGTTGTATCAACTACACAGATAATCTTTATTATAAAGTAGCCAGTTTCTGTTGTGAGCGGGTTCGATCCTCCTCCGAGGCGTCAGTCGCTGTGTAGGGACCTTGAGCAAGTCCTTCGCGCACAATAATATTGCTCTGCAGTACAACTGCAATTGCGACGTCGAGGCGTGTGCACTTCTGAGCAAAAGATGTAGGAAGAAAAGCGATATCAAATTTCAAGAATTTCAATTTCATGTATGCTTAATGCACGAGGTTTCAATTGTTCTGACCAAGGATGTGGATGGCGCTTGGTTAGACTCGAGCGACGCGTGTAACAGATTCGAGTGCGTGGATGGGGATCGTGTCGAAACGGACCTCACCAAGACCTGCGATTGTCCATGGGTAGGAAAGAGATGTGTATAATTTATAATTAAAATTTTGCAAATGTGTCTTAGTCTCTATTCCTTAAGTTAAACCAGTCACTTGCATAAATGAAAGCTAAGCCTGAAAATGACTAGAATGACCATTATATACTTATATGACACTTATTATTATTATTATAATCATTATCGTCCTTATTATTATTATTATTATTATTATTATTATGTAAACTTATAATATAAGCTTATAATATAAGCTTACATAATACAATAAGTAAGTTATGCGAAAAATTAGATTTTATAATACTGGTTACAAAAACTATAACCATTTAAAATTAATATACATGTATAATTGTATTCAATGAAGAACCCACTTTTCTACCGCCATTATTATTATGCAACTGTGAAATTCGTGACGTAATCACAACTGGCCTAAATAATAATGCGTGTTGAATTGATATAAGCATGAAAATAAATACAATAAGTATATGCTTATACATTATGCAAGTTATGCGGGAAATTATATTTTATGTGATTGACAAGTATGGTTGCAATAATATAATCAACTAAAATTAATATAGGCTATGTAATGTATTTAAGTTCAATTATTGATTTCAGTTGAATCTGTGATGACTTCACAGTTCATTGTTACATTTTGAAACTGGCTTTTATGTGTTATTATCTATCGGTGAAGCTCCTAGTTGCAAACATTAATATATTTTATCTACAATATTTCAGGGCTTTTTGGTCTTGCCAGCACCGGATTGTTGTGGATGTCTTGGTGAGTACAAATTATTGTTCTCTAGGTTGTAATACCATTGGAGGATTATACTATTTTATTTCTAATACTAGGCCTACATGTACGTGTAGATAATAAATTATGTTTGTGAGTCAAAGTGCGTTTTGAATTAAAAAAGAGGTGGGGGCATTAAAGCAGTTTTCCATTTTTATATTATGGAAGAGGATGTTAGTACTTACGTGCAAGGTATATTATATTTATATAATGTATTTGTTCTGCACATGGTAAATATTAAAAAAATGTCACAAACTCGGGCGGGCAGTTACAAAAATATTAGAACTTTAAGCTCAAATTCATGAAGTCGGGTAATAGAAGGACGTCTAGCATGCAAGTATCACAGCTTCAAGATAGCGCGACGCCACAAAAATGGACCAGCTTTCTCATGTACCAGCGAACCAGCCTAACATTTTAAAGTGAGGCTTCCAAGCTACTGTCGAAAATATCCTGGATGCACCCTCATCTGAGTTGATAGTTATGGACACTCGTTCTACTAGTCAGAATTCGTTTGAGGATTGACGACTACCTAATAAATAATTTTTTTATAGAGATTCAAATAGTTGTGTACAATTTGTTCAATATACATGTACGACTATCTAATAAATCAATTTTTATGTGTAATTGAGAGAGGCCCCATTTCGTCTTAATATTTACGTCCTAACTAATGAGCAGGCCAGCACTCAGCATGCGTCTATAATCCAGCTGTTGATCGTATCTGCATAAGCAGATGGATCTAGCATTTTTGCTAAATTATTGCCATCTTTGAAAGAACTTTGTCTTCAGATTAACTAGTAACTATGAAGAGGACTCGATGTCTTGGGACAGCAATCATATCTCATTCTGAAATCCGATTGTTCCCTTTAACCCTGGTTCTATTATAACATGATTGGGTTTGTAGGATTTATGCGATTCATCAATAACATGAATTGCAGGAGAGGGATTGCATACCCTGTAAGGTTACAGACTTTGGAGTATTTTGCATATGAAAAGTCATTCAAACTCTGTGTATATGAGATTATAAAAACATTCTTTTTCTGTTTAGTAACGACGACCTCAACGACGACCGCCAAAACGACAGCAACGACGACCGCAAAAACGACCCCAAAAACGGGTAAGTAAAGCATATGTAATTAACAATTCAAACAGGTTTTTATATGCTATCGTTTCAGTACTGCAAGAGTAACATCTGTTCCAAGGTTGGTAATGTTCATCGAGCGACCTTGTGGATGTTGCAGTTGCAAGCCCTGGTAATTATACAGACTTGTGTCCATTTCCTATAATGTCTGGCTTGACATTTCACTGTATGCACACACATCGGTTATACGTAACAAAGACATCGGTGCATAAAGCGAAGAGAAAGCTGTACGTGGCTTACTACAATTCAACGTTTTTCTGCATAAAAACGAACTTTCAAAACTAACATTTTATTTAACTTTCATAATTGTGTTGAGGTGAAGTTCGGATGACAGTTGCATCTATGCTGTCTAATTTCAGCGGGGCCTCCTTGCGCAGTAGAAGATATATTGACACGCCCAGATGACAAACCAACGATAGATTCAACAAATCCAACAGATAATCCGAACCTCAGTTCAGGTGACAGTTTGACTTGGGAATCTAGCCCGCCAGCCAGCATCAGTGTAACCTTCAATGAGCCCGAGCGAGTGATGCGAGTGGAAGTTGAAGGTGTGACCGGAACAACACAAGTCACTGTTATTCTCGAAAGTAACGACACGCCGGTGGGACAACTTGACATAGACACCACCAACAGCGTGAGTATTTTAAATGAGTTCTATCGGCTTTCGTTATTTTGTGATAAAAAGTGATTTCACGTTTAGAGACATTTATATGAAATTGTTTTCCGTTCGAGTTTCTGATATATCTTGTTACTCTCAGCGTTTATCACGAGCCGCTATCGAAAGAAACTATATAATAAAGAGTTCTATTATATAGCCCATGTCATAAATGTGCACCAGCATCTTTACGGTTTGCGTATAGGTCTATACGTCAATAGTATGAAACGTTTTGTTCAATCGATTGATTTACTGTCTAACTTAGCGAGAACATTTAAACCTCTGGCGATTGATTACTTTGGAATGTTGAACAAGATGTAGTTAAAGACTGTAGTAGTTATTTTTTCTGTTGTTGTATTAAACAGCCCACTGATGTCGTCGCCAATTTTCCCGATGGTCCTACTACCAACACAGTTCATATAACATTCGACTCAACTGACGAAAACACTCCTACGACTGTCACGGATCTTAAAATTTATGTCTGTGGAGTTTCCAGTAAGTGATAGAAGTCTACATAAAATTATTATGAACATATTGTTGTTGCAGTAGCAACCTGTATAATTAAAAAGGACTTCCTAATGTATAAGCCTACGTCTACCGTTCCAAATACATCGACCGACTTGCATTGTGAGAATTTTCTTAGGTTTTTTTTATTGTTATTATTAACGAAATTTGATATCGCCCGTTTTCCAACATCAGCGGACGATTTCACTGCTACGACTGTCTCGGGACTTAAAATTCATGTCTGTGGGGTTTCCAGTAGGTGATAGGAGTCTACAAAATGTCTACATAATAGTCTACATAAAAGTCTGCATGATATTATTATGAATATATTGTTGTTGCAGTAGCAACCTATGTAACTTAGTTTATGCTTAAAATGAGGACTTAATTAATATAGGTTTATGCCTACCGTTCCAGATACATCGACAAATTTGCATTGTAAGAATTTTCCACGTGGCAATTATACTCACAGACTCAAATAATTATATTTCATTATGAGATAATATGTGTCTCTTTAAACGTAGGCCTAACCATTGTTCGCACACACGATGTCGATCGTTCTTCTACCACTTCTCTCATGCGTTTGCCCTGAAAGATAAATAGCCTACGTGTGTGTGTACCCATGATATTTATTTTTCTGATATGTATTATAAGGATACATTTCGACAATTGAAGCTATTAAAATGTGTTTTGTTGCAGGTACAATTAAAACTACTCCGCCAATTCGTAAGTCTGAGATACTCCTTGTGAATTACACAAGTCTTTTACTGATAGCCGATTGTGATTAGACATTTGGAACAGAGAATTATTAACGTTTATTTGTTTCAGTTGATGTGTTTGCGCTGTCTATTTGTTGTCAATTAGTCCACAACTTACTGTGGTATACATAAAAATAGGCCACAGATAATTCAATGTGCCTTGAAGCAACTGCTTGTATGAAAATGTGTTTTGTTGCAGGTCCTCCAAAATCAACTGGACCTACTCGTAAGTATAGATAATTTTTTGCCGATAGCGCAGGCCATTTCATAGAAAGGCCAGCCACAAATTGCTGAAGACGTTTGTAGGACTTTTTAGGTTGAGCTACATTTTTTTATTTTTGGCCAATCATAATGATGGAATGTTTATTGATTCGTGCATTGAAAACTCTGTAACACTGATGATTAATAAATAAATGGAGGTGCATTTGACTTTCATTCTTAAACAACAGTATGAATATTGCACCTTGGATATCTTCTCACTGGGCTTGCAACGATGGAGAAGATGTTCGACCATCGGAGAGGCGCCTTTTGCGTGTTGATAATGGCATTCGTGTAATTCGACCCATCTCCACACCAATTTATCTGACACGCTATAGCTTAAGAGCATGCCCACATATTATCACACTTCCGGGGAAAGATGTCGTCAGCTACAGCAATTGGACTTTTTTTAATAAACGATCATATTATAATTCCTTAATCAAGCATTTTTTACTGACTGCGGTTTGACATTCAGACTGGTTAAACGAATATACATCTAAATTTAGGCCTATATCAAGTATAAATGACATTATAATAAACGTGCTGTTGTCTCCAAGTTTGACGCCATTTTTTCCTTTCAAGCCAATTTTAAAGCCGTGTCGCTAATCATGCTGACGTGTTCACAATAAACACAGTTAATTCGACGTACTCAGTCAGGCTACTATTTTATTTCATTTCATTTTCCGAAATTTGATACCGCCCTTCTTCCAACATGTTTTTGCTCAGAAGTGCACAGACACGCTTCGACGGCGCAATTGCAGTTCTACTACAGAGCAATGGTGCGCGAAGGACTTGCTCAAGGTCCCTACACAGTGACTGACGCCCCGAACGAGGCTCGAACCCGCGCGCTCAGTACACACTGAACGTTACGGGCTGACCGCTCTAACCGATCGGCCACTGTGCCACAACAAAATCATAAAATAAATATGTATGTGTATGTTGCAGGTCCATCTGGATCTACTGGACTTACTCGTAAGTCTAAGCTGTCCTTTTGGACGTGTCATTTTATTTTAATTTAAGTTTAAATTCAATGCCTTGATTCGTGCATTGATAACTGTATGCACATTTTTCCACAGAAAGTTCATAAATAATATTATCTTGATTTATGGTGCTTAGAATTTTTTTAAAGATGCAAGTATCAATATTATTAATGCACAGTGCATCACAAGTCATGAGCAGGGTCACAAATAAGTTTAAATATTCTTAATCACTAGCACAGGTCATTTCATGACAAGGTCAGTCGCAAATTGGCGATTACGTCTGGTGAATTTTTAGGTTTAGAGAATTTTTGAATTTTAACGATTCATGATAACGATCGAATGTTGTGATTCATGCATTAAGGACTTCATAACAATTTGGCCAGTAAAGATGTGTATATTAACATTATTCTTGCTAACTTAAATTTCATTTCGTGATGCAATTATGAATTAACCCTTACCACTCCTGAGGCCGCTCACAGAGACCAATTTTAATGCTTTATATAATAATTGGTAGTGTAAGGATTAATGTCCAGTGAATCATAAGTCAATATCAGGGTCAAAACATGCAAATTAATAGTCTCAGCAACTAAAATGTCATTCAATAGTAATGAACTTTTAGCTTTAGAGGGTATTTTTAAAAAGAAAATAATAAAATCTGACGCCAGTTATTGTCTGCAGTGCGCACGCACTCTGATGCCGCCTCAATTTTCTTGTCGCTCTTTTCAAAATACAAACAATAAGACAGATAATTCGATGTAGGCCAACGCAGAAACAATTTAGAGTATTTTATGTGTTTTGTTGCAGCTCCATCTCTAACTACTGGATTTACTGGTAAGTCTGAGCTATTCCATTTTACTGACACAAGTCTTTCACTAGTTATTGATAATATTCTTTGGAACTGAGATTTTTTTAGCGATTACTGTTTTCACTTCATGGGTCTAGGCCTTCTGTTAATCGTACACACCTTGCTGTGGCAAAATTCAACAACAATAATACTATACAGATAACTCCATGTACCGCGCATCAATTGCTAGTAATAAATGTGTTTTGTTGTAGGTCCACCTAAATCTACTGAACCTCCTCGTGAGTTAAAGCTATTCTTGGCCAATGACATTTTATATAAAAGAGAGTCGCAGATTTTTAAGAGCATCTGGTGAATTCCGAGGTTTAGAGAAATTTTATGATTTTATACCATTTCATAATAATGATCGAATGTTTTTACATTCGTATATTGAGAACTTTGTAACAGTTTGGTCAGTGCTGATGTGTAAATTTCAGTCACATTTTAAACGTATCATGCTCTTGGCATATATATTGCATAGTGATGCGTTGTTTATGATACTCTAAACTATTTTTGCGTATGTGGATTGTAAATAAATGCACTCAAGCTGTATTGCGATATGGAAATTTAGAACTACAATTTCCACAGCTCTCAACTGAACAGATATAAACTAGAAACGTCGAACTAAATATTTGTTTAACGAACCATATCACGTGATAGCCAATTTCGAGTGAGGTAATCGATCTCGTACGGCGTAGTGCGTAAAGCTACTTGCACCAAAGATCCAGAGTGCTAGTAAAATCATAATCGTGTGCATAATAAATAGAAATAAAATTCTTCACCAGCGATATGTACGCTGATGGCTGGTGTATATCTTTCAGGACCTCTATCGACAACACCAACGGAGCCGCGTAAGCAGGATATTATACAATCAATAATATAATGTAACGAAGCTTTTTTATAGCGCTATTTGAAATAGCAGCGCTCTCAACGTGCGTCTATTTTCGGGCAAGGGAACAGAAATGTCATGAGGAATCTCCGAATTTGGCAAGGTAAGAGGGTAGCAGGATGATATCTTAATCTTTATGTGCCATCGCAGTGATGGCAGAGAAAGATTGATTATTACATCACTACATCCAGGTTGTATGTATCACTGATAGATCAGCATTTAGACTGGTTTCAATACACAACTCTTCCTTCAATAGTTACTTCAATGAATTGGAAAGCTATAGTTTATATAAATGTGATGTGGCATAGGAAGAAATAATATTTCTTCCTATGCCACATATTATAACAGCAATTTTCTTTAATGCATTGTTTTCTTTACAATATAGAGTACTGCACGATGATAACGGACCTGCCACCAGACACAGTTGCCTGGATCGAATTGGACAATACGCCAGGTTTCACTAGTGGTGATGAGGAAGTCAAACCTGGCGACCAAGTGGAGCCCACAGACGTTGTCCACATAGGACAATGCACTGAATGGTGAGATATGCACGACGTAGATCTTAGCTTACATATTGTTTGCACCAGTGTTTAGTTAGATTGTGCTACAATTGGGTAGTACAGTGGTGTGCAAAAGTTTGAGATCGTAATCGTAATCTCCAAATTTCTAAAGCGCTACTTGAAAGCCAGGCGCAGGGCACAAATTTATTCACAGTCAAATTAGAGGAAGTTTCAAAAGGATAGTCCGTGGTAGAGCAGAATCATATTTCCAGGAGGTCATCATAGGCAGAGTAGTGTTAAGGAGGGTATCGTTTTGGTAGAGGATTGACATGAGGAATATCAAGTAAGGAGTCTAGGTTAGAGTTCTTGAAAAGTTGAGACTTAAGTTTAGAATGGAAAGCCCGGGGGATGATGGATAGGGGAGCTTGGAACAGATGATGTTGGATGATAGACAGTGATGGCGGTGGAACTGAAAATGTACGGAATTCAGAAGGCAGGGATCACTTGCTGATAGACACTTTTGAAATTTTCCTACAATTGTGCGTCGTTGAGACGGCGTCCTTTTCACTCGGGTCGCCAGAAGTGCATTACGCAACTCGATACTAGATGTCTGAGCACCATATACGATTATTTACTTAGTCACCGACTGTCACCTTCGTCCTATTGCGAAATTTATTTGACGTATTACGTGAGACAATTGTTAGACAACATATTCACTTAATTCATTTATTCATTTTACACGACACAATGAATCGCATTGTTATTTGACAATAGTTTGTGTTTGTGGTGTCATCTTGGTAATTGCATTAGGTGAACGCTCGTTCTTGAAGAAACGAACGGATTTCATCAAAATTGGATTTGTGTTCTTTGTATAAAAAAAATCATATCTTTTGCAGCATATGTCACCCAAACAAAGGATTGGACTGTCACGTAAGCATTAATCAAGCTATGTTTATTCTGCATTGTAATGCTTTTGTTCTCGCGTTATTAATGCTAATTGTCATGCCCTAATGCATTATTCAAGTAGCGCAATTTTGGATATTATGAACGTTTTCTACCTCAGGTGTTTTGCACCATAGATGTCGCTCAGCGCCGTAGTCTGGCTATTGTGGGCAATAAATCACTTGTTGTTTGAACCGCAGTAGGCAGGTGTAGAGGAAAACTTTATTTTTGAATATACTTATTAGCTTATAAAACGTCTAGGAAGCTAAGTCGCGTACAAATGTTGATACTGGGGGCAATTACATTACATTACAATAATCCAATCAATTCGTTCAGATAATAAGCCATTTAGTTTGAGGCCATTTCAGTCAATTCGGCCAGCTCATGTTCTTTCTTGGTAAAGCTTCATAGAGAAATGTTTTCTGCTTTAGAATGTGCCCGACACATGGCCAGATGATGAGGACGCTTGTATATCGTACGTTTGCGATAATTATGACGTCGTTAGAAAGGACAAGACTCAATCCTGCACTTGTGCTCAGGTAGGTCTATTTCAGCGCAGCTAACTCTTATGCAATTTGCATTTTAGAATAACAATAAGGCAGTTTGAAATCAATGTATATTCGTCGCATATAAATAATAGTTGGGTCAAAGTATGGTTGCCAGAAACATTGATAGCCCAAGGAGACACAGAATCCAGGATTGGAACAAAACGGTTTGAGAGCGCATTGAATGTTTCACTTCGCATGTATAGTCAGAGGGTCTCCTACGGTCTTACCTAGGTTGACCAAGCCACGAAATTACATCGGATAGCTGTATGCTATCATTTACGCTTTTTACTGTTATATTGCACAATAAGCAATTAATTTCACATTCTTGAGTGTGCTAAGTCTTTCTGATGAGACAAATTTCCGCAGTTTTGTGGCACGGTGGCCGGAGGGTTGAAGCGGTCTGCCTCTAGCGAGTGCGTACGGGTTCGATTCTAGTCCGAAGCAGCTTTTATGTAGGAACTCTGAGTATGTTCATTGCCCACGATAATCTGTCTACGATATAATAGCTTCTACGCAATCATTGGGTATGGTATTTCAAGACTGTCTTACAATGCGATTACCGCCGTGGAAATGGTCAATCATGATATTGAAAGCAAATTTTTTAGTAAAATTTTAGGTGTTTTGCGGGAAGACTTTAATAATTCGTTATCGTGCGATAAATACTCACGTTGCGACACTCATAGCGATAAAGTGAATGTAAAATTTAGCACAATGTTGTTATTAACTCCAATATGATGCATAATTAAATGTCCAGCTTTACATGCAACTCAAGAGGAAACTAACGGCAACTAAATCTGACAGTAAATGACAGCATCGATATTGCTGATCTCTTTGTTTTCAGGATGAAACCTGGGAGCAGCGTCCATTCCCAGAATGTTGTGGATGCAAACCAAGTAACGGAAGACTTCTTATAGTTTTTAATAATGCTTATAATTAAACTATGAGTATGCGTCTGTGAGAAACATATTTAGTAATTTATCAATTTAGAATCATTTCTTTAAAAGAGTCATAACATTTCAGTGCCAAACATGTAGCCACCCAGATGTCTACATGAGTTTACAAGTTATAATGTTTTATCGTCTAAAGTCTGTCATTACAAGGCGCATGAAACTCTTTATGATGTTGAAGGCATTGTTGTTGAATAAAACGGACTAAAATCCGATTAAACCGTTGTATTGAAAATAATGTTCTTTTTAGATTTCTGTAACATGACCACGAACATACCACCTGACCAACCAGCTTGGATCGAAAAAGACAATGTGACAGGACCAACGGGAGACGATATAATCGTCAAACCTGGAGATAAAGTGGATCCAAAGGACAAAGTCCAGTTGGGATACTGCCAAGAATGGTAACACTACACTTTCTTGCAAATCCGTAAATTGAATAAACGGCATAAAGGGTGGTCTCATTGGATGTATACTTGGAAACCGCTTGTCCAATATCAGTTCAATCAATCTAGGTAGCATCTTGAGTGCAAAACCGTGGAACATCCTGCACGCCTCTTGTGTTCTAACATATTTATTTTGTCGTGATTCTTCATTCTTGAATCCATTATGTTCCTTCACTGATGACTCTTGGTGGATTTTTTCAAAATATTCACATGCATACATGTGCAAGCGCTATACATACACAAATACATGTAGGCCTAATTATGACATACATGTTTACAGACATACGTGGTCATACGAATATCCGTCCTCATATGCACACTCACGCACATATATTGGCCAATACGTGCACAAATGTATGCACTGATACATTTAGCATGCAGCTAATTTAATGTACATCTGTTATACACACCCGTCCGAAACGTACACTAAAAGCGATTTTCTAGAGCGATAATAGCATATTAATGACTTTTTTCTTTTTTCAGCATTTGCGTACCTGGCGAAAACCTGAAGTGCTATGTATGTATTCAAAACGAATATTGCACTACTTAATTGTGTGGCTGATTGGTTAGAACGGTCGGTCCATAACACTCAGTGTGCGCTGAGTGAGCTGATTCGACCCTCGTCCGAGGCTTCAGTCACTGTGTAGGGACTTTGAGCAAGTCCCTCGCGCACAATTGCTATGCATACAATTGCAACCGAGCCGTCGAGGCGTGTTAACTTCTGAGCAAAAAAGTTGGATAAAGGGCGATATCAAATTTCATAATAAATAAATAAATAAAAATAGAATATTATTCAATAATCGGGAAATCTTTAAGTTATGATGAATGAATTACTAGATAATCTGCCTCCTATACACAAAATTTTCTAACATCGGATGAACTATATTTACCGTATGACGAAACTTGTTTTAATGAAAACATATTACTAACAACTAAATTAACGTAACAACGGTCACGCTTCTAACACAATTATGTTGCTTGAATAAATGAGGTTTTGCGATCATAAAAAAATAACTTTTTTTTATTCAGTTTGACGATTCATTTTATGCTACATTTTCAGCGAGTTTTCAAGAGTGTGCCTGACCCTGAGAATCCATGTGTTATAAATTCCTGCGATCAAGAACCTTTCGATAGGTCGAAATCCTGCAATTGCCCTGAGGTTCGTATATACAGTTATGGTTATGTCCGTATATTTTTGAAATTGCAGTAACTTTACTCAATGTTTGTGATTACTTGTTTCATGTGTACTACTAGATGGAATGTTTATCCTTGTAAATACTGCTTTCCCGCACACGCTTGTTGATGTGTTACGCTTCGTTGGGACAAGGTTGAACAACGTTGAAGCAGTAATGGAAAATGTTGGAGCTAGGGTTAAAAATGATTAGACCATTTTGCACGACTTTTAAACTTCATTAAGCAAAGTTTTAGTGGCATTGTTCTGATGTTTGCATTCTGGATGCCACACCCTGCATACACAGTTCTTATGACTTATATTGTTTCTTATAAAGTGGGTTGCCAATGCTTTTTTAGGGATTTTCTATTAAATCGGATGAGTCTCCAGAGTGCTGCGAATGCGAGGGTCTTCCGCCAACAGGTATTGACTTCATTTCCGTCAGTACCGTAAAATGTTGTTACACTTTGTGATTTATTGCATGCAATTTCATTCTGTCGTTTTTAACTCTTCCAGTTGTCTCGTGCGTCGTCCTTTACCATGGGTGTAACGTCTTTCACTATTTTCAATTGATTCAACTTTCTGGTTAGTGAAGTCGGTGTGTTACAATAAATATATGTCGCTCAAATCCGCTTTGCTACTCTGTCTGTTATAGAGCAATGTGAAATAACCTTCGACGACAAGGGATTTGATGACGCGTTTTTGGAGGATGGAACCGAAGTAAATGAAGGTGATAAGCTGGAACCAGGACAAATCGTTCAATTTGGAGAGTGCAAGATTTGGTAAGACCACATTCAACAGTAACTAGGATGCTTTTTGTTGAATATAGATAACGGCTTTCTACGATGTTAAGAAGTTATAGAAAATATAGAAGTATATTCGGTCGTATATTTTTCTCAAGCCTAAAAGTCTCTTGAACAAGATATGCATAATCGTTTGCGGCAATTGCCAACGCTCACTAAATGCTTATAATCATCGCAATCACGGGTCTTGTTCCGTATCAGCTTTAGTTTGGCACATTTCGGTTATATTCAAAATAGTTAATTTTAACATTATTACTAAATCTGAGAGAAAGGTGTTGTGACATAGTGACACACGACTTTACTGTGATTAGAATAAAGAATAATATTATTTGAAGACTAATTTTCACAAGGTTTTCTGTTGCCAATAGGCCCACTGTGTGAACTGGATGCATTGAATATTGATGATCTGCTATGTCGCTACACTATGAGAAAAAACGGCTACTGTGTATTTTGCTGCAGTAGTCTTACAGTTGTGTTTCTTTTTCATTTGAAGCCGATGTACAACAACTGGTGTGCTCAATTGTTACGTAAGTATAGCAATTATTGCAGAACATAAATAATAGGTAATGATACTAATTATAAACAATATCGTAGCCAACACGAAGCTGTTTTGAGCTTCATCATTGGATGTGTGTGCCCTCGACTTCAAGAGTAGCGGCTGTGCTCTATATTGTGGACAACGTATGACCTACAGGGTGTAACGAAGAATTTATCGTTAAGTAGCTTAACGAAATAAAGGAAAGGAGGAATGAATGGGAACGAGACTGTCTCTTTGGCTTCGTTTTCTTTGCGTCTGAGCATTGAACAGTTGCAGCTTGGTTTTGATGGGCCATCAGTAGCCATTGTAGATTGAGAATAGGCCTAAGCAAATTAACTAAGCAATTATAGCACTAAAAGCGCGTTTAAGTTAATAATAATCAAAATTACAAATGTAAATTCTGTAAATTACAAATAATTTATCATGAATGAGCAGCCAACTCCAAACAGTAAGAATTCGCGGGAGTTAGGCCTTCGGAAACTGAAGGAAGGTTAAGACATGCAAGAACGTTCGTTGAATCGCTGTGACTAAAAGAGGTCATGTAAAATTGATGACACAAGTAAATTAAAGTTTAAAGCACTTACTGTATATTTGGTAAATCTCGCCACTGCTCTCGTGTGTTACAGCCGAACGACGCAGCGCGAGTAGAAGAAGAAGCTTGTATCATTGCTACATGTACCAACGGATACGAACGTGTTCCATTCTTTATACGAGAATCAGTAAAGTGTAACGAGGTTAGTAGAGCTATATAATTATATTGCATGCACACATTACATGGATTGCGGTTTATTTAACCTAGAAAGGTTCTCTACGGTTTTTGTCTCATAGCAATCAGACTTTAGGCAATTATCGATCGATGCTTTGTTTTTCGAACAAGCGTTGACGTGTTTAGACAGCCAGACAAGTAAATTCGAGCGAACTTCCACTCGAGGCCTTCTTGCTACTCTGCTCATGCGCTCTGCCACGACCCAGTTGAAGTGCCTTGCCTATTTTGGCCCTTCAGCTTTTAACTGTCTTCCACAGCACAGTTCCTGCACATGGAATTATTGATCCTCTCACCTTGTCAGTTCGGAAACGCCTTCGACTTTTTCTATTCCCTTGCCCACGCGCACGCCCGTTGAGAGGCTACTGTTTTGAGCGGCGCTATGTAACTGCTTGATTACATTGCATTACATTATTATTACTATTATTTTTATTTATTTAACAAATTTTTTTACACTGAGTTACCTCAATTTCCGAAGGACTTAGAGATTACTTATATTATGTTAAAACCGTTATCCGAATGGTCAGGCTTCGTCTTCTGGGGGTGAATGAAAGGTGCCCTGGAAGGCCACAAGATTATAGCGTTGAATAGAGATGGATAAACGCAGGGAAAAAAAGAAAAAAGAAGCCTTTTACTTTTATTATTGCTATTGTTGTCGTTGCCTTTTCTGCTACCGCTATCGTAATCGTTATTTTCATAGTAACTTAGCTGCAACTGTGTATTAATTGCCAAAATACCCACATTAGCATAAAATAAACGCTGACGTTTTCCCCATGTTTCTATATGCAGGGTGAGACACAAGTTGATCGGCCATATCCTCAATGCACTGAATGCCTTCAACCAGGTACTAATTTCTTTTATATGATGTCAGCCATTGTGGTCATCGGACTTTAATAAAATGACAGTCCGACAAGTACGCCTAAATAATGTGATGTTGGTTAAAAGCACACAAATGATTAGGCCTATTGTCTAAATCCTTTCTTGAGAACGCTGTTTGGTGTTCGTTGAATCGACACTTTCATATTGAGATTGTTGAAAAGTCCCAGCAAGGTCGAGGTCAATCAATCAGTAGGGTAAATAGTCAAGGTCTGGTTAATAAGAGATCAAAGAAACCAGCGGAAGACAGTTCCACTAAGAGATGAGGTTGCTCACTCAGTTTATAAATCTATCTTCTTCACATTGTACGTTAGCCAATAATAGTTCTATACGTAAAAATGCCTACGCACGCAGAATTACGCACATATACGCAGGGAAATACGCAAGAACACACATCTAAATATACACGAAAACAGAAATATATACGTACCATAATTATAGGTATACACGCAGCATCAGACACAGAAAAACAGCGACACATAAGCACATAACGGCACACGTTTCGCACACTGCCTTTTTGATTGTGCAACTTACGCATGTATATCATTGAAATGCGATAGAGTTTCTGCAACAGTTGCTAATGAAAGGTTTTCAATTTGCTTGACACACGATTCATTTTCTATCTTCCTTTTAGCGTGCATAATGACTGGTACGGAAATAAAACCTGGTAAAACGCCATACATCGAGAAGGATGGCTTCCCAGGATTAGGTCCAAATGACCAAATCGTGCAAGTTGGAGACAAGGTCGATCCTGACCAGATTGTTCGAGTCGATGAGTGCAACGTGTGGTATGTTATAAAACTTATGGATCGTATCAAATAAATGTTGTTTACTAATCGGTGTTATTGGTTAAGCTGACATTCTTCAGTTCTATGATCCATCTGTTGATTCGAAACCTGTTTTTGTAAGCAATCAAATACTAATAAAAACTGCTTGATCCTTCTTCTGCCTCCATATCAGCAAGGATGAGCAGTAATTTAATTGAGTAATTGAATTTACGTAATTTAAATTACAATTGTAATTGTTAATTTGTCATTTGTTTCCCAAAATCATTGTAATTTGTAATTCAATAACATTATTACCCGTTATTTGTAGCTTTAAATTACATTAGGAATAACAAATTACTTTTGTCACTTGATAAATAAAAAATCGTTGATGTAAAAATTAATTGGATCATAAAGCGTCTTGCTATGATATTTGTAGTATAACAATTATTTATTTTACAATTTAATGCCGTCTTGCGTTCTGCACTGCTAGAGAGAATCTTCAGTTTGCAAGCAAAATTAAGTTGTAAGGTCTAACAGACGTCGTCTCTTGGATAGGCCTACATTTATGGAAACTATCATTGCATCACCCTACGAAGAGCTAAAAATCGGTTTTTGTTCATTTAAAGTGAGTTTTTTGTAGTTATGTCACTCAAATTATTATGTAAACCAGCATGGAATCAGCTTTTTTCTCTAGTTTTCAGGAATACCTTTGCAAACCTGTTGGTTGATACAATGAAAAAATAATAAAAATTCATTGGTTCTATTTATTACTAATATTTTGTTGTAACACCGCTAGCTTTGATCATAGGGTTATGCAATAATAATGTCCACCACTGTAAATTGTTTGAACAGCTGCTGCTTCTGAAAGAGAATTCAGTTAGCGGTGTCTGACAATGTTATGCAAATAAATGAAAAGGAAAGTACATGTTCCTTGCAGAATCTTGCCTGCATTTATTGTTCCTGGCAATCTTAGTAATTTGTAATTTGGGGTAATTGAAATTACGTAATTTGTGATTAATAATTTACAGCAAAAATCCAAAGGAATTGGTAATTTGTAATTCAATTACATTTTCACCAGTAATTGGTGATTTGTATGTAATTCGATATATGTCAGCCTACATGTATAATTGACCCATCACTGCATATCAGATTCAGGTTTAGTCATTCTGTAAAACTATCAAGTTTGCCATTTCTTTTTTAGCCAATGTATCACAGGAGGAAACTTTTATTGCCATGTAAGTACAAATATGTGATCATTTTCACGAAACCAGTCGGAAGTCGCATTTTATGAAATGACTCATTTTGGTCTTTTAGTGGGAAATCCATTTGTTATCACTATTGACATTTTGGCACTAATGATTAAACAAATAATTAATAAACATATATTGTTAATTGCTTTTGATATATAATAACACTAAATATTTTTAATGAATATTTATTGGAATACAAGCTAATTTCAAATTAGAAGTTCTGCATTTTTACAGAATGTATGATGATTTTCTAGGTCTGTTACGTCATTTTCCCATGCTTGCACCCCTATAAAAATGGTATCGTCTGCAAGCTTAACATCTCCTCTAGCCGTCTTGTGTATCCAAAATGGACTAGCTTTTAATTTAAGCCAATCATAGCTTGAGTAAGAGATCATATGCAAAGAAGTACCATTCTACGGAAAATGATAAAATAATCCCACGAGCTTTGGAAGCGATTTTCTCAAAAAAGATTGCGAACATAGTGCGATTTTAAATTGACATTACTTTTCTCAGGTATAAGATATAAGTGAAATAGAAGCAGTTCTGGAAAGCTAATAAGAAGCTCTATAATGTTACATCAAAAACACATTTTTCAAATTTTAAAATATGTTACTGATTTCGTGCCGAGCCGTCACATATTTTTTGTCATTCACAACTTTGTCCATCGTCCACGACGAGTATTTCTCACGGACAGCAACTTTATAGGACTATTATCAATAAGATTACCAAAGTTTGACTTCTCTGTGATTTTTAGCTTACATAATGCTCTCCTTTCCCGTTTCATGCTCAATGCTAAGCAATATTTTTTGCACTTGTAGGCAGATGATAAATACACGACAGATCCTACAAACCAATGTCACTCTCAGGCGTGCCTTGATGGCAATCTGATCGTGATTGATGAGACCGACAAATGCGATTGCAATCCTGTAAGTCATTTTTCTATGTTTTAAAACTTTCAGTATGAAAATAACTTTTGTTCTCGGTGTAAAGAAAGCTGCTAGTCATCTCATTGTAACTGGAATACTGAAAATTGTATATAATATAGCAACACGTGTATTTTACTAGCTAATTAATATCACCGATGCGACTACAAGCTTCAGTATTACCAACATTTTTGACCCACGCTGGCAAGCAGATATTGTTTCAGAGGGTAGGTCAGCGATAATACCTTTCCCAGAAGTATCGCTCAGCATGCCGCTGACAGCTTATTCGAAGACTAGCCTTAGTTATTTGGCAGCTACCGTGCTTCAGGCGATTAAGGCGATAGAAGTGAACTATATTCCAGTGTTGAGAACTTGAAGACGCACACGGTTTAATTTTCTAGAGCTCATAAAAATGCTAAAAGAGACGTTGAACATAGACCGATATCGATTTAATTTTTTGTTTTGTTTCAGGCATACCGCGTTGAGAAGCCATACCCTGAATGTTGCAGATGCAATGGTAAGCATTACATTCTCTTTGAGAGATCATGTTCTATTTGCAAAATATAATCTTTCACTTATATAATATCATTCATTCATTCAATACGAAGATAACGCCCCTTCAAGGTGACTAATCAGAAGCGCTGCAGACCCCTGCACGGCTGAAAGTAATAGTTCTAAAGCGCAACGACGACGCGAACCTGTTCAAATGCAGAGATGGCATGATAACCCCATAGAAGTGACATTTTATGTGAGATATCATAATAATACTATTCGCAATAAATATATAATACTGCATCGCTTTGATACACACAATGTAGCTAGCACTGACGGTAAGGATTTCAATTATTCAAAAATGCGCAATTTTACATAGAGGGTAAAATATATGATTGGTCGAATTACGGAATGCTTTTCTCGGAGATCAATGGAAGGTTATAGCCTGGGCACCAGATAAGTACGATAAGTTGATTTTCGACGGGAAGTATGTCGTCTATGTCTTGAAATTGTAATCTAATATGCAGACCACATCGTTGAGGTGTTGTTCATACATGATGATCGCGATATGCATAAAAGTTACTCGTTAGAAAACAGTGTTACGAAATATGTTACGCGCTGACTGTCGGTCATACAATGCTGTGTCTATCGAATGCGTATTGGCATGCTCGCATGTTGTAGCCGGTTAGAATGTATCAAAATGTGCTGCGTCATCACCGAAAATTTCCATTTTGACCGTTGGATATGACAGAGAAAATTGGCGAATTTTTAAAAAAATCCTCATCGTCGGTTCATGCCTGACGGAAATGATAGTCGAAGAGAGATAATCTGATTCTCTTTAATTAGATTGTATAAAATGGGCGCTCAGGAAATGCTAGAACACGGCTAAAAATGAAACCTAATCATGAATTAATAAATCATAAATGAAACCTTATCAAAAAAATTACCATAAATGGAAACTCTTCACATGATATGATAATATGACCAAAACATATAGGTTGCTGCAACTTGTCAGCGCTATTATAATGGCATTACTTTGCTTTGTTTGTTTCAGTACCAGCTGCCACGACAGGTATTCTTATCCATCTGCACTATGCTACTTGAGTAGTTATATAAATTTAACATTAAACAGAGGATATTATGAGAGTTGGCCTAATTTATTCTAGTTGGATATAATAGGTTTCTGTAATTTAGGACCCAGTTGTTTTTTTTGCTCCTAATTTCGAATTCGCAAGTTTTTCATTACTATGAAGCAGCCCTAAAGCTTTCTTGTAGGACAAAATATGTCTATGTAACTTTAGCATCAGTTATTGCTCCTATCTCGAATTGGCGATTCGTTCAATTTAATGCGTACATAATAATTTCATATTATCTTTTAGCTGCACCATCAAAGACTACGACTCCTAGTGGTATGTTTCTCCTATTCTGTTCAATTATAGCTCACTCCGACAACAGGCAGCTAACTGTTACGCTAACTCTAATAATCACAAGCTTGAGGCGCGTTTACAGAAAACGGTAGCCATTCCTGAGCCCGAACATTTCGGGGACCATTGAGACTCTGGTCGTGTTTAGCCTATCATGTACATTGTACAACAGCCCTCGAAGTTGACACTTAGAAAGAGGACGGATAGATTCGTCAAGCCTCTTAGCTAGCAAATCGAGATCCTCACGTTGCTTTATTCAGTCATGACCAAAAGGGCCTTTGAAACATTCAGTTGCATGAATTAAATTCTCTCTCTGTCTGACTGTCTGTCTGCAGGCCTATGTCTGTCTCTGTCTGTCTGTCTTTCTGTTTGTCTGTCTTTGTCTGTCTGTCTTTCTGTTTGTCTGTCTTGTCTGTATCTGAATTTGTATTGTGTCTTATTGTCATATGTTTTGCTGGCTCTCAACAGGGTTCTATGTCATATTACAGTACAATTATTTTCTCCGATTGTAGCCTTTTAGACACTCTTAATAAGTTCATACTCGGCAATAGATACGCACAGTGTCGCATGCTCTTTAATAATGGCAAAAATCAAGATCACAACTAGCGGATGAATTGGAACTTTTCTATCTAAAGCCACAACACACGCTTCACCGTACAAATAATTTTCATGAATGTCTTACATTTGTTTCAGGAGTAACAACTCCACCCCCACCACCATGTGAGTTGGAAAAGATTTGGACTAAAATTTTTATCATCATTATTTATCATGAACTAATAGTTACACACAAGGTTGTTTATAAAACATGTTGAGCTTTGGTTTTAGTGTGAGCTTCAACATGCTCTTGGATTCTATTTGTCTAGAAGGTGTAAAATAACGGCATATTGTAAGGAGCTTGCGATGTACTATTAAAATTTACCCAGTGTAATGATTGAATGATAATCTGCAAAATGACTGCACATCTCCGACGTGTATTATGAGATATATGATTCACGAGGGGATATTCAGATAATTGGATTATAATAATCATCTCAATGCTGTTGAACTCGCTGCTTATCAGTTTCCTCATGCTTAATCTGATGGACCCGTGATGTTTGAAGAATGCACTTTCCTTTATAAAAGTTATATATATACTTAATATAGTTATATATACGCTTTCATGTTCAGTTTGTGACGTTCCAATGGACTTGGCTTTCCTTATCGATGGGTCTGGAAGCATTTGCGAGGAACAACTTTCTACTCCCTTCACGCCATGTGATAACTGGAAGGCCCTGCTTGATTTCGTGAATGACATATTGAAAAACTTCGAAATTGGACCAGATAATACACTGGTATCAGTCGGAACGTTTGCACGAACAGTCAACGTACCATTCGATTTTACAAGGTAAATTCATCGATGTTGTGGTTTGTGTAACAGTCTGTTACGATTGTTCCTTTATTAATCTGCCTCGTAGTAACAAATAAAAAAAAATATAATAATGAAAATATCATGATTACAATGGCCTATGATACATTCTTGTTCGTGGGTTCAAACTAGTTCTCTACAGCAACCGAGAAATTCGAATATGTATCTGAATGGGCAAAGAACAACAATCTGAGGCTTAATTCGTTTAGGACCCTAAAGCTTTTCATCTACAAAAAAGGCGGATGTAAAACGCAAAATCCCTCTTTTGATCATACCTGTTGCGCCACGGGTGAACCCAATCAGGGTCTGAGAGGTCGCCATAAGCTCTGACCTGGGAATGGAAACACATTGACGATGTTCTTTCGACTTGCACCTCGTTAATGTACGCCCTTCATGTCTTGCGCTCACGCGGTATGCACAACCTATTGCATAGCAGGAAGTTACACAAATGGCAACTCTTGCATCACTCATGTTTACCTCCCCATCTTTGGTGGAATGTAATGAAATGGAACACTTACAAAGCGCCACTCAAATCAGAGGCGTTCACGACTTAACACCTAGCTAAACAGAAAAAGATTCGTCAAGCCCTTCAGGAATGCAGCAGAGGAGAGAGAGCAGCTCCTTCCGAAGAGGAAGGAGGAGTCTGATGCAGCTGGTGGGACCCAAGTAGTCGAAGCTCCTGGATTTTGCCGTGGAAGAGCACATGTGGGGAACCACCAAACGTCCGAGGGCAGAGGAACGAAGGGAAACCCGGTGCGAAACAGAGGATACCCTAGTGCAGAGAGCAAGAGGACAGGCGGATACAGACCCTAGGAGACAGTTTTCGCATCAACGCAAGGGTCTTGAAACAAATGCGTTGAGGTACTGGGAGCCAGTGAAGGGATTCATGAAGGAAGCGATGTGACAAATGTTGGAATTCCACCAATTAGTGGGTATGCACCAATGTTGAGGACCGGCAATTATTGGGCAGTCGCTAAAAGAAATAATACGGAGGGGAATTTCAATACTTTAACACCAACAGCGGAGAAACTTGCTGAAACTGCTGATGTTCGACTGTAGAACGCACTCCTGTCTAATCCGAAGCTCGTGCTAAGCATTCGACTCTCATGAAACAAGTTATAATTACAACCAACTGCTGCGTGACTATGTCCAAGAGCTCCCGCTGAAAGAAAAAAATCCTTTCACGCCATCTTTATAAGGTCACTGACTAGATGTAGGTCTATGGTTAGTAAAAATGTCCCAATAGGACAATGAGGATACTTCCATCTGCAGAAACTGGCTAAGTGATCTAATGTCATCAAAGATTCGACTATGCCAGCATGAAAGCCATTTGGTGCAATTAAACGACTACTGTGTTGTATTGCATTGCATGTGTGCGATCTCATTACATTGAGAATGCAATGAATTACTCTAGCCGTAACGTATAAATTATGTTGCCCTGAGCCTCCTGCTGCTATTATTCTAATGCGGCGTTGATTTCAATTTTAGGAATTGTCTATTAAAAATCGTACAAGTATTGTTCGTTGAAATGTCTCATAGTTAATTACGTCATCGAGCTGTGTTTATGTTACTATTGATGACGTCATCAGGCTGTATTTATTTTATGATTTATGACGACATCGTGCTGTATTAATGTTATAGCTATCCAGACAGCCAGTCCCTTACGGATGCCATTGAGAAGATCATCTACCCTGGCGGTGGCACAAATACAGCTGCAGCCCTAACGTCATTGCTGACTACCATTTTCACTCCATCGAGTGGCGACAGACCTGACGTTCAGAACACCGTCGTTATCATAACAGATGGCGAGCCAACCATAAACACAGACGATTTGCCGAAAGCCATAGACGATGTTCGTAAGAGTGGAATAAACGTCATCGTTATCGGAGTAACAAAGGAGGTCAGCACGACAACCTTAGAGCAGATATCATCACCACCTCAGGAGGTAAGTTGTGAAGCTTCCGTCAAAGAGAATCATTGGCTTTGCAGATGAAAATGACACTGATATAAATATTTTTTACCGATTTGGAGATGTCGACAGTTATATCATATATAGGATTCCAAGTTTTTTTCTTAAATGCATAGAGAAGTTGTAGACAGTTCATGGTTCTTAATTTCATTTGTGAACATTTATATTTTACATTTCAACCGTCTTTTGTATGGCTGATCTATTTTTGATCTGACGATTTCACAACTGAATGACAGTACTAAAGTTGGTTTAATCTGATGTGTTTTAGCCCAACAAAAACTACTTCGTGGTCAAAGACTTTAAATCTATACCATCAATTCAGTCGGCAATTCAAACACAGGCGTGTGAAACACCTCCACCACCGGGTAAGAGTTATTCCTATTTTTTAAAAATAGATATGAAGATGTCAGAAGTAATATCATATACATAATTATAGGATCATAGTTTTTCTGAAATGTAGTGATATATAATGTCCTAATAGTTTATGATTCTTAATTTAATATATTATAATTTATATTTATTATTTGCAATTTGTAGCACTTGAGTAAACCGTAGCGTAATTAAACTCAATCTTTTAGTTATAAGTCTTACACGCAGTACCGAAAGTATCCAAATGTTTGGAGTCACACCTGCCGCAGTAAAGGGTTTTAAGCAGCTATAATCCATATGGGAAATAGAGACATTTATATGAGACGGGAATATTTCACACAATATTCACTATTTAACCAAATATTGTAATAGTAAGATTCGTCAATGTATTAGTTAATCATCTTTGTGATTACTGACAATTTCTCTCCAATTCAGTTGTCTGTGAGACGGGCGATATCAAACCTGACGAGAAAGTTTGGATCGAAATAGATAAAATACCCGGACTGACCAGTGGCGATGAAGTTGTCAAACCAGGAGACACATTGGACGTCGATGAAGTCGTTAAGAGAGGAGATTGCGAAGAATGGTTAGACAAAAAAAATAGTTAATTTTAATTCGAAGTGATAAATGCTTTGAATTTTGAAATATTTTTATTTTTCTGTCGACATGGTTTTGGACGTGCTTGGTTGCAGCAGGACCTACGAAAAAGTATAGAAAGATTAAGGACTAAGTAGCCTTCCATAAACAGGAAACAAATGGTTGGCACATTATATCGTTTCTTATTTTGCACATGTTTGTACTGCTCTTCGTGCTGCCATGCAACCGGATATATCTGTCGTAAAGCTAAAGCTAACTAGAACTGTATGTCTTGAAATAGTAGGGTGATCATTATTATAGGCAGTCATGGTACGCTCAATCGATGTCGTTCTACATAATTCATAACAAATAATTATGTCAATTGGTAAGAACTTAGGGAAACTTTAAACTACTGGTGTGCTAATTTGGGGTACTTTTTTGTTTGTTTTCAGTACATGCAAAATGGACGGCACACTCAACTGTTACGTTAGTGCCAATGAAACTATTCTTTATTGCTTTGATTCGAAATTAAAGATGTTCTGTAGTGTAGTGTTTCGAATTATAGACTGTAAGTCTAGAGATTTCGGGCTCAAATCCCGCAAGGATTGTAATGCGTTTCGATTTTTCTGCATAAAACTGCACTCCTACTCAACTCAGCTATAACGAATACATTGGCCATGCACTGTCGTTAGGATGATGGGCCTGCGAGGGAGAGGGCTAGCCATCCGCCTTCGTATATCGAGACTATAAAAATGAAGTCACTAGCACTTTGTACCAAGGGTCACCTCAAGACCAGCTTAAAAGGAACTACTCTTATTCTTCTGATACAGCAATGCAGACAAGTTTGGTGGTACTATATAGGCTGCCATCTGGACGTTTTGCGGTTTCTTGACATACAAAATTTGATGCGCTCCCGCACCTATCTTAACATTCCTACATAATTGCCAACTTCTTTGCTGAACTCACCTCTTGGGACAGTCTTCTGCTCCACATAGATCTACATTTCTTTGCAGTTTATGCATAGATAATCTTGCTCGAAACGCTTTATCGTATACTATAACGGTCCTGTTTAAAGACTGTCGTGATGCGAAATTACATATAGTTTCTGACCAAAACATTGCCGGGCGTGACAATAGCTGTTGTAAAATATTTTATGTTTAGCGCTACCTTTTTATACTTTTGCTGGTAAAATTGTGCATTATTTTATCCAACCACTGTTTTGGAAAAGCTGCACAGTATTTAATAATATTGGTCATCATCTTTTCAGCCGGTTGTTGGGAGCTGGACGGATGAAACTAATCCATGCATCAGTCACGTTTGCAAAGACGGTCAATTGAATGTAGTCGACAAGTCTGAGAGCTGCACATGCAAAGAGGTTTGTTGAAACAAATCTTGCAAATTCGCCTCACAACTGAGCCGACAGATAATTTTAGTACTTGCAGATATGGGTCTGAGTATTATTCTTTTATAATCACTATCCACTATGACGTCATTATTTTGTGTTGTTCGCTTGTGACGACATTCTACATAAACCCAACTAATTACGTCATAAAGAATCTGACGTAAAATAGAAAAGTATGCTTGGTAAAATGATGAATGTTAAAAGTTATTTAGAGCGAGTAACACGTTGGTCAAAACTTTTGCACTGGAAGAAAGAAATGGTCCATGTCGATTACAATGTGTACTATGTAGGCCTACTTGAAGCGGCTATTATTCGAAATTAGTTTTAATTGAGTCCATGATTCGCTTCGTGTCAAAACTTTACATGGTATAGTCGTATAAGGGGTTCGGTTTATCCTCGCCATCCGGTATGGACGGTCAGTTAGCGAAGGCCGTTCTCTCCCATGTCGTTCCTTCTTGGTATCTTTCCTTCTGGTCATCTATTTTCTGGATTCAAAGAGCTTTTTGATTGCTTTCGTGTGATAGGATGAAACATTAGTTGAAGAGAAAGCTCCACAATGTTGCAGCTGCAAACCGCCAGGTAAGTTTGTTTCGTTGATGTACGTTTGACTGAAGAATAGAAGGATAGTTATTTAATTGCTGAAGAGGCATGTTAATGTAACTTAGAATGTACAAATCGTGCAAATGTTTTGAATGTAAAATTATGAATATTCTGACTTTACGAATCCCGTTGTAACTTGACGTCTCCAGCAATTCATTCATTTGATTAACTTTGTTTATTTTTCTTGGACTGTTTTTCTTGGTCAAGCTTCTGTCTGGTTCTGTTCAACCCGTTATTTGAGGCCCTTCAAAATAATGCCATAAACTGCGCATTACGTCAAAGCGCAAGAGAAAGAAAATCCCTTACAAACAATTTAACCCTGAGGCATAGTCTACTAAGGTTTCTGTTGAGCATATTTGCACTTCTTTTCTAGATTACTGTGTAATGTCCACCAACGACATACCAGCAGACATACCAGTTTGGATAGAAAAGGACAACGTTCCCGGGCTGACTGATGGAGATACGCCTGTCAAACCAGGAGACACACTGGAACCTACAGATATTGTTAAGCTAGGAGACTGCAAACAATGGTAAGAATGACCTTCTAAAATATTATGTTGCGCATTTCTATTATTCTTAGTCGACTTTATCGGGCATTACCTGTATATATCTGATTAATATTTAAATGGAAAACTGTCGTGGCTTCGACGTGGCCTTTGCCATTAGATGCCTGTGAAATAGGAGTGTCAATTCTGTAGGATGTGACACGTTTGCGTGAAAATTTGTTGCCTCGCAATCTATTTGATTGTACGTAATTACATTTCAAATGTTTATGACTTCTCACACTTATTATCGATTGGGTTGTTAACTGATTTTGGAATTGAATCGGTGCGCTACCTGACTGCAAGTAGTGTCGGTTTTTAAGTTGCACGGAGTCACTTTATAATTATTACACATACTCATCTTTCCGTCTGTGTGTAATGATGGATGGTTATATATAATATTATCATGAGATTGCCTTATAATATACACTTTTCTCATTTTCAGCATTTGCGATCCAGGGAAAGGTCTTACCTGCACCGTAAGTTGTTTCTTAACAAAAGATTATGATATTTTGTCACATATTTTCTTAACTCTAACGCGATATATAATTTTGATTTTTAACTTTGATCACAATTATCCAACGAGAGTAACGAGTTCGTCTGTTTTCGCCTATATGCAATTTTCTTACAATACTATTGCAACTGTCTCAAAAGCATTGATGTTTCTGCTTCAATTCTCAATTATTAATTGAGTTTCATTTTAATTCGGTTTATTTTTTTCTATTTTTAGACTATTGCTGGCACGTGGAGCCCAGTTGAAAACAAATGTCTTGTTTACACTTGCGAAAGCAGTGAATTAGTACTGAACAAGTCCACAACCTGCAACTGTCCTGAGGTAGAGATATCCCTCACATTTTAGCATTAGCAAATGTTTACTAAAGATTCTACGAATCTGTTCTAGATAGTGCGAATATCAAATGTTTAATGGCAAACTGACTTCGTATTGTGTTTATTTGCAATACTGAACTATATTTGCGATAACATTGATGATGGTTTTAAAGTGTTAACGACGAGTTTGCAGCCAGTTCTTCATATAATTTTTTAATCGATGCTTGTTTGCTCGATAGTCGCCTAGTCTGAATTCACGAAAAATTCAATGGCGCATCTTTGGCAGGACCTGATATTGATTACAAAGAATTGTTATGTGTGTTAACTTTACCTCGTATTTCTTTCCTGTAGGGCTCTTCCTTGGAAGTTTACGATGCTCCACCCTGTTGCGGATGTACCCCTCCAGAAGTACCAAAAGGTACTCGACATTTTTATTTTTTTAATAGTGTAGTTACACTGAATATCAATATTGAACAGGGACTCGAACACATGATGCGCTTAACGCCAATCGAAGCCAAACGTCCAATGTATCTCAATGCAGCTGTGTATTTAAATGGAAATATTGGAGTGACTCTCACAATCATCGATACAAGTAGCTGGATCTGAAACTGTTGTCATTACTAGTATGATTTACCGACAATAGACAATAACGAATCTCTATTTTTTCATCTGCTTCAAAATAATATGAGCTTGTATAATGAATAATATTTGTATCTATATGACATTGCACTTAATTACTTTGTCTAGGCTACTGCATAGTAACGGTTGATCAGCTGTCTGCTAATGAAACCGCTTGGACCGATACAAACAGCAATGTTCAGGCTGGAGATCAAATAAAGACAGACGACATCTTGCACGTTGGAGAGTGTAAAGAATGGTGAGCTTGATGCACTGAACTCATCGTCGTTCGTTAATTCCTGCATAATTTACTTCGGGCCTTAATTGAAACGCTACAATAGCGTTGCAACTAAAATTACACTGCATTAATCGCCCCATCTACTTTCTCAAATTAGCCACTCTTGTATTTATCTAATAAGCTTCATATGATTGATTCTGCAACATCATTAAACATCTACATTCTACTAAATCACGAACGTGTCATGGACATCGAGAGTGGCGCTTTAGTGTCACGTGTGTGTCTGTCTGGACATATTCTGTCATAATATAGCGTTTCACTTATTCACTAGATGTCACCTCTGATTTGTCAGTGTGATCACCACTACTCTACAACCCCCCGCCCCAACCACAACCCATTACTAACAAGGTCAAAATTAAGTGTGACCTGTGATTTTTCAGCTAGTAATATAATATTGTTAGTGCGTGATATTGATAGAAGTCACGTTATGTACATGTAGACCTTTAAATTGAGTAGTTATTTTAAATCAAATTTTCAATGTCTTATTCCAATTTTATCTATGGTGATGCTTATTTTCAGCACATGCTCCGCGAGTGAAACATTTAACTGTAACGTAAGTTTGTTTTTGAAAAATCGAAAAAATTAATGACTTCTATTGAGAAGGTGCTACTAACTAAATTAGCGAGCAGCGTGAGACAGTGACGTCATTTCCTGATTTAGATTCCGATTAGATACGTGGCCGCAAAAAATAGGGTCATAATTTAATAGCCATATTGATAATAAATCTAGTTGAATTTCATATTTTAGTATTATATCATATCATAGCAGGTGCATATTATTGTCAGCCTGTAAAAATTACATTTTAGTATCTCAACGATGCTAATATTGAGCGATTCCTTTCTCCATTTGTCGTTCAGTGATTTGTTGGGATACATGCATTTCACTTGTCATATATTATAGCCGACACCTGGTCCTGTATCCGAAGAGGGATGTTTGGCCAAACAGTGCGATACCAATGGTCAACTAATTTCCGTGGATAAGAGCGCATCGTGCATTTGTGAAGAGGTTGGTGAACGATTTTAATAGCATGCGTTGTTTCATTTCGCGTTAGGGAAATAGATTTGTTGCATGACTTGTCAGCGCATAAATAGATTTCTGGCTGTGATATAAGCCTGTACGAAAAAAATAGATTAAAACCGTCATTAGTAACATTTTTTACAAATACGGTGCAATCATCTTTTAAACAGAAAATCCGCTGTTTTTATAAGGCAAGCGGAGATGAATCTCTCAATCATGGCGTAGTACTAGTATTAGAAAGGCTTCTGAATTTACATTTAAGCTAATTCTATTAAAATCTGCTAAATTTTGATAGGTTTCGGTGCTTCGCAAAATGGCTTTCAGTTGCCAAACTATTGCGCACAATAAATCGTTTAGAATTTATTATGATTATAGGAAACCATTATTTTAGTATTGCAGTTAATCATTAAACTAATAATAAATGACAACACCAATATTTATATGGCGTCGTGTCGCAACTATCCATTTTAAGGTCGCATCATAGGCAACTAAAACGCGAGATAAACCTTAGCAGATGAAATAATATGTGTTGAGCTTCGATAAGAAGGAGTCAATCGAGAAGGCCAATTATAGGATTGTTCCAGAATTTGAGTCAAGCGCGATCACCGAAGTGCGTCCTCATTCTCCGTAGGCCTACTAGAGGGACAATCTTATTTTCAGTTTTTCTGCAATATGACACTAAGCCAACAGTAAAGTAATCGCTGGTGCAAAACAAGGCAGTTCAATGCCTCTTACCGGATTCTTCCGCTTTAAATATTATATTTTTCTAACCTTATTGTTTTGCAGGGTCAGACACTTGTGCGATTGCAAGATGCACCATGCTGCAAATGCGAAACAAGTAATTTCAACACTTCTTATTAATTTTGCTTGTAAAAACATCCTGGGAGTTCGATGGATCTTATTTCTAATTATTTTGCCATTACATATCATTATGTATTATGCATCCTTGAGTTTGCTTATGCCCACGTTGAAAAGAGCGATATCTGATTTATTTCTGCCCTTAAGTTTATCGCAATCTCTTTTTCTTTTCTTGTATATTTCTTTTGTTATTGGCGTAATATCGTTTTAGACAACTGCGATTGTTTTGCCCCAATTGCAGATAATACGTCATGAATGCAAAGTTTTATGTCATAATTACACATAATTTTTTTATGTCATTATTACGAAATCAGACGGATCGTAATCATTTAATCTTTGGGCAAAGCTGCCATTTCTTTTATTCGAAGCTGATGCATCAACTTTGAAGAATGAACTCCCTAACTGAGGTTGTGTTTATGTAGGATACTGCGTTGTCGATGAGACTGTTGTCATTACGGGCAAAGTGCCATACATTGAACAAGATGGCGTTGGAGGGTTCACATCCGGCGACAAAAGTCTTAAAATTGGAGATCAAGTAGACCGCGATGAGACCATTATTCTTGATGAGTGCAATCAATGGTAAGAACATCTTATGTGAACCGTTTGTTATTGGTAAATAGAAACCTATTTGGTTTATGACAACTTAAGGTTGCATTTTCAACTTTTGGTGCATCTGCTAAGAGGATAACGCCCGCGTAAAAATTCTTTTGTTGATGAGATTGAGCATTCAAATCAAGACCAAATTTCTATTCCTGAGGATGTTTCGGTCTCCCAGTTGGTTAAATCATGAATGTTTAGGGCTTCTTTATAAATAAAGCGGCTAACTTTTCTAACTTGTTGGCCACTTCATAACTAGCACCAACATGAAGTGTAGGCCACTGACACTGATTGAGCAATGTATAATGTAAATATTTAACTATTCTGTTAAGATTTCATCTTAAACTGCGCTAAATTGATTAGTACTTGTTATATTCTTAAGCAATTGTATTTATTCAATGATCTATGCGTTTAGACTCCAGAATTAATATCGCGGGAAATTAGTAAACATCAAACACGTTTTGTTTTACCTAGTTCCTCTATTTTCCTTCTTAAATTGTTGATCATGGTTGTGGGAACAGTGATTCTGCTCCAGTTGATATTCTCCAGTTGGTAAAATCATAAGTTTGACATGATGGTTTTAATATTCTTTTGCAGTCGTTGTACCGAGTCCAGCACCTTCAGCTGCTTCGTAAGTAGCGTTTAATATATAATTTTTGCAGCAACTACCTCCCCTGCAGGCTAAGTGTTTGGATGTGTATATAATAGTTATAAAAGATTTAAAAGTATCCTAGTAAAATCAAAATTTTCAAAGAGAAATAACTAATGCTATAATAGGCGTACAAGTCTGTATCTGTCAAGAATCATAGTGTGCTCGAAGATTGAGACAATAAGATTTCTGGTAGAAGAAGATGCCCTTTGAAGGAGTTGGTATCTTTAATTTTAAAATTGATCCGAAAATGCTGTGACGTTATGCTAACAAATTCTTTACGCGTAAAAATATGTCATACAATCTTACTAACTTTGCTCTTGCGGAAGGCACCTCGCGTCTGCATTTAGTAAGATGTATGAGTTTCTTACTTAGCGAACTTACGTGCATCGTCTAATAGAATGTGGATTTCAATGTGGTTTCTATTTAGCGAGGGTTAAGCTTCGGTGGGCGGTCTTGGATGAATCGTGCGAAGTTTGTGTGAATCCAATAACAGTGTTTATACCTGTTAGTTGTGTTCTCAATGTCTAGGATTGAGTGCCATTAGCTAAACTCTGTTGCTTTGCTTTTTCAGGACGTTTCAGATCCAGAAGTCTCTGATAAGGACCCATGTCAAAGTTATGCATGTGACGAGGGCTATTTGAATCATTGGAATAGAACCGAAGCTTGTGATTGTGATCTGGTAAGTTTGAAGCAGTTCAAATAATCAACATGCTCTCTAAAATTGCAGTTGCATATCAGACGAAAGTCGACGTGTATTAGTATGACACGCATAGTTGCATTTCCGAAAAGCAACTTAATGGAAGCATGATTATAGCATGGCCTGATGAATCTCTCTGTTTTTATTAAACAATAGGACATGAATAATGCAACATCTCTATTACAAGATATCTAAAATACCATTACAAATGTTTTCAAAAATTTTTACTTTTATGTGCTTAACTCATATTAATTACCACGTTCTGTCAAAAAAGGCTAAATTGATAAATTGAATCTAATCACATTTGCATAATTACCTCGCTAGCACGTACTGCGACATTCGCCTTGTTTTTTTCAGAGGGAGTGACAATTTATACATCACTCCTTCTAGAAATCTGAGCAGATACGCTTTTTATAATATTAAGTATAACCCTGCCAAAACAGCAATTATCAGGTGCTGACAAATTATTTAGGTCTAATATTTCATAATCGGTCTAATAATTTTGTAACAAGATGATTTAAAATGAGGCTGACATAAATTATTTGTTTAAATTACGAGTGATTTTCCTTTTTCTACAGGATCTATTGGTTGCATTATCATTCCCAAAATGCTGCGATTGTCGTGGTAAGATATTTTATTCGTAATTATTTTGATTCATTATGTCAAATTACTTTCAGAGACACTAATTATTTGCTATCATGCCAACGGTCTTGGTGAATAAACAAAGGATATTCGTTTTTGCACGCCAGTGATTGTTCTGAATGAGGCCACTACAGGCGAAATAAAGTAACAAAATTAGGCGATTGTTTAGCAGGGCTTTTGTTTTTAGAAACTGAAGTAAATTACTTTCTTTTATTGTTTTTCAGTTCCTACCACTCCACGCGTTACTCCTCCAAGAACGACAGGTATCGATGAATAAAGTCAATAGTATCTTCTTACGAACTAAGCTTAGGGGGCACTTATTAAATAGAATTTATGCACTTTGGTGTATTTGTAAGACGAGTAGTATTGTAATAATGGCTTAGGACTAGGGGGCTCATGATGTTGCTCGCGCCATTGCTTGGTGCCTTGACGCGAAAATTAAAAGCGAATACAATTTACCTCTGCATTTTATTAGGACACTTGTATGTTTGATGGAACAATCCAATCTGTTGCATTGACTTGATTTTCTTTCTCGCTCATCTATTTTTTTGCTTTACCATCGTTTCAGGTTCAACAGCAACAACTAAACAAACTCCAAGTAAGGTTTCTCACCATTTTATTCGCGTTGGTTGCTTGTTATGCAACGTCTAGTAGCTGAATTTTCAGATTAGCGACATCGTGCGATAACAAAGATCATTGGCGTCGCCTTCCTGCTTCAGCCAGTCTTGGGATTGGCGCTGTAATGTTGCGGACAATGCAGGCGCTGCAACGTTGTAGTCTAAATTAAATACCTCTACATGTATATAGATAAGCTGCAACGATGTTTTTTAAGCAATATGAAACAGAGGAATATTAGTCTTTATCAATGCAGTCTATCAGTTTAAGTATATTCAAATGATTTCTTTTACTTAACTGGTTAGGTCTCTGATTAGTTTACATTTTGCATTGCTTTCAATGAACGACCTGTAACCTTATTCTTTTCATAAAAGGCTGACCCTAGTGACGGCTCTATTGTCCCTTCAGGGTTTCCTTTTTACTTGTTCCCTTTGTCAGTGTGAAAAATGTGTTTCTGATGCTATGGTTTGTTGTTGTGGGAACAATAAATATTATGGTCAATATTATGGTCATGGTTAAAATTGTAACTTTGAATTCAAATTGTTGACATCAATTTCAGGGCCAACAACAGCCACCGCAACCACAGGTAGGCTTTGTCACAACCTCTATAGGTTGCGTATAAGGCTTTTGAAATAAATGTTTTCGAGTATAAATATTTTAGAGAAGTAAGTTTACGAGAAGAATGTTTTACCTGCAAGAAAACGTGCATTGAGACGTATAAAAAAATGCATGATAGCCTTCAAAGAGTAACATGATTTTTTTCTGTTACAAAATAAGGAACATTATGTCATTGCCTTTTGAAGTGTCATCAGCATTTTGTCTTGATGATCCTCTCTATGAAAATCTAATCAGAGGAGTTTTCTACTTTTGATTGAATGGTGCTAAAGTTCAATGACGAATAACTTCATTATCATCGTATAAAATAATGTGCTCAAATACCTACATGTGCACTTTTTGTCAGTGGCGAGCTTTCAAGAAAAACTTTCCCTTCGAGTTGGCTTATACCTGAGTAGTAGTTGTTATATTCAGTTGCACATGATGGTTTAGAATTAAGCTATTGTGACGACCTACGATGTTGTCCGCCACAAAAGGAAAAGGACCAGCTCATTGTTCAACAGTGCCTTGGCGATAAATAAATAACTAAATAGCATGTATGAGGCTCAGGTGGTTCACTTTGTCGTCCAGTGTGTGGTATTGTAATCAACTGAATCCTTTGTTAGTGGTCGATTGCTCTGTTTGGAACTGAGATATCTTTGATGTTTGGCATATTCAATATGCATTCCTTCGTCGGCTTACGTAGAACCTATGTGATAATTATCATTTAGTACACCACGTGCTGTGATGCAAATAAGAAAATGATGGGCCTACAGATAATTCGATGTACCATGAACTGCTACAATTAAATTTGTACTGTTGCAGGTCCATTTGGGTCATCTGGACCTACTCTTTACACATGTCATTTTTTACTTAGGTTTAGATCCAGTGTCTTGATTCGGACATTACGTTCTTTGTACACATTTTTCCATAGAAATTTCATAAATTATCTTGATTAATGCTGCTTCAAAGTTTCATTTAAAAATGCAAATATCAATACTATTAATGCGTAGTGCATCGTACAGGTGTAATGGAATCAAAGTTTCGATGGTTACTCTTGTATAGAAGAGAATCATAAGCCTCTAGTTTACTTGAAGTTTAGTACCCGTTTTGCCTGCAATCTACACTCTCTAGCTTCACCGATGTCATTGACGCTGTGTTCCAAATAATAACATCGATATAAATTAGTATATTTACGCCGAATCGATTGCCACTATTTTATGTGTTATATTGCAGGCAAACCTGGATCGACTAGACCTACTCGTAAGTGTAAAATCTTCCTTGCCGATTACACATCGTTTGTAACAAGACTAGTCGTAAATTGCTTCAAGCTTCTGGTGAATTTTATGTTAGAGAGACGTTGATGATTTATAACGATTCATTAAGACATTCGAGTGTTTTATTTTGTGCATTTTGAAGTCCGAAACTGTTTGGCTCGAGACAACTTAAAGAATTATTATTATTCGTGCTGCTATGGACTCTCACTTCAAACACAAGTAGGCTAGCAATTAATGCCTACTGAACCACAAGCAAGATAGAGAAAAAGATGCAAATAAATGGTCACATAAATTTAGTTCAATCGATCAAAAATTGTTGGTTTAGGGGTTTTTTATTGTGAAGATTGATAATAATCGTGACGTATACTCAAAGTTTGATGTCAGTATTTGCCTGCATACCGCACTGCTTTTGTCCTCGCCGATTCCCATACGCTGTGTCCTTAATAAAGGCAATTGCAATAGATTATTCGATGTGCGCAGAAAATAATGACTACTATTAAATACTTTGTTTACAGCTCAACCTGGAACTACTGTACCTACTAGTAAGTCTAAGCTGTTCTTTGCACAGGGCATTTATAACAGGGCTAGTCGAAAAATGATGGTGACGTCTAGTCAGAGGCAGCGATCTCGTTTGGCAGGTGGGGGCGCTTAATGAGTGGGGTAGAAAATGTGGGGAGACACGCGTGCCCCCACCCCTGTGAAAGGTGGGAGAGTTGTTCCTCTCGACCCCGGGATCGTCGCCCTGCGTCTAATCGACTTTTTGGTTTGGAGAATTTTTTTGATTTACTGCTGTAAATAATAATTATCGAATGTCTTGATGCGACATTGAGAATTTTTATAAATATTGGCTAGTGAAGATCTAGAAATTATTATTAGTCGTGATGCTTTGAACTTTGATTCTTAAGAACACGCATCAAGTTATGCAATTCATGGTGCTGTTAACTTTAATTTTATTTCATAGCATAGGTAGTAAATAATTCACGATCAATTTTTATGAGATTTTGCTATGCATAATACTGAGAGAAAAAGGTCTTTTGCAAATGCTCCATGTGCTCATTATGCGATATTTATACAAGTCAACGTTAGGAACTAAATACCCGGATTTTCTGAGAATGTGTGTCTTGTAATTTTTAGCTCCTCCAGTTAAAACTACGGGTCCTCCAGGTACTAGTTCATGTTATGCTTTATATTTCTTTTTTTAATTATGCGCTGTTCACATTTATTGAAGAAATGACGGCCATTTGCTATCCGACTTTTGTTGTATAGGCCTACTCGTAAAGTAATTATAAATACTGAACTATCGACTTTGTAAGTTTGCTTTACTACGTACACGTACATGTTTATGAAGGTTTAGTTGGCCTCTTTGTTTCTCGCTATGATTCTTCCGAAGAAAGTGCAGTGCCTCGTCGATGATTTTATTAAACAGCGTTGAGTTCGAGACATCTTGTAGCATCTTTTTGTCTTTTAGTACGATTAGAACTTCGATTAGCATGTATTATAGCTATCAATCCGAACATCTAGTCCGACGCGGCTGACAAGTGTTATTACTCTTCTTGGAATCATTGATCCGTTGCAAGAATTGATTATTATTGAAGATCGGTCGATGCTGGTATTTATGGGACAATTATTGCTTCGGATTAAACATTGTTCATCAGGTCTCCTCCGTTCACTTATAAGAAAACGCCTGGTTTTGTATTGGATTTATGACAGACGAGAACCAAACAAACTAATGCAAAATATTGTTTTTCGTTGTTTTAGAACACTGTGTTATGATCACGGATTTACCCCCAGATTCAGTCAGCTATATAGAATTGGATTCAACACCTGGCTTCACCGCAGGTGATAAGCCAGTGAATCCTGGCGACATACTGCAGCCTAACGACATCGTGAAGATTGGCGAATGCGTAGAATGGTGAGGAACAGCTTTAATATTACCTAAAAGATGTCTTACTACAGTGAATTTATAACATAGACGACGAGAATTGGTTTACAGTACTGCAAGGCATTTGTTTTCACAATTCTATTAAGATTGATCACTGCGAAAACAATCAGGAAATCCAAACACGTTGCGACCTGGATGTTCGGAGGATAGTCTAATTATAATCATCAGAATCATAAAGAATATAGTAGCTCCATGACCAGCAGCAAAACATTCACCTTCGTGTAAGCGCTCAGATCAGAAAAATTTCAATCTCGTTCTGTGTCGTGCAAGACGTCATCAAAATACTGTAAAGCGCAATATTAATATTAAATTAAATTACATATGCATGTACGACACTGCATTTTTAACACACGTCGCATATATCCGGTAACAAATATTATTTGCTACGGTTGAAACTTTTATTGTATTGCATTCACAGTGAAATTTCTTTTTCAGCATATGTCACTCGTACGGAGGATTGGATTGTCATGTAAGTAGTATTTTAAATGTCACATTGTCTGGGACAAAAAGAATTAAAATTAAGCAAAACGGTTGTTTATAATAGATTGCATAAGCGGGCACGCATCCTTTTATACACATGAAAGCACACGGCCACTCATGCAAAAATTAGGCATGCAGAAGTGCTCCCCTCCGTTTTTGAGACGTACACAGCGTAGGCCCGCATAGCCTAATAAGGGGCATTCAGAATAGACTCGCCATTGTCATATAACAATGGGTTATTATTATTACTTACACAAGCCACCAGCGGAATCTTATTAAATGCAGACATACTATGTACACTTGTACATGCATATTTGTATAGAGCCACAAGTAGAGATATGCAACATCGAAGCAAGTACAACCTTTCAAACGGACGATTCTCAAGGCACTCACTCAACGCAGAATAAAATATTTTGCAATATTATTGCAAAATGTTCTATTCGCTTATTAACCGTTAAGTAAAATCACACGACTCGATGATGCCTAAACAATCTGTCAGGTTTGTTACACACAGTCTGTCTTACAGAGTTTTTCATTATTGAGAACTTTCGACTACAGCCTCAGACGTATTCGTAATCGTGATCTTCTAAAATGATGCCCAACACTTTAGCGAAGGAAGCAACCTTATTCAGAGGTGTTTACCAGAGGGCGCTGAAAAGTCAACCAGTGTATATAAGAACTAAAATGCATGCATTGGTTCAAATAAATATGCGTGCGTACACCTAGTATTGCACACGAAATTACATGCAATCTTGCGACTGACAGGCCTATTCTTTTAGTAATTTAAACCAAATGTTTTATTTTTCAGGATGTTCCAAACACTTGGACAGATGATCCGGACAAGTGTATAATTCACACGTGTGTCAGCGACAACATTGAGACTGAAAACAAAGCTGACAGTTGCAATGATCAATGTGGCGAGGTAAGTCGCTACTTAGTGTTGCTAAATTCTGCAAATATAAAATACAGGTCTACGTTAACACTATTGAAAACACAAGTTTGAAGTCAATGCAAGTTTTGAGAATTATTGATGTTGCAATTTTATTATCGGATGCTCTGACGTTTACGAAAACTAATTCATCTGCTGTTGTAATTGAAAAAAATGACGCTGTGAGATTCTACGTTAGATGTATCCAGGTAAAGGTGTTCCTTTAGGTATTATTTGCGAATATGTCTTCCTAGCTATCTTGGAATGAAGAGTGCTTCCGCCGAAACGTTGGACATGTTAGAAACTCATTTACCCCGCCTGCTAAAGCATTTCTGATATCAAAGTTTTAACGTTGTTATGTCATTTTTTTCAGGACCAAAGGGTTGAGTCTCGGCCTTATCCAGAGTGCTGCACATGTGTAGATGGTAAGCGGAGAATTCATAAAGTGCGGCACGTTGGTCTATTGGTTAGAGCGGTCGGCCTGTAACGCGTAGAGTGCGGGTTCGATCCTCGTCCGAGTAGTTACTTACTATATAGGAACCTTGAGTTACTTACTATATGTGCACCTTGAGTTACTTACTAAATAGGAACCTTGAGTTACTTACTATACAGGGACCTTGAGCAGGTCCTTCGCGCACAATTATTGTCTTGCAATATATCTTCAATTTCGCCGTCGAGATGTGTGCGTGCACTTCTGAACTAATTGCTGGAAGAAGAACAATCGAATTACAGTGTTATAAAGTCATTCTTATTAATTTACTCCACAGAACTCTTCTTATCGCGGCTGTAAAGAAACAATTCTTCAGGTATCAAATTGAAATTCACACACGTCTATTTAACGAATCGCTTGTGACCTCTTCTTGCCAAAACGGTCCGCTAGTAGCCTATGCAGACAGTTCGGCGACTGATCACCAACATTTGCAAAAACATAGTCAGGTCTATTATTAGAACTACTTGGATTATCATCCGGTATCTAGCCGCGTTTGGTGATGTCCTTTGGTGATGCATAAACACCCATAATACGCTATATCATGATTGTCAAGGAGGTGGGACGAATGTTGTATTCTAATTCAGGACAGTAAATGTTTTGTACTTAAGGTAGAATTCAAATTATGATTTAATTATCCATACAGAATACTGCACCATGACGAACGACATCCCACCTGGTCAGGAAGCATGGATTGAAAAAGACGACAAACCAGGGCCGACTGATGGCGACAAGATGATCACACCAGGGGACAAGGTGGAGCGAGATGAGAAAGTCCAGTTAGGATACTGCCAAGTATGGTAATGCTACATTGAATGATGGCTTAGAACAGAATTCTTTTGTTATTTATGCATGTAAGTATACGTGCACCTAATTTGCATGTGTTGTCGATTGATTGTGTAGGCCACTAGCGGAATACTAATATAGCATGTGTGTGTGTGCGTGTGCGTGTGTGTGCACTTGTGTGTGTGTGTGTGTATGATAAGTTCATTTAACGAGGCATCCATGACAGGGATGATATGCGTTATGACAAAGCCTGGAATATAGTTCACGCTCCAAATTTCAATCAGCTTGTAAAGTCTAAAGTGGGCGCATCCTAGTTAAAAGTGTCACCGATGCAATGGAGTCCCAGACGGGCTTAAATGGATGGTCTATTGCGCGCATACAACAGCTTAGCTGTCTGAACTGTTTGAATAGCTCTTAACGTATAAGCTGTGTATCAATAGCAGCTTGTCAATGTGAGTCTAAACTTCCATCCGTATATTATGCACCTATGTATAGTTTATAATTACTATACGCATATGAATCATTCGCTCGTTTGTATGCAGTCAGACAACGAGATTAAACCAATTTACGATATAAAATAAAATATTTATGGTTTTAATTGTTGTGACCCCGTGTTTGCGAATTGTGTTTTAACCTATAACTAGTTTTTCCAAAGAGTGTTGTATAAGAAGCAGTAAGAAAAATTCGCATATTGACATTATTGTTTATTTACCAGTTTCAATTAAAATTACTGTAAAGTCAATTCTCTATGCGTTAAGTGCATAAACTTTGTGCATATTTTTAGTTGCTGAAAAACAATGATGTGATGTTAATGTGCGAGGTGCTGAAATAATAAAAAAGGTTTCTTTCCTTATTTGAATATGATGGGTTTCGGAGTCACAATGCCTACAATGGTCTATGGGCTTAGTCATTGCTTCGCTATTACATGAATTATATAGTTCATTTAAAATGTGTTAATTATCTATATCTATTATCTATTTGCAGCGTTTGTGAGCCAGGCAAAGCTCTTACTAAAAGCTGCTATGTAAGTATTGACAAGCATCTTATGATTAATTTTATTATAGTGTTATATATATATATATGTTCTAATTAGTGTAATGTGTATTGAACGCCGCTGCCAGACTCATAAATTTGGTTACCTGCCTCGTATACATTTGTGGCTGAACAGCTTCGTTGGCTACTTCCCTAGTTTCAGTTTAACGACACTGTGTGATAGCAATGATCATTAGCGTCGCGCTCCTCCTTTGTCCAGGATTGGGACTGGTACAGTCAGGGTGGAAACAGTAGACTAGTTTTCCCTCTCTTTCTCTCTCTCTCTGTCACTCTCTGTCACTCTCTGTCACTCTCTGTCACTCTCTGTCACTCTCTGTCTGTCTCTCTGTCTGTCTCTCTGTCTGTCTCTCTGTCTGTCCCTCTGTCTGTCCCTCTGTCTGTCTCTCTGTCTGTCTCTCTGTCTGTCTCTCTGTCTGTCTCTCTGTCTGTCTCTCTGTCTGTCTCTCTGCTCTCATCGAATACTAGGCTCTCACTATCGTCTTTGAATCTCAGCTATGTTTCTCACCAAATTTATCGTCATCACATAACATATCTACATTATACTGCATATGAGAGCAGATAACACATTATTATTTCACAGTAACCAGTTTCCTTTTATTTTTAGTTTTATTAGTGAAAACCATCTTTCCATGCCCTGGAATAAGAGCTTACCGGTTATGGTTGTCGACTGTATTGTTTAGACTGAGTAGACACATAAGATCTAATATCAAATGAGTTTTAAAGATTTTACGCGCAGTTAGAGTTTTGGTTGAGAACCAAATGCATTTTTTATTTTCAGGCCATTGAAAATACTTGGACTACGCCTGATGATCTGTGCCTTGTACATTCGTGCCTTGACAATACGGTTAACAAGTCGAATTCTTGCAAGTGCAATGAGGTACGTATACAAGAACTCTGTTGAGAATCCACATATCTACAAACATAATTTAACACTTTAACTGCACTTTTCTTGTACATTTAGTACACGCTCACCGTTAAAACTTAAAAGGCTAAACTCTAACCTTAATTATTCCGTCGTCTGTGTCGCATGGCAATCATCGAGGTTTTACGTGTACGTTATAGTATATTCAATACTTCCTGACAGCTGAAAGTAATTACCCATCTCATTTATATATTCCATTTCTTTTGTCACCTATAAAAGATGCAATCGTTTATAACACAGTATATGTTGCGAGAGCAAGTGGAACCGATATTATTGTATCACTCATAATTGGAAAATCTTCTCGTAAGTGTCAGACGAAAAACATGCTTATTATAGCATCCTTACTTGACACAGAGTTTAGAATATAAGAGTTCTGTGTATTTTCATATTTCATTAGTGCTTTTAATAAAGTATCTTTACGACGTGGTGTGCAATAATTATAGGGTAGCGTTGTAACCGTGGCACCACCACCCGATTGCTGTGGATGCTCAATAGTAACAGGTATTCGTGTTTTGTTTTATCCTTCAATATACAGTTTCCCTTATTAAGCCACCACGCAAATTCACTTGAGGCAGTCACTTAAACGTTTGCTGTAAAATTATTAGCTTAGTTTTATTGATGGAAAGTCATTGCCGTTAGTCAGCTTCAACATCGCTTTGTCTTCTTCACATGATAGGCTTAAATGATAATAATTGCGGCATCATATATTGTGGTCATGGGAATCTTAGAACAGGGCCACCGGAAATCTGGAATGGCGACTCTAGTGCAAGGTTAGAAAATGGTCAAAACTTTAAACGTTAAAATCAAATGTATGGTTGTATAACCAATTAAGTAAAGCAATGTAGGCCTACACGTCGACGCATAGGTCTATATGTTATATCCAACTCAGCTATACATTATTATCACCAAAGTCGCTATCGTCACCCGGGACTACCATCACCATTAAGACCATCATCTTCACAACCATCGTCCTTTTCATCGGTACCATCGTCATCACACGGAGTGTACTTTCCACTGCTGTAGAAAAGTGCACAGTCTCGGACGATGATTTGATGGCCTTTGAAACTGCATGGACGGAAACCAACCCCAAAGTACAAGCAGGTGATGAGCTAGAGCCTGGAGAAATTCTTCACGTCAGCGAATGCAAAGAATGGTAAGATCTTAACACAGTAGGCCTAACAATGCTGTGATTGAATCAATATGTGTGAAAGGTCGTTTGTAAATCTCTTATCCATGGCTATGTCTGTGACCTTTTCTATCAGCATATCGCGTTCATGTTCTATAGATTGTAATTCTTTGCCCATTGAGCAGAAACTTCAAACTATGCCTTACAGCTCACATAGTTCTACATTTAAACTACCTGATCAATTGCACTTCTAACAAATCGATTGGTGTACTCGATTATTGGATTGACTCTTTGTTTGTTCAACGACATCAAGTTTAACTTTCCGCAATTTCAAGCAGTTTCTCGGTCAATGTTCGCTTGCTTTGTTATTCTTTGCCAATTCAATGTTGCGATAATCGACTAATGTCTTGTGCATTATGATGAAGTCGATATGATATCATTGGAGTAAATTATAATATTTGGATTTCAACTTCAACTGACTGTCTGCAGGAGGAAATATTACCATTTGACTTAATTGTGCTCGATTATACAGATGTTCTAGTTTATTTGCAGCCTGTGTACATCGAGTGGGTCATTAAGCTGCTATGTAAGTACAACAATTTGTTTATTAAGTTAAATAAATTTCTGCAGAACCTCGCTGTTTGCCTATGTTGACAGTGAGTTAACAAGCGATTAGGCAAGTGTTTCTGCATTCCAACTAATAATTTGTCGAATGTGTATAAGTACGTTTCTTGTCTGTATATGTGAATGAACATATAAATTTATAAACGAATACGTTTATCAATGCTGTGTTACCTTGTTACTTGCCTTTCAAGCACATTTTACCGTACTGCATTAAAATTGCCATTTTAGATAGCTTCTCAAGGCAAGATGAGCATTAAATTCATATTCGTTTCGACATCCAACGTATTCGGGGAAATTCTGATCTGTATTTATAGACGGTAATTTATCGGGCATTGAACACGATGCATAAATTCGAAAATACGTGTTTTGCTTTGAATAAAGTTGCAAATAAGTTATTGCAATGCAATTCTTGTATATTATTGAAGGCCGTCCAAGATGAATTGCCTCCATTCGGTGACTGCGAAATCACATACTGTACTCCAACGTATGAACGTAACCCTTTCTTCAAAGCAGAATCTTGTCGCTGTACACAGGTAATTATTTTCACATCATCAACTATCTCAAGGCATCTCAGCGCGCATCTTCGAAATAAATTATCATTAGCTCCGCGTTGCTCAAAACTTGTGATTATAATGTATGTCCAAGTAATTATGGGCAGTTGAATAAATTTCTTCGCACTTTACTTTGTCGTATTACATGTTTAAGCCATCACATGAGCCACGGTACATGGTTCCTACATATTACAGATACGATATTATCTAGAAAGCCGATCGCGCCATTTTTGTAAATTGCAAAAATTGAACATGACCATGATGAGATCTACTTTTTGTGACCGCTGTGCTTATTGGTAAATATGTTATTTGTAGTATGAAGTATTGGAAGATGCCCCCTATCCAATTTGCTGCAAATGTGTCACAGGTAATTGTTTTTATTGATTAATGAATATGTAGAATGTGTGGTAAATACAGACTCTTTATTCGACAATTCCAACGTCATTGAATATCTTTGATATATTACCAAATTGTTACAGCAATAATTCAGCAATTTGAACCCCTCCCCCAAAACATTTCATCCTGATGGAATGTTTGGTCGGTAATACTAAAAGTAACACATTCAAATCGACGAAAACCAGTCATCCTAAAGTGCGTAATTTTCGACAAATATAGTGGACTCTCTTATTGATCTGTGGTCCACTTCTCAGTTAACTTATTGATGTTATATTGGAAACTTTTAGTGAAATTATTTTCAACTCCTAAAACTTATCCAATGTTTTATACATAATGTAGGTAAATGCGCAGTCACTGCCACGGATGTGAAGCCTGGCAAGACGCCATACATTGAAAAAGATGGCGTCAATGGTTTAACCGCAGGCGACCAGATTCTCGCAGTCGGAGACCCGGTTGACATTGACGATGTTGTTCAGGTCGACGAATGTAACGAATGGTAAGAAATGCATAAAAGTAATCTTTCGTGCTTTAAATGTGTGTCGACTCTTTTGTATTCTACCATCCATTGGTCAATTATATGTCAAAAGGCCAACTGATTATTTTTTTTATAACGAATCTAACAGTGTCGTATAATTATAAAGGGGGTAACAATGCAAGTGATCTCAATAACTCTATGACGACAACGACAACGATGAATAATGAAGTCGAGGATAAGTGCCACATTTATGCTTACATTAAAGAAACAATAAATCAGAAATTGTTCAGCGCAAGACCTGTGGACCTGTGCAATGATATGCGTTAAAGCACATACAGTATGAACACTTTAACACCTTGTAGGAGAAAGCTAGAAGAGATAGGCTATTCAGAGTAACATGCAATAATTCTAGCACATACTACACATATGCATAATCAATTCAAATTCCTGTTATGATATAATATGTCAATCTATTTTGCTGAAGTCGTTGCCTAATCTTTGTGGTGAATATATGCTTACAGCCGCTGCACAGATTCCGGAACATTCAGCTGCTATGTAAGTATTTCAGCAATTAGGGATCAGTTACCGCTTTGAAAGTGTTGCCAAATGAATGTGAGTATCGTTCACACTTAAGCGGGAAGGGGAGGTTCGTGGTTATTTTAAACTTTTTGTCATCAACATCAGCAACTATAGCTGCACAGGGCATGTGTATTGTGTGTACTGAGTGTATTGTGTGTACTGAGTGTATTGTGTGTACTGAGTGTATTGTGTGTACTGAGTGTATTGTGTGTACTGAGTGTATTGTGTGTACTGAGTGTATTGTGTGTACTGAGTGTATTGTGTGTACTGAGTGTATTGTGTGTACTGAGTGTATTGTGTGTTTTGCGTTAATGCGAAGTTCAGCCGATGCCAGCTTTTGATAACCACGTCACTTTCTGAATTAATTCAAACGTCGACTTTCTTAACACGAGCGTTTATTATTACATTTTCAAATATATATATATATATATATCCATGATGGAATCTGACCTTGTAGGCCTACTCTCCATACTCGGATGCGTCTGCAGTTCAATAGCATTAATCTCATGTGACAATAACTTTTCTGAACTACAATAAGGAGTAAACCTTTGGTGTGATTGCATAATACGTGCGAGTTGGTTCAGGTGTGTGAACCAACTCATGTATTTCATGTAGTAATGCGTCACATTAATTTTGTGATTGAAGCTATGAAATTGGAACTCATTTCAATAATACTTGATCCAGAATAATTCGTCTTTATATTTCATATATTCGCTCAACATTCAAAGAAGCTTTAGATATTCAACTGATTATTAACGCAGCAATTGAATCACTGCTAACAATATACAGATGTCTTCTGGAAGTTGACCACTAGCTTCTGTCGTTGTAGGATGTCACAAAGTCGGAGAGCGATCCTGATGATTTGTGTCGCCAGTTTTCGTGCATCAATGGTACTCTAAATGTAATTGATAACGCCGACAGATGCGACTGTCCAAGTGTAAGTGCTTATTTTTAAAACTATCCCTGTTATCACTCGCATTCATAGATAGATCTCTCGCGATCATCTTGCAATCTTTTTCTGACGCTCAAATTGAGCAGACCACGCTAAAAGTTATCTTTTTGATGCTTTAAAGTCTGTTTTAAACTCTTTTCATCCATATAATAAGATGAGATAGCTCGAGAATATCACAAAAATGATTTATTACATTTTTTTTTCAGCAATACCTCGTAGAGTTGCCTTATCCAGACTGTTGTGCATGTCTTCGTGAGTACAGATTCCATATTTCTTGTGTTAGAAAACATCCTCCTAGCTTATCAAGCCGTGAATATTTTAGACAACCTTCACAGCATCATGCATAATAATTATGCTACGGAACGATTTCTAAAGAATTCACTGCTGTGTTCGGTGTAACACTTATTGGTGGCATTATTATCATTGCATTGTTAGGTAGGCGATGTAATACTGAGATGCTAGATGCCTCGGTAATTGGTTATTATATTATATTATAATAACCAATTACCGAGGCATCTAGCATATTACATCACCTACCAAGCAATGCAATGCTGATAATGCCCCCGATGCAAGTGTTACACGGAACACCAGAAACTTAAAACATAGCTTTACATTGTGTTTCTCGTTGACCTCTATTTTCGTTGCGAAAAAGCTGTTTCAATAAAGGTCCGTTGGTTCAAGCATTTGTTTCTCCTTCTAAGACATGTGAAAAGATGACATCATTCACTCAGTCATAGAGGTTCAAACGTCTCTTCTATCAGAAGAAATGCTTATATATGTAAATTCCATAGAATTTATTTAGTGTTCAATTGGTATAAATTTGCTGATTACAATAATTTTAATTCTTGTTTTAGGTCCAACGACAGGTATTGTGATTCATTCATTTCGGTCAATTTAACCATAACAACGATCAAAAGGAAACTAACGATAATGCCTTTGACATGTTAAGGCAATCGACACTCTTGATTTAGGCTACTATTTGCTTTATCGAGGAAATAATTATGTTTATTTGGTAGCGGTCTATTTAAGTAAAAAATAGAGCTAATCATAAGCAACTAATAAATGTGAATAAATTAGGCTCATTAATCAAAGTGTAGCCAATGTGAAATGCTGATTATTTAATTGACAAATTATGTGTTGTAGCCAAGCCACCCGCTTCAACTACGCCTCCAGGTAGATATAATGCTTCACTTATCTAGGATAAACTGTAACTCACTGCCTATGCTACAGACTTTATGCAGACTTACTGGACTAACTGAATCAATGACTTGTTCAATCCAAATCGAATATATGAAGAAAGACATGACATTGTGACAAAATGGCCATAGTTACATCTTTTAGTTGGAAGGGAATTAAATATACGTGTTTATCTAGAAATCTATGGCGATGGTTCTAATGAAATACTTTAATACGTTTTGTTAAAATGATCTACGTACTTTTTAGGGCCAACAACTCCGACGACAACGTCAGCACGTAAGTTTCTTACCTTTAGAAAGTTGATAATGTCCTTCTGTTTTAAGATTTAAGTTTTTTAGATATCTTGCGCTGAAGACTTTTGCACATCATCTTTGTGGTGCGCTTCATTCAGTTCCAGTGCATCGCTCGTGAATAAGCTGGTGCCCTGCGCTTGGCTTTCAAGTGGCGCTTTATAAATTTGGAGATTACGATGAAAGCAGTTATTTATTTATCTATTCTACAGAATTAGTAACGCAGTTATCGCAATAATTATACTTAACCCTCAATTAAAACGCGTGCCACGTCGTTATTTGCCAACGACAGTATTTCCAACGAGTCCTGTAATTATTTATTTTAACTGATCAATTCGACTATTCTAATGCCTATTTTTGAACCTCGCTAAATGATGCGTTTTTTTTATTTGTAGCTTGCAAAGTTCGAATGGACTTGGTATTCGTTGTTGATGGATCCGGAAGTATCTGCGAAAGCCAAGGCGGTAATTCCTATGACCCATGTAACAACTGGAGATTCATACTTGGTTTCATAAATGAATTACTCGAAGGCTTCACAATCGGACCCAAGGATACGCGAGTTGCATTAGAAACATTTGCACGCAAAGTTGAAATACCGTTTGACCTTAGACGGTAAGTCGATCTAAGCTGTTGTTGGTGTTGACTTTATACTCATATCATGTTAGAAGTCCTTCAAAAATTCCTGAATATTGCTACCGAAATATTATTGAGTAAGATTTTTTATGTGAATTGAAAAAACAGAATAAGCTTAGTGAGTTGTTGCTCACGCTTCGTATTACCTCAATTCTCGTTGCTTACAATTGTGTACGCTATTCAAGCAACGTCCTCCACTGTCTTCTATTAACTAATTTTTAAAGCTTCGGTTATATTGTTCTCATTTGATCGTTTTCTATCTTTTCATCTTGTAGATACTCTAACTTTGAGTCTCTGTCGGCTGCGATCGAGAAGACTCGCTTCCCTGGAGGTGGCACAAATACAGCCGACGCCTTATCGTCATTGGTGTCTACCATTTTCGTTCCTTCGCGAGGCGACAGACCTGACGTGCAGAACACGGCCATTATCTTAACAGATGGAGATCCAACCATAAACGTAAACCTGCTGGATAAAGCAATCGACGATGTTCGTAAGAACGGGATTAAGGTTATAGTCGTCGGAGTCACAAGTGCCGTGTCAGAGTCAACAATAAAGAAGCTTTCATCACCACCACACCAGGCATGCTTCAAAATTAAATCATCATTATCTGTTTTACATATTTTATTTAAGGCCGCTTTTGGTTTATTAGATTCTGCTTCATTTTGAAAACGCATAGACTATACTACAATAAAATAAGATTATCTTTCCCGCATAGAAAAGATTGTTTATAGCTGATGATAACTGATGTGTAACATTCAGTAGTGGTTAATATTTGACTTTGCCCCTCGTCTTTATTCGATCTTTCAAATTTTATACTCTCGTCCCTATCGGCCTACTGTTATACTGACTAAATGATCCATACACAGCCTCTTCATTTGACCAGACTGCTTCCCTTGCCCCAATGTCCGTTTATCGTTCGCAAAAGTCGGGAGTATATGGCACACTATAAAAGCATATATATTTTAAGTAAAATAAAAAATGCGGTATTGCTTTTGGTATTTAATGTAATGGATCCATGCAGAAGAGTGTTGAGATATCAGGCTCCATATATCCATATTTCTTCGCGCAGCCTCTTGAGGCGACTTTGTGGTTCCACATGCTCTTACTGCCACCAGTAAGAATAGAGCTATCTGAATTGTGGGTCCCAATGTTTGGAGCAACCTCCCCCATCTAACCTGCATTCTCTCCCGCGTGGCATTTTCTATATAAAACTCCTCAAGTCTTTACTCTTTGACCGGGCTTGGGTAGGGAGCGCCTCTTAATTGACCTCTGAAGAGGCGCTATATAAATTGCATTAATTGTTTCGAGCCCATTTAAGCAGGATTCTTTTGGTGCAAAGTAAGGCCCGAAGACTAATTCGGGACAGCCAATACTATGAAGCACACGAAACTGACTTTTTAAACAGTATAAAGAAGACAATTTGATAAACTGTAGACCTACTCAAACATCGTTTAGTAAAACGTGTGTTTATTCCGTGTTTATATTTTCTAGCTGGAGCAAAATTACTTCATAGTAAACGACTTCTCTTCCATCAAACAAATTCGATGGGCTTTGCAAGACAGGGCGTGCGAAACTCCGGCACCACCAGGTATTATTATTATGATTCATGTTATTCTGGTATTAATGCTACTATACTGAAACTAATCGTAGGGCCTTACACCATAATTATTTGCTTCAAATTGAAGGTCAGTATATCCTGATCGAAACTGAATGTTATGCATGACGCAACTAACAATTTCCAGAACTTGGCTAAATTTATTATGTCCAATGGGATTTGATTCTCATTGTCATGCTTAGAACAATGAAATACCTTTGTCCAAGTATTACTATTAAACATGGTAAGCAATGTTTTAAAATCGAAACGCAAGGCATCCACAGTATTAGTGACAACTAGTGTTCGTGATTTACTTGATGATATCAATTTATATGCAGCGTCTTGCATATATTATATGCAAACCTGTAAACGTGTTCTTCTGTCTAATTTAGTTTTGTGTACGATGGATGATATACAACCGGGCGAGAAAGTATGGATAGAAACAGATAATATACCCGGGCTGACTAGCGGTGATACAGTTCTCAACCCAGGAGACACTGTTGAAGTCGACGACGTTGTTAAGAAGGGTGATTGCGAAGAATGGTAAGTAATAAAAAGGTTTAGTTCAATTTCAAATGGAAACTGCAATAAGTGTTTACCTGTAAAAATTGTTTAATGAGTGTTATCAGTTAAGCAAGTTCTATTGATCTACGTTTACTTAGCATAAGGAAATCTACACTGATGACGCGTCTGAAAACAAACCTCATACTTAACTATATGTGCAAATTCCTACTGAAATTCTCTCAATACCATCACTAGTAGAGATTTCCTGCCAAATTCTTAAATTACGTTGGTTTCGGTTGCTTCTTGGTGTCCCAGTAATTATAAGAATCCGAAAGTAATCGATTAAAATCTATAACAATTAATCGATACATCAATTCTTAAGACCCGCAGACCTAACTGTCATGTAACTGAATTTTTTTGGTTTTTTACCATTTAGCATTTGTGAAATGGATGGTGGTCTCGTATGTCAAGTTAGTATGATTCGATTTTTATTTTATGCAAGTGTTTTAATACGTGTGCCTGCTCAAGGCCCTACCGATTCATGTTCACATCTAGCAATGACAATCATGCCTACTATCATAGGGTCAATATAATGCTACGTTATAGTTAGACAGACCACTCCAGGGAGGCATTGCTTAAGACTGGGTCTGGGTCACTATAGGTAGTCATTGCTTGTGCACTAGTGATGATATTAGTTGGTCTGACGGCCTGTATTTTTAGTAAAGGTATTCGGCCGGCTTCAGAGGTCAAAACTAGTGGCTCGTTGGATACATTGTCGGTGGTGTTCTTATATCTGGTTGGTCAGAACTGGGTGACCTGGCAGTCTGTTTCACAGGTCAGGCTTACTAGAGGAACAGTATTCTTGGATCAGGTCCCTCAGATTCGGCTGACCCCGCTGCTCGGTCTGACCGCACTGCCGCTCTGTCTGACTACGAGATTCGGTATAAAATAGCCGCGCACTAAAGACAAAGGGCCTGTCTGGTTGGAATCGCTCGTTGTCCGTGGGTTCGTTAAGGTATAGTCAAGTAGATTAAGATCTTGGGAAGACTGCCGCTAGTGATGCATTGGTGAACTCCGCTATTGAACGTAGACGGTAACTGTGTCATTATCTAGATAAAATTATTCATATATTTATTATTATTATTCTGAAATCTCAAACTGAGTAATTGATTATCAACTTTATATAAACGAACTCATTACCAGCGTGATCGTGTATAAGTGAAAGAACTCTTAAAGCTTGCATACTAGGTCGTCTAAACACGCTGTGCAGATTAAGTTTAATGTTCATTTCTAAAGTCTTTTGATGATTATTAGAGTTATCGTTTACGTGTTAATAAAACAATTTATTTCATTACATTTTATGCCTCTCGTGCAAGTTGCTAAGTTCACCCATAATTTCCTGTAGGTAGATACTTCGTCTGGTTGATATCGTGGCTTAGCTAATTGTCTGTAAGGTAATTCCTTATACTTATAGATTGGCTAGGTACTCAGATAAGTGACACGTTATATATTATATGGCGGAGATCCTACTAGATGATACTACTATAAGTAAAGTTTAAATTGGTCCAATTAGTCTAATTTTCAACTTAAGACTCAATTCGTTTAGTGAAAGCATTTTGTAAATGCATTTTATTTCCTGTTCATTGTGAAGTTTACGTAAATCTTTTGTTTAACCACAGTTATTTTAGTTGCAATTGATCGTTTATATCAGTACCATTTGGTATTTCTGAAATGGACCATGGATGTCCTTGTCAAACTTCACTAGTTCAAATCTTTAAACGGACAAACGAGTCAATTAAGTAAAGGCTACCAAGCAGATGTGCATTCATTATTTCGTTTTTGCTACAATGTGTACTCCGGTCGGAAGTCTGGTGAAACGACGCTTCAAAGACTGGATATACTAGATGTGGAAATACACAAGTCTTGTTCGGGTTTTCTGTTTCCTGTTTTCATTTATTGGTAGATTATATGATTTTATTCGGTTCTCTTCTCCTTTTTAGCCTGTTGCTGTGAGCTGGACGAATGAAACTGCGCCATGCACCAGTCACGTTTGCAGAGACGGTGAATTGGTTGTGGTCGACAAGACTAAGAGCTGCGACTGTGAAGAGGTGTGTTGAAGCAAATCTGAAATACATGTACTATCACTGTTAAGAAAATTTTGCTAGTTTGTAAGAAGTAATGTGAGATTCTAGTTTGAATCATCGGGATCATGGCCAAATTCCAAATATGATTTTCGCGACAGATATAATATATTGGAGATTCTACATTGGTATAATGTCCCTCTGCGCATTGATTATTGAGTTGCCTTCCTCGTCTGACGATGCGGTCTTGGCACTTGGCATCATCGGCCGACCTAATTGACCGCTATCAGCTGGTATTTGGGGCCGAGGACTCTCTTGCTTGAATCTACTGGTTGCCGGTTATTGTGGTTCAGTTTTCCCGTACAGAAACTACATTTATGCCAAAAATTTTTTACACATTCTTTGTGGTGGTTCCTTGGGCCGGGAGTGGCCTCCTTTGGGATATACGTTTTTTCCCCAGATCTGGTTGAATGGGCTTTCAGTGCATTTTGAACGTATTAGTTTATGACAATTGATTATATAAACGTGCGAATCTGCTGAATTGTTATGTTTGAATCATTACGCATAGAACTTGTCATTTTATAAATATAAGCCTACACTATCTAGATCTGGTGATCTAACTACTGAGATCTCAGTTTTTTGCAATCACCTCCATAGTGTAATTGTAACTTATATGCACTTAACAAATTCTCGTCAGAGACCCTCAGCAAATGACTATCTTGGGCAACAGAAAACGGCAAAATGGTTTCAAGAGTTCGTTCGTATGCAATAGCTCTCATACATACAAAATGAAATTGAGCTTTTGAAATTGCAGTTTTAATCTTTCAAATTTCTTAAGGTATGCGTGCTTAACCTTTGCATGCTAGCAACTAGCCCATCATAGTCTTTTTTCTTTTTTTCTTTCAGGATGAAACTTTGGTTGAAAGTGATGCTCCGGAGTGTTGTAGATGCAACCCGCCAGGTACATTTAGTTTGTTGATGTTTGAATGATGATCTTAAGTGAGCAGCGATAAATTATTGCTTTTGCAATTCTTCGCCGTTTCTGGTTTTTCACTCATCGATTGAGTGTCATGCTATCTTGCGACATGATCTTCTTACTCTTGTATTGTCAATATTTCGTAGTCAATTATTAATAACCATTTGTCGTTAATTAGTAACTTTTCTGGCGCCGGTATCTATTCCATGAGATTTCGTGGTCTTGTGATATTAGCTCGTGCGCAACTGTAATAAAATTACCGATGAATGTGCTGCTCAGATGTTGAATTACGTTAAAAATATGACACACACAATCCTTAAACGATATTGCACAAGTAGAAATGCAAAACTCGTCGACCGATGCAATGAGATAAGTGATTGAGTAGATGGAGAAGTCAAATGGGTAGACTTTCACATGACCATTAAAAACCATCCACTTACAACGCACCAAGGGAATGGTAATTTTCGTCTCTAATTAACTTTTATAAATGTAGGCCTACTGCATAAATACGAAATTGTGTTTCTTTCTTAACCCACTGTCTTTACGGAGTAAACGTTATGATTCATTCAATCAAGAACTCCTACGTTTTTCTTTACATTCCACCATTCTGTCTTCTTGATATTATATTCGCTTAGGATATGGGCACTTTGTTATCTTACCTGTGTTTTCAAATCTGAAATATTATTCTTTTTTATAATGTTTTGGAAGCTGAATCGCAGTTTTGCGTGAGACATCTAGATGTCTTTCTTCGACCTACTTGTCGTGTTTTTAAACACTTTACAACTTTACAATAGCAGCATTAACAAGATGCTAGCGAAAATACAGAAGAATTATGCTTTGAGATCTTTCGTCGTGGTCATCCGATTGCGTTTAATCACAGAACTTCGCATGTTACGCGTTTCTTGTGTCAAAGGGCATGCCCTTGACTCTAGATTATTCTTTATCTACCATCCAAATTAAAATAGCGTCTCTTTTTTGGCGATTACATTTTTGACATTTACATTGCGATCACATTTACGTTCGGATTTCTCTTGTAGATTTCTGCTTGATGACAACCAACGACATACCTGCAGACATACCAGTTTGGATAGAAAAGGACAACGTTCCCGGGCTGACTGATGGGGATACGCCTGTTAAGCCAGGAGACAAACTGGAACCTACGGATATTGTTAAGATAGGAGATTGCAAACAATGGTAAGAATGACCTGTTTTATTGACCATTTCTGTAACAAATTTATATGCGCCGGCCCAATCTGGTTAATTGTTGTTTATTTGACCAAGTACTATTAACGGTCGCTGTCATCCTATTAATAGTGGAAGTTTTAGATAGATGACTCTTAGTCGCCTTGGTTTTTCTGGTTTTAAACAAAATCTTATGGCTTCTCAGGCTGTTTTACGTTGCCTTTCTTCTGTGCTGGAGATTTGTATTAGCACTGATAGAGTACGGCGTTGTTTTATTTCAAATCTTCTATGGATACTTGTGTGTCAATGCGAGCTTGATTTTTCAGCTGCGTGTCGTAGTAATAGACTCTTAATTATAGCACAATATATGACTTGGCATTTTATACTTGTGCCTTCTTTCAGCGTCTGCGAGCCAGGAAAGGGACTTACCTGCACGGTGAGTTCATTTCTATAAAAATATTGCATTTCGGCAGTTTTAGATATCGTTCTGATGTCAAATCATAATAGAAATTGCATATGATCAAGATCGCTTTATTTGTTATTTTCTTACATGTTCGTAAAAGTCTATTATTAACCTACCTGCCAGTAACATTTAGGCTTAATAAGGTAAATTATTTAGGCTCATATGTGTTAATCAAGCAATCAACGTTCCGTTTTCAGAATATTGTTGGCACGTTTAGCCCTCCGGATGACAAATGTGTTGTTTACACTTGCGATAATGAACTGGTTGTGGACAGGTCCAAAACCTGTAACTGTCCTGAGGTAAGAATACGTTAAAATGATTTCGTTATGCAAGCCACGTCATAAGATGACTACCTTTTATGCGCATGTAGGCCTAAGACAGTTTGCACATTATTTATTGTTTGTTTTTCTATATCCCGTCGTCAGCGCCCAGGACAAAAGCGCGCCGTCATAATCGCCTTTGCTCAACAGAAACACGAAAGAAACACTTATACATTCGAAAGCAACTTTTTTAGTCAAGACAGCAATGAAACGCAGCACCCAAAAAATTGTCAATTTTTACTTTACGTATTGATCCCGCTTCTATCTTAGCGGCATTTTTCTTATCAATTAAGCATCTACTCTAGTACGACTATTTTAATCGATAGTCCATTTAAGCATAATCAGTTTTTCCAATCGAGCTTATACTTAAACAGAATTAATTTTCATCGATCTAGCTTTTATTGAAACGGCGTGTTTTCATCAATACAGCTTCTACTTAAGCGTCATTCTTCTAATCGAATCAGCTTCCGTACACGCAGTATTATAATTATGCTGAATAATCAGACTGGTATGAAGATAACAATAAGTATTTGGATGCAGCACACTTTGATGTGAGCTCATTGAAAGACAGACGCGAAGACACATTGAAGAGCGCTTAATATACACCTAACACATGAGTTTGAAGTCTGATCACCCGAAAACGGCAGCTCAATATTATACTAAATGCATTAAAACAATTATTTGTTTAAATAAGTTAATCGATCAACGGGCAAATGCAGTCATTCAAAGCTGAACATATATCAATAGTACACAGTCTCATAGGCTACGCTGCGGGCTATTGACGGCGCGCGCATATTTTTATGGGCATATTTTGCTGCGCGATATTAACGGCGCGGATTTCGTCTTTCGCGCAAATGACGGGTTGCCGTATTTTTGCATATTGATTGCGTAAATAGTTGCTGGGGTGGCATTACTATATTCATCGCCTGGAAAAAAACTAGCGTATTTTTTAGAAAGCTGATATGTCTGCTCTGCTTGCTCATCATGCCTTCTTGGTTGTGATGTCATGAATGTGACGTACGTTTATGATCCTTCTGAGATACTGTTAAAGACAATAGTCACAATACAAAGTCTTCATGATGAGATCCTCTCTGGTCACTCATTTTGCACTCTCTATTGATCACGCGAAACAGCACAAGGCACTAACGACTGCGCAGAATTATAATTATCTGAACCGTTTCTTAAATCTCTGTTTTGTAGAACGTTGCTTCGGAAAAGACCGATTATCCACAATGCTGTTTATGTCTAACTGTGGAACCAGGTATTTTAGAATAGTTCTGAATAGTTCCTTCTCTAAAATCATTAGTTTTGATATACAAACAGCGTCATGGAAGCACAACTTACAATTATAACGCCCATTAATATTTAATATTGCGTAATTTTATGCAATTATTATGTATAAAACATACGTGCTCATATTGCTGCTCTGCCTACTTCTGTTTTTAAAATATTTTTCCTATAATGTAAATTGTGCTGTTTAATCTGCGCTAAATTCATTGTCATTTCAAATCCATTTCTTGTTCTTTCTGCATGTATATGTTCCCATATGTTTACACGTAGCTTTAATTACTGAATATTGTTAAATATGTTTAATTAAGTTATTGGTCGCGCATAAACAATTGACTTAAAATTAAATTTATTTGGCGGTAATGCAATCAGGGCTTAGTTTATGATTATATAATTCGTCTGTTTGATGAATGTCGTGAGTGGTCGGCAACTTCGTATCCACAGTTACTAATTATGTGATCTAGCGACAGAGGACTTTTAAGATTAGACAATACGATTTTTTCTGCGTTCTATCTCTTGTGGAGTTGAGGCATATGGTTAGCCAGTCTAGTATGTTTATGAATAGCGTATGTCTGCGTTTGACATGTTCCTTGATTATTAAACACAGGCGACTGCAAAGCGTCAGCTGATCAGCTCTCTCCAGATGAAAAAGCTTGGACTGATACAAACGACAATGTTCAGGATGGGGACGAGATTAAACTTGGAGAAGTCTTGCACATTGGTGAATGCAAAGAATGGTGAGATGAATTAAGATTTACACAAAAAGTGAGCTTATCTTCAAATCCAGCACTAAAACAACTTTACTCGCTGTTTTGCTTAATCAACTTAGTAACCCTAATCAAGCAGGTCTTTGCTCTTATAAGTTTATGACGTTATTCCGAAGGAGTTTATACATTTGATGAACAGTTTATTTCCTTTGCATTCGTTGTTTTTCGTTTGCATTACTCTGCATATTGCATTATCTATCTATAAAGATTGTTTGTTATCTTATAGCATATGCACCGCGGAAGACACGTTTAACTGTTACGTAAGTATTTGGTTTAAGTAACTTGAAGCATGCTATTGACAACATTTTTTTTAGATAGGCTGCTTGAAATGAGCGTGAAAATGCTTATTTGGATCTCATTTAGCACATTTGATGCAACAGTTTGAATGAATGTTGGATGCACTTATGTTTAACTTTGATCAAATTCACGTTTGGGTAACTTGCATAAACAGACTATACGAATAATTTTATTATTATAAGTTGAATGTTGTGTTCACTCTCACCATTGTTTGACTTCGAACCTAGGCGACTTGCTCATCTGCATTTCCTTTCACAGATTCGATGCAATGGATTGAACTGTTACTTAGGGAATGATTTTGTTACTATTTTTCTCACATGTGGCTAGCTTGCAGAAGCTCCCGTCTTGTTGTCCTCTAGAGAAGCCTAACCGTGGCTGAGTCATAAGAAGCACATTAGCCACAGATGAAGAATTGATTTTTATGTTTGGGTCAAAATACAGACTATAAGAATAATTATTTTTATCGTTAGGATAAATTTGATTAAATCGCAGTAACTTTTATGGAAACGGCTTGCATGAGAAAGAAGTCTGCATGTGAATCTGCAGAATATCGCAATTTTGCATATAATAAGTTCTATTCAAAGTGTTCCTGATTTTAACATGAAGTCGGTATTCTATTCTTCGGCATTCAATGAATTGACTTATTGTATACACGGAGTTTGATGTGCCTAATTTAATAAATTTGGCAACCTTTTTTCTTTTTAAGCCGAAGCCTGGCGTGGTATCCGATGATGGATGCTCGTCCAAAGTGTGTGATGCTAATGGAATAGTGACCACTGTCGATAAGAGTGGATCCTGCGTTTGTCAAAAGGTAGGTGAAAACTTTCGAAAACATTTGAATTACAAGACAGGAAAATGGATTGTCGCAAAGAAGCAATATTGTGTTAGATCATACATTACATATAATATTATATAAAAATTACGGATAGGAGTTTATCCTGCCATACAACTTATTGTGCTGTGACATTGCTGTCCTTACAAATCATTAATCGGAGCGTTTTGTTTTTTCAGGGTGACACACTTGTTCGATTGCCGGATGAACCATGTTGCAAATGCGAACAAAGTAATGATCAATATTTCTTACCTTCTGCTGCTTAGGATTTCCAAACAAACATGTAGTGGCTTATTAATATGAATATGCTATATATATATATATATATATATATATATATATATATATATATATATGTGATAGGCACGCATGCACATAATGTGGACAATTTCGCATCAATAACTTGATGATACTGAGCCTCATGTGTCATAGAGGTCTGGACCCAACTGATCACTCTGGCAAAATTCTGCTGCAGCTTTCTAAGTCTGTCTAAGAATGTCTGCTGTTTAGGTGTCTTTTTTTCAACTATGAACGAACGTCTGAAATTGACCTACAATCTGAAGCAATTTTTCCCAGTCTAAACACTGCATCAAACTATACTTTTTTAGAATTTTCTTAACTGCACTTTGTTACCATGTTAAATGTTCACAATAAAAGTTTATGGCTTTAATGATGCATAAAATAATACTGCTTTATCAGTTGCAATAAGCCTTTTTACGCGATCAGGCACTAGTTCTTTTACGGTTGAATGCTTACACTTTTCTGTGAAGACGATGAGTCCACTTTGAAGAACAAATTGGTTTACTGAACATTTCTTTGTGCAGGATACTGTGTCGTTGATGTTGATGTTGTAATATCGGGCAAAACGCCGTACATTGATCAAGATGGCGTTCGAGGATTGACGGCTGGCGACAAAATTGTCAACATCGGAGATCCTGTAGATCGCGGGCAGATCATTACTATCGATGAGTGTAATAAATGGTTAGAACTGTTCATGTAGACCTTCTTTCTTCATTTCACTCTAGATGTGTCTTATTGTTTAAGGCTTTTAGACTAATTGTTCAGATTTGGTATTTAGATATTTTCGTTTTTCGCTATCTTTAAATACTTCAATTGTCGTGAAGGATTCGGCAATACTAAACGTTTTTGTCTTGGGTTTTCACTTAGGAACGAGCATTGCGTGATATATCATAACGTGTAACTACAGCAGTTATTGTAAAGTTATACGATTGTGTTCCTGGCTTCGATTGAATAATGTACATTCATATTATTCAGGAACATCTTTTAAATCGTAACAGCGGCAGTCAGCCTACCTCAGATCCATTGGCAAAAGTATATCGGTTACAGATTGACTGACGATGTGATTGAGCCCGTTAACGAAATGTGATACATTATGCAATAGAACGACTTGCTTGTAATTGTTTGAATATGAATCTGGTCTACAGGTATCTCTTTTCATTATGATTTGTCAATTTTGAATTTCATAATTGTTGTACTATGTTCAACAATATTTTTTGCAGTCGCTGTACCGAGCAAGATACCTTCAATTGCTTTGTAAGTAACATTTTGTTATTAACTGCGGTTTTGTAATAGGCATGTAATAAAGTTTGGGGTCTTCTATATTATGATATCTGAGTGAGATTCAAAATAAGGATAATTATATGTCAAACGAGATAATTACATCTAAATTAACCGGTTGAATGAACAATACAGAACGCGCACATAAACAGACCAACATCAGCTCAACGAAGCCATACTGATTTGACAGTATTGCATTAAAAAATAATTTTTATACATATTGGTGTCTTGCGATTTTCGTCTGTTGCTAGATCCATATGGCTTCAACTAACGTTTATCACTTCCTTGTGTAGCTCGTAACGGTGTTACTTTGTGAATGCCTTAATCATTTCAGGACGTTGCCGATCCAGAAATTTCTCAGGACGACCCTTGTCAAAGTTACGTTTGCGATATTGGTGAATTATACCACACAAACAAGACTGAAAGTTGCGATTGTCCTCTGGTGAGCGTTTGCTTAAATTAGAAGTCACTGTTGAAATAAACGATCATAACAAAGTATCAAGAAACACTGACATCCACAAGTTCGTTGGAGCTCGAATATTTAATTAATAATTAAATGTCGAAATAAGCTTTATGCAGATCAATTGTGTTGATTTCTTATTGTACGATATGCATTGACTTTGTGCATTATATTCAATAATAATGAAACTGGCTGGCCTTTTTATGTTTTTTACGATTTTAGGAACAGTTGGTTGCGTTATCTGCTCCTCGATGCTGCTCTTGTTGTAAGATATTTAAATGACAATAATTATTCGTTGAATTCAAGATATCTTAATGGTTCTTAAATATTGTGTTTACAAAGAAATCGTATCCGACATTAAGTCGACTCAAATTTGTTTAGCTTGAAATTAATCATCTTCAAAAACAGTCGATAGATCATTTCAAATATTGATTAAACTAATTCCTAGTAGTTACTATTTTATTGTTAACAAATTAACATTTCAATCTCATATGCATGCTGACCCGTGTTTGCAATTCAGTTCCGATAATCATGTTACCTCATTGAATAGACAACCGGTATTTATCTAGGTGTTTATGCAATTGCTTATGCTTATACGCCAATAAATGCTTCTTGGGGCCAAATAAGCGAATTCCTTGTGAATTAACGGTCGCCAAGTGAAGCTTGTTTCTGTCATTAAATGCGAATCCACTTTCAACTTAACCTATACGAAAATATCTGCTATGATTATATGTGTTACTGTCACTATGAAATTAATCATCTTGAATCCTGGTTGCGTACGAAATAAACAATATAAATATAATGCTATTTTTTCAGTACCTCCCACCACAGCTACTACAACAACGTTAGGTATTTGTCTATTACACCAGTACTAGAACTTTCTCGTCTTATCAATAAATAACGCAATGAATAAAATTCTAGATGTGTTGGATGTAGTCTATGAGCCTATGATATTTATTTTCAAACGATGCAAGCGCAATAATCCTAACTGAGACGACTGGAGCGCCTCCGGCTCCTTCCATCCCGTGTCGACACATTCGAGTCTATGGCATTGGTTCCTTCAGGCAGTGGTCAGCGCTTAGGCCCACGTTCTCAGACAGTTCTTTCCGCATATTGCTAGACGCATTTCTAACTTACGATCTAGACTGCATCCCTCCTTCTTCCTAATCGGGTTGATAGATATTTTGTGTCCAATGGTATTGATTAGCCGTTAAAATTTTCCCCATTGTGTTATCTAAGGTTTAGACTATAGCATATATATCTGCTTGTATCATCTATAGTACTGTAACATTATCCACCATAGGCGATATCTAAGTTTCTGTCATTTCGCTCTCTTTGTCTTTCAACGTGTATTTACTTGTGTCTTGAGGAATATAACTGGCATCGGTTTGCCAGCCTGTTTAATACCAGAAAAATATAATAATAATAAAATCGTCTTTCATCGGCAGCCGATTGCAGTATGTATTTTATGGAAGTTGACAGTGTCTATTTTTCTCACCATTGTACTTTCCTTTGTGGGTTTACCAATTACAGAACTTGCTGTGTTCTAAATAGAAATGATACGGATAGTTCGATATACGTAGAAACGACTGCTATTATTATATATACTCTGTTACAGTTCTACCTGGATCTACTGGACCTACTCGTGAGTATTATACTATTTTTATGAATGTGAAACTCTTTCAATGGTCGTGAGATTTCTTTTCGTTTAGTGATTTTACTGAACATTAACTTATTTGTGTGTTTATGGTATCTCGTGATTGCTAAATGGTACAGAAACTGCTCCGTTTTAGGTAAAAACAACAACACAGTAATTCGCTGTGTGCAGAAGCAATAACCACAGCTTTTAATTTGTTTTATTGCAGATCCACCTGGATCTACTAGACCAACTAGAAGCCTTAAGACCGTTCTGTATAACCGGGGTTGATTTGGGGGGGGGGCTCCTGAGTAGTAATCTTGAAGGGGCGGTATATAAATTTCCGTAATGAATGTAAATTGCTGTGGTCTCAGTAAAGATAATATTAAAAATTATTAGATGTATCTAGAAACAACTGCTATTATTGGATTTGATTTATTACTGGCTTACCTGGATTTACTAGACCTACTCGTAAGTCTAAACCATTCTTTGCCATTAACCTAGGTCATTTCACAACAAGGGAAATCGCTAGTGACAAAGGGCGTCTGGTGTAATGTTAGGTTAAGAAACACGTGTATGATTACTGCGCTTCATAATAATGATCAAAGGTTTTGATTCGCACATAACATAGTAATAGCTGCTACAATATGGTAAAAACGTTGACTACTGAAGTTATATTTAGGCCTTTTATTATTAAATATGGTGTGTTTAACCTTGATTTCAACCACAAGTCCAAAACGAAATTACAAATGAAAACGGTCCTTTGAATTTTTTCAATGGTATTAGAATTATATATGTAGGTTGATAAAAGATTTCTTTGAGGAATATGATAATAGGATCATCATCTCAAAGTTTGAAACCTGTTCTTCCCTGCGACCCACAGTTTTAAAGCCGCTCCGATACCCATATAAATTCTTTAAAAAATCCTGTGATACTCGTGAGTCTGAACTATTCTTTTTCGTTAACAATGACATTGGCAACCATCTGTTGTGGTTTGCTCTAATTGTCAGTTAGCACACAACTTGTTGTGACCTATAATCAAACAGTAATTAATTCATAAATTGTTGTGGTCTCAGTAAAACTAATACTCCAGACTATTTGATGTATCTAGAAACTGAGTCGACTTTTAAATGTTTTCTTGCAGGTCCGTCTGGGTCTATAGGACCTACCCGTAAGTCAAAACTATTTCTTGCCATTAACTGAAGCCATTTCATAGCAAGGCCAATCGCACTTTGATTATGGCGACTGGTCGAAATTTATGTAAAGCGCAACTTTTATAATGGAAATAATAGAATGTTTTGATTCTTTAATTAAGAACAATATTAAAATGTCGAATAGTGTAGAGCTATACATTATCATTATTCGTGCTGCTTTATTATTATCATGTCACTTCCTTTAAGCGTGACGCCAATTTTTACCTGGAACTCACAATCTTAAAGCCGCGTTGATGCCCAAGACGCTGTGTTCTAAAGCAAAACAATGGTATAGATTACTGGTATTCGATGTAGGCCTATGCCAAAAAGTATAGGACCGTTAGTCTAAACTAGTCTTTGACAATAATACGGGATTTTTTGTAGCAAGGCCAATGGCATTTTGATGAAGGTTTCTTGCGGAGAAAGACTGATTATTCAAATTGATTCATAATAATATTTGGATGGTTTTATCTGTGCATTGAGAACTTGCAATGTAATGTAATGTAAAGAAGCAAATATATAGCGCCGCTCAACTCAACAGCGCTGTCAACGGGCGTCTGTGCGTGGGAACAGAAATGTCTTAAGGCGTCTCCGAAACTGGCAAAGTGAAAGGGTCAGTAACTCCAGGCGCAGGGACTGGGGAAGACCGTTCCAAGCTGAAGGGCCAACATAGGCAAAGCTCTGCGACTGGGCCGTGGCAGAGCGCTTACGGAACAACAAGAAGGCCGCGAGTGAAAGATTGCAGGAAAGCCAGTAGGCAGTTGCGCATAAGGGAAATGGTTTTAAACTGTATGCGCTGTTGAACAGGGAGCCAATGAAGTATGAGCCGAATGCAGCATGAAACATTATTGGCAAATTTGGGATGCCACCTACCAGACGAGCAGCGGCATTAAGAATAGACTGGAGTTTGAGAGAATTGGCGGAAGAAAGACCAATCAATGTATGCAGCATACATTCCAAATTCCACCCGAGTAAATATCACGGCATGGACTAAAGTAGTGATAGCATGAGGTGTGAGAGAGCTACGAATATAACGAATTTGACGCATATGGTAAAAGCAGGATCTAGAAACTGAGTGGGTCTGATGACTGAAAGAAGGGTAGTATCCAAGACAATTTCCAGATCACGAAGGGAAGATGAAAACCTCAATGTGGGGAAACCTGAGATGGAGAGAAACTGAATTATTTTCTCAAGCTGCAGGCGACCACCAAGCTAGATGAATTGTTTCTTATCCGAGACGGTAAGAGCAGAGCCAAGCATCTATGGCAGATAAAGCCTCTAGTAAGCGCACAGCCATTTGAACTGCAGAAGCTGGACCACGAAGAAGGGCCCGAGTATCTTCAACAAACTGATGTGACAAAAAGCCAAACTACGGGAAAATGCCTCCGAGGTCCGTATTATGTAATATGATGAATAGCAAGGGCGTATGAAAAGAGCCTTGAGGGAGACCGTATGGGACAGTGACCCAGAGATTCCGCTCAGAGCCAAAAATCACAGATATAGATTTATCAGAAAGAAACGATTGGAGCCATAGAAGGGTCCTATCTGTGGTGCAAAAATATATAGATAGCCGACTAAGAAGCATAGAATTGTCGACTGTGTCAACATGGCCATTGTCAAAGGCTTCGAAGACTTCGGTTAACAGTCTAACCTGAAAAGTTTCTGTAGAATGGAATTTCCTGAATCCAGGTTGAAACTGGGGCATGAGGGAGTTAAAGTCAAATTAGTGAACCAGTTGGAAAGCGACACATTTCTCCAGGAGCTTGGAGAGAAAAGATAGGTTACAAATAGGCTTGAAGTTAGCAGAGATCCTGGGATCTGGACCCTGCTATTTAATGGAGGGAAAGACAACAGCACATTTGTGTAGTTCTGGAATAGAACCCTGGGTCAAAGAAGCATTACAAAGCAGTTGCAAAAAAGGCGCAAAATCGTCAATAAAGTCATTCAGTAGAAACTAGACGGCAGCAGGTCCAGTTCACAGGACTTCTGTAACGAATCCTGAACTTACTGAAACAGTTTGGTCAGAGGCTATCTATAAAGATCATCATTATTCGTACTGCTGTTGACTTTCATTTCAAAACAAATATATCAATTAATGCTTGCTGAACCACAAGTCGATATAGTAAAAAAAATCCAAATAAATGGTCATATCAATTTTGTTAATATATTTCTAAATATTTTCTTTGAGGACATTAATGATTGTCTCCTCAAAGTTTGACGCCAGTATGTGCCTGCATCCCCCATTCTTTGGGCCTCTCCGATTCCCATGACGTTGTGACCTAAAGTCTTAAAAGAAATTATACAGAATATATATTCAACTGCAACAATTTGCGCAGCAACACTTATTACTAATGATTGTGTTTCTGCGACAGGTCCACCTGGATCTACTCGACCTACTCGTGAGTGCAAACTCGTTTTTACCGATAACACACATGTTTTTATAACAAGGCCCGTCGCAAATTCCTAAAGACGTGTGGTGCAATGTAAAGATCATAGTAATTTCGCACAATATTAATGGAATTTTAAGTTAGAATGTATATCATATAGGAAAACAATAATCCTGTGGATATTGCAGATCAATAAGCCTGTATGGACGCCCTGACGCCACTGAATTAGACCTAGTGACTAGTGTTTATTAAAACACATTGCTAAAGACACGATTGTGGCATCGCGAGCTCTGTTAATTATTCAGACGTGTGTCCATTTCCTAATGCCTAGCATGAATTTCAATGTAGGCCCTATGCGCGCACATCGACCATATTATAGGCATCTGTGCATAAAGCGTGATTAAGATCACACATAATATGCGAACAGAAAGCCGTAAGTAGCTGGCCACAGTTCAACGTTTCCTGTATAATAACGAACTTATCAGAACCAAATTTTTTATTTAACTTTCATAGATATTTTGAGGTGAAGTTCGGATGACAGTTGCATCAATGCTGTCTCGTTTCAGAGCCGCCTCCTTGCGTAGTTGAAGATATATTGACACGCCCAGATGACAAACCAACGATAGATTCGACAAATCCAACAGATAATCCGAACCTGAGTTCAGGTGACAGTTTGACTTGGGAATCTAGCCCGCCAGCCAGCATCAGTGTAACCTTCAATGTGCCCGAGCGAGTGATGCGAGTGGAAGTTGAAGATGTGACCGGAACAACACAAGTCACCGTTATTCTCGAAAGTAACGACACACCGGTGGGACAAGTTGACATAGACACTACCGACAGCGTGAGTATTTTAAATGCGTTCTGTCGACCTTTGTTACCTTGTAATAAAAAGTGATTTCACGTTTGGAGACATTTATTTGAAATGGCTTCGTGTTCAAGTTTCTGATATGTATTTTACTCTCGGCGCATGTTGCGGGTACGTTATCGAAAGTAGCTACATCATTGTGATTTCTATAAATGGGCAACTTCTTTTTACTATTTGCGTATACACGCCAAGAGCATGAAATGTTTAGTTCAATCGACAATTTATTCTCCAACTTTGCGAGCACATTTAAAACCCTGACATTTAAATTCTTTGGTAGGCCTATGTTGAACAAGATGTAGTTAAAGGACTGAAGTAGTTATATTTTCTGTTGTCGTTGTATTAAACAGCCCACTGATGTCGTCGCCAATTTTCCCGATGGTCCTACTACCAACACAGTTCATATAACATTCGACTCAACTGACGAAAACACTCCTACGACTGTCACGGATCTTAAAATTTTTGTGTGTGGAGTTTCCAGTAAGTGATCGAAGTGTATATAAAATTATTATGAACATATTGTTGTTGCAGTAGCAACCTGTGTAATAAAAAGGACTTCCTAATGTATAGGCCTACGTCTACCGTTCCAAATACATCGACCGACTTGCATTGTGAGAATTTTAATAGGTTTTGTTGTTGTTATTATTACCGAAATTTGATATTGCCCTTCTTCCAACATCTTTTGCTCAGAAGTGCACACGCCTCGCCGGCGAAACTGCAGTTGCACTGCAGAGCAATTATTGTGCGCGAATTTTCTTTGAGGCGAATAACGTTCGTGTCGTATTCCCGAGTTTTGACGCCAGTTTTTGCCTGCAATTCACACACTTAAAGCTTTGTCAGTGGCATTGGTGCTGTGCTCTAGATAAATTCATAATAAATTATATAACTTTATACACACAGAAAGAATTGCAGCTATTAAAATGTGATTTGCTGCAGGTACACCTCAAACTACTGAACCAATTCGTAAGTCTGAACTATTTTTTGTCAATGACACTAGTCTTTCACAGATTGTCGATTGGACCTTTTGGAACAGAGTAGCCTGTAGTTATTGATATCATTTTACTGTTTTCACTGCTCTATTCATTCTCAATTAGTACACAGCTTACTGGTGATATGGAAAATAGACATGGGCTGCAGGTAATAATTTATCGTGCAAACAAGCAATTGCTTATATGAAAATGTATGTTGTTGCAGGTCCACCAAAATCTACTGGACCTACTCGTAAGTTAAAACTATTCCTTGCTGTTAACCGAAGCCATTTCGTAACACGCCCAGTAGCAAATTGCTTTATGGCGACTGGTCGAATTTTATGTAAAGCGCGATTTTTATGATATAAATAATAGAATGTTTTGATTCCTTAATTGAGAACAATCATAGAATGTTTAACATTTTAGAGATATAAATTACCATTATTCGTGCTGCTTTATTATTATCATGTCATTTCCTGTAAGCGTTAAGTCATTTTATACCTGGAACCCACAATCTTAAAACCGTGCAGATGCCCAAGAGGCTGTGTTAAAAAGCAAAGTAATGGTATAGATTACCGGTATTCGATGTTGGCCCAAACCAAAACGATTTGGACCGTGTAATGTGCAACAATTCTGTCTCATTTCAGAGCCGCCTCCTTGCGTAGTTGAAGATATATTGACACGCCCAGATGACAAACCAACGATAGATTCGACAAATCCAACAGATAATCCGAACCTGAGTTCAGGTGACAGTTTGACTTGGGAATCTAGCCCGCCAGCCAGCATCAGTGTAACCTTCAATGTGCCCGAGCGAGTGATGCGAGTGGAAGTTGAAGATGTGACCGGAACAACACAAGTCACCGTTATTCTCGAAAGTAACGACACACCGGTGGGACAAGTTGACATAGACACTACCGACAGCGTGAGTATTTTAAATGCGTTCTGTCGACCTTTGTTACCTTGTAATAAAAAGTGATTTCACGTTTGGAGACATTTATTTGAAATGGCTTCGTGTTCAAGTTTCTGATATGTATTTTACTCTCGGCGCATGTTGCGGGTACGTTATCGAAAGTAGCTACATCATTGTGATTTCTATAAATGGGCAACTTCTTTTTACTATTTGCGTATACACGCCAAGAGCATGAAATGTTTAGTTCAATCGACAATTTATTCTCCAACTTTGCGAGCACATTTAAAACCCTGACATTTAAATTCTTTGGTAGGCCTATGTTGAACAAGATGTAGTTAAAGGACTGAAGTAGTTATATTTTCTGTTGTCGTTGTATTAAACAGCCCACTGATGTCGTCGCCAATTTTCCCGATGGTCCTACTACCAACACAGTTCATATAACATTCGACTCAACTGACGAAAACACTCCTACGACTGTCACGGATCTTAAAATTTTTGTGTGTGGAGTTTCCAGTAAGTGATCGAAGTGTATATAAAATTATTATGAACATATTGTTGTTGCAGTAGCAACCTGTGTAATAAAAAGGACTTCCTAATGTATAGGCCTACGTCTACCGTTCCAAATACATCGACCGACTTGCATTGTGAGAATTTTAATAGGTTTTGTTGTTGTTATTATTACCGAAATTTGATATTGCCCTTCTTCCAACATCTTTTGCTCAGAAGTGCACACGCCTCGCCGGCGAAACTGCAGTTGCACTGCAGAGCAATTATTGTGCGCGAATTTTCTTTGAGGCGAATAACGTTCGTGTCGTATTCCCGAGTTTTGACGCCAGTTTTTGCCTGCAATTCACACACTTAAAGCTTTGTCAGTGGCATTGGTGCTGTGCTCTAGATAAATTCATAATAAATTATATAACTTTATACACACAGAAAGAATTGCAGCTATTAAAATGTGATTTGCTGCAGGTACACCTCAAACTACTGAACCAATTCGTAAGTCTGAACTATTTTTTGTCAATGACACTAGTCTTTCACAGATTGTCGATTGGACCTTTTGGAACAGAGTAGCCTGTAGTTATTGATATCATTTTACTGTTTTCACTGCTCTATTCATTCTCAATTAGTACACAGCTTACTGGTGATATGGAAAATAGACATGGGCTGCAGGTAATAATTTATCGTGCAAACAAGCAATTGCTTATATGAAAATGTATGTTGTTGCAGGTCCACCAAAATCTACTGGACCTACTCGTAAGTTAAAACTATTCCTTGCTGTTAACCGAAGCCATTTCGTAACACGCCCAGTAGCAAATTGCTTTATGGCGACTGGTCGAATTTTATGTAAAGCGCGATTTTTATGATATAAATAATAGAATGTTTTGATTCCTTAATTGAGAACAATCATAGAATGTTTAACATTTTAGAGATATAAATTACCATTATTCGTGCTGCTTTATTATTATCATGTCATTTCCTGTAAGCGTTAAGTCATTTTATACCTGGAACCCACAATCTTAAAACCGTGCAGATGCCCAAGAGGCTGTGTTAAAAAGCAAAGTAATGGTATAGATTACCGGTATTCGATGTTGGCCCAAACCAAAACGATTTGGACCGTGTAATGTGCAACAATTCTGTCTCATTTCAGAGCCGCCTCCTTGCGTAGTTGAAGATATATTGACACGCCCAGATGACAAACCAACGATAGATTCGACAAATCCAACAGATAATCCGAACCTGAGTTCAGGTGACAGTTTGACTTGGGAATCTAGCCCGCCAGCCAGCATCAGTGTAACCTTCAATGTGCCCGAGCGAGTGATGCGAGTGGAAGTTGAAGATGTGACCGGAACAACACAAGTCACCGTTATTCTCGAAAGTAACGACACACCGGTGGGACAAGTTGACATAGACACTACCGACAGCGTGAGTATTTTAAATGCGTTCTGTCGACCTTTGTTACCTTGTAATAAAAAGTGATTTCACGTTTGGAGACATTTATTTGAAATGGCTTCGTGTTCAAGTTTCTGATATGTATTTTACTCTCGGCGCATGTTGCGGGTACGTTATCGAAAGTAGCTACATCATTGTGATTTCTATAAATGGGCAACTTCTTTTTACTATTTGCGTATACACGCCAAGAGCATGAAATGTTTAGTTCAATCGACAATTTATTCTCCAACTTTGCGAGCACATTTAAAACCCTGACATTTAAATTCTTTGGTAGGCCTATGTTGAACAAGATGTAGTTAAAGGACTGAAGTAGTTATATTTTCTGTTGTCGTTGTATTAAACAGCCCACTGATGTCGTCGCCAATTTTCCCGATGGTCCTACTACCAACACAGTTCATATAACATTCGACTCAACTGACGAAAACACTCCTACGACTGTCACGGATCTTAAAATTTTTGTGTGTGGAGTTTCCAGTAAGTGATCGAAGTGTATATAAAATTATTATGAACATATTGTTGTTGCAGTAGCAACCTGTGTAATAAAAAGGACTTCCTAATGTATAGGCCTACGTCTACCGTTCCAAATACATCGACCGACTTGCATTGTGAGAATTTTAATAGGTTTTGTTGTTGTTATTATTACCGAAATTTGATATTGCCCTTCTTCCAACATCTTTTGCTCAGAAGTGCACACGCCTCGCCGGCGAAACTGCAGTTGCACTGCAGAGCAATTATTGTGCGCGAATTTTCTTTGAGGCGAATAACGTTCGTGTCGTATTCCCGAGTTTTGACGCCAGTTTTTGCCTGCAATTCACACACTTAAAGCTTTGTCAGTGGCATTGGTGCTGTGCTCTAGATAAATTCATAATAAATTATATAACTTTATACACACAGAAAGAATTGCAGCTATTAAAATGTGATTTGCTGCAGGTACACCTCAAACTACTGAACCAATTCGTAAGTCTGAACTATTTTTTGTCAATGACACTAGTCTTTCACAGATTGTCGATTGGACCTTTTGGAACAGAGTAGCCTGTAGTTATTGATATCATTTTACTGTTTTCACTGCTCTATTCATTCTCAATTAGTACACAGCTTACTGGTGATATGGAAAATAGACATGGGCTGCAGGTAATAATTTATCGTGCAAACAAGCAATTGCTTATATGAAAATGTATGTTGTTGCAGGTCCACCAAAATCTACTGGACCTACTCGTAAGTTAAAACTATTCCTTGCTGTTAACCGAAGCCATTTCGTAACACGCCCAGTAGCAAATTGCTTTATGGCGACTGGTCGAATTTTATGTAAAGCGCGATTTTTATGATATAAATAATAGAATGTTTTGATTCCTTAATTGAGAACAATCATAGAATGTTTAACATTTTAGAGATATAAATTACCATTATTCGTGCTGCTTTATTATTATCATGTCATTTCCTGTAAGCGTTAAGTCATTTTATACCTGGAACCCACAATCTTAAAACCGTGCAGATGCCCAAGAGGCTGTGTTAAAAAGCAAAGTAATGGTATAGATTACCGGTATTCGATGTTGGCCCAAACCAAAACGATTTGGACCGTGTAATGTGCAACAATTCTGTCTCATTTCAGAGCCGCCTCCTTGCGTAGTTGAAGATATATTGACACGCCCAGATGACAAACCAACGATAGATTCGACAAATCCAACAGATAATCCGAACCTGAGTTCAGGTGACAGTTTGACTTGGGAATCTAGCCCGCCAGCCAGCATCAGTGTAACCTTCAATGTGCCCGAGCGAGTGATGCGAGTGGAAGTTGAAGATGTGACCGGAACAACACAAGTCACCGTTATTCTCGAAAGTAACGACACACCGGTGGGACAAGTTGACATAGACACTACCGACAGCGTGAGTATTTTAAATGCGTTCTGTCGACCTTTGTTACCTTGTAATAAAAAGTGATTTCACGTTTGGAGACATTTATTTGAAATGGCTTCGTGTTCAAGTTTCTGATATGTATTTTACTCTCGGCGCATGTTGCGGGTACGTTATCGAAAGTAGCTACATCATTGTGATTTCTATAAATGGGCAACTTCTTTTTACTATTTGCGTATACACGCCAAGAGCATGAAATGTTTAGTTCAATCGACAATTTATTCTCCAACTTTGCGAGCACATTTAAAACCCTGACATTTAAATTCTTTGGTAGGCCTATGTTGAACAAGATGTAGTTAAAGGACTGAAGTAGTTATATTTTCTGTTGTCGTTGTATTAAACAGCCCACTGATGTCGTCGCCAATTTTCCCGATGGTCCTACTACCAACACAGTTCATATAACATTCGACTCAACTGACGAAAACACTCCTACGACTGTCACGGATCTTAAAATTTTTGTGTGTGGAGTTTCCAGTAAGTGATCGAAGTGTATATAAAATTATTATGAACATATTGTTGTTGCAGTAGCAACCTGTGTAATAAAAAGGACTTCCTAATGTATAGGCCTACGTCTACCGTTCCAAATACATCGACCGACTTGCATTGTGAGAATTTTAATAGGTTTTGTTGTTGTTATTATTACCGAAATTTGATATTGCCCTTCTTCCAACATCTTTTGCTCAGAAGTGCACACGCCTCGCCGGCGAAACTGCAGTTGCACTGCAGAGCAATTATTGTGCGCGAATTTTCTTTGAGGCGAATAACGTTCGTGTCGTATTCCCGAGTTTTGACGCCAGTTTTTGCCTGCAATTCACACACTTAAAGCTTTGTCAGTGGCATTGGTGCTGTGCTCTAGATAAATTCATAATAAATTATATAACTTTATACACACAGAAAGAATTGCAGCTATTAAAATGTGATTTGCTGCAGGTACACCTCAAACTACTGAACCAATTCGTAAGTCTGAACTATTTTTTGTCAATGACACTAGTCTTTCACAGATTGTCGATTGGACCTTTTGGAACAGAGTAGCCTGTAGTTATTGATATCATTTTACTGTTTTCACTGCTCTATTCATTCTCAATTAGTACACAGCTTACTGGTGATATGGAAAATAGACATGGGCTGCAGGTAATAATTTATCGTGCAAACAAGCAATTGCTTATATGAAAATGTATGTTGTTGCAGGTCCACCAAAATCTACTGGACCTACTCGTAAGTGTAAACTATTTTTTGCCTATTGATGAAACGAATATTGCTAAAGAGAAGCTGGATTGATGAGATAATACCGCATAAATGGACGCGGTATGAACAGAAAGCTGTGTAACTAGGAGTTTGATTGATTAGGCCTACTTCGATGGATATCCATCAATACGGTCGCGCACAAAAGATCGCACCTCAAAAGAACCCGAGCCAAAGCTCTGTTGCTCTACTATGGGCGTGTAGGGACAATGTGCTCTCCGCCCTTCCACACAATGTGAACTCCTTGTTGTTCCTCGTAAACGAACTGCCTGCTAATCCTTCCTTAGACGACAGGAGCGTCTCCAGCTCATTAATTATGATTAATTGGAAGAAGGATCGATGAAAATAATGCCTCGAAATTGTTTGACATCGGCGATGTGTTGGGCGATCTTTGTGTCGCGATCTTTTGTGCGTTAATTTTCTAGAATTTCGGGCAGCACATCTGAACATTGAACCCTCACTTTTTGGCCTGGAATAGTTCAGGCGCTTCACCTGAACTTTTCTAAAAGTGTTCCTGCAAGTTAAAACTATTGCTTGCTGTTAATCGAAGCCATTTCATAACTCGCCCAGTCGCAAATTGCTTTATGGCGACTGGTTGAATTTTATGTAAAGAGCAATTTTTATGATATAAATAATAGAATGTTATGATTCCTTAATGGAGAACAATAGTAAAATGTTTAACAATATACAGCTATAAATTATCATTATTCCTGCTGCTTTATTATTATCGGGTCACTCCGTCAGCGTGACGCCAATTTTTACCTGGAACTCACAATCTTAAAGCCGCGCAGATACCCAAGACGCTGTGTTCTAAAGCAAAACAATGGTATAGATTGTATACTGTTTAAAATATACTGTTTAAAATACGGGATATTTTATAGCAAACCCAATGGCATTTTGATGAAGGTTTCTCGTGGAGAGAAATATTGATTGTTTAAACCGATGTAAATAATTAAACCGATGCATAATAATTATAATATTTGAATGGTTTTATCAGTGCATTGAGAACTTAAAACAGTTTGGCCAGTGACGATCTAAAAAGATTATTATTATTCGTACTGCTGCTGACTTTCATTTCAAGAAACATATCAATTAATGCACACTGAACCACAAGTGTCGATAATATGGTAAAAAATAAATATTCATGTTAATTTCGTTTAATATGTTTCTAAGAATTTCCTTTGAGGACATTAATGAAAATCGTGTCGTTTACACAAAGTTTGACGCCAGTATTTGCCTGTACCCCCTACACTTTGCGCCTCGCCGATTCCCATGGCGCTGTGCCCTAAAGTCCTAAACAAAAGAGTTTATAAAGAATATTTATCTGCGCAGCAACAATTACTACTAATGAATATGTATTGTTACAGGACCACCTGGATCTACTCGACCTACTCGTAAGTCGAAACTGATCTTTTCTAAAACACGTGCATTTTTTAACAAGACAGTCGCAGTTGGTAAAGACGACCATTAAGTTCATTGTGTTTATAACTTTATGAACCATTTGGATCTAATCGACCTACTCGTAAGTCAAGAATGTTCTGCCCTAAAGCACATTGTACATTCTTGTTTATGCAAGAAGAGCAACAGGATTGTTTGGCAAGTAGGATCGAGCAATGATCATTAATCATGCTGCTCTTAATTTTCATTTAAAAATACAAATACCTTATCGATAAAGCACTGTGAACACCAGGTCAAAAACAGAGTACACTACACAATTTATGTGTTTTGTTTCAGCTCCTCCAGTAGTAACTACGGGTCCTCCAGGTACTGATGCATGTTATGCGTTTTATTTTCATTAATCATAGACTTCTCAATTTCATTGGATAATTAGCCATCATTTGGCATCCGACATTTTAGTTGTACGCGCAAAAATTATGCAGAAATTTCGATTAATTAGGTTGGTTAGACATACGTTCAGTTAGCTCCTCTGCCCCCATAGATTATCTTCTCGATTAAAGTGCATTGTTCGCATTTCAAATTTGTCAGAAACAGGATAGGATTCCATATTCCAGCAGAGCTACTTTATCCATTCTTAAGTCGGGAACGATTGCACATGCGATTGTGAAAGTGATGCTTGTAGAAGATATTCAGCGATCGTAGCCTCGTTTTGAATTCAAAATCTATCGATACTATTAGTGTAACCCAGTGCTACTGATTACCTTAATAGTATCAATGCATGAGCAGATTGTTGAATGTATCATATGCGAACCTGTAAAGATATTCCTTCTGTGTTATTCAGTTTTCTGTACGATGGACGATATTCAACCGGGCGAGAAAGTATGGATTGAAATAGATAATATACCCGGGCTTACTAGCGGCGATGAAGTTCTTAACCCAGGAGACACAATCAAAGTCGACGACGTTGTTAAGAAGGGTGATTGCGAAGAATGGTAAGATGGAAGCCAGTTTTGTTTAATTTCAAACGGAACCTGCAATGAATGTTAACCTGAAGAGATTGATTTATGAGTTTTGTCACTTTGGAATGATTAATTGTATTGATCCATTTTTATTGTTGCATAGGGAGCTCTACAATAATTTGTGACGTGTCTGAAATCACTTCTTCAGCCTGAATTGTTATGATACGCCGCTGCTTACTGTATCTCAAAAAAGGGTTGCTAGACTTGAGGACCGCGGGTCCCTTTAAGACCTTTTTCTTTCCTATTGTTCTCACTCCTGTTTATTTTCAATGTAGGCATTTTACTAAAATGAGCTTCTGCTCTGATCAATAAAAGCATATTATGCAACTTGTCTGGTCTTATGGGCAGGTTTCTACTGATGGCCTCTGAAATACCATCACTATTAGGCCTCGAGATTTCCTGCTGAATTAATGATTTATGTTGTAATAAATTTTAGTTCCTTTTTGGTTATCCGTAAATTCAAAGAAGCCGAGATCAATCGATTGAAATCTTTGACGATGATTCGATTAATCAATCGTTAAAGTCTACATCCATACTTTATATTTTACTGATTTTTAAGGACTGCCTGTTTGACATTTTAGCATTTGTGAAATGGACGGTGGTCTCGTATGTCATGTTAGTATGATTAGAATTTCGTTCTTATGCACCTTCTTTGAATAATCTAGTTACAAATAATAATTAATATCTGCAACGCCAAATTGTATCTTTATGAAGTTTAACGTTTCGGTGGTTTGCCATTTAGTAGTAATTGTTATATGAACCGTGGATATCTCTGTGAAACTTCATGGCTTCAAACGTTTAGACATGTGAGCAAATAACGTAAATACAATACAATGCAACTGAAATTTGGTAGCGCCTTTCTTATAATCAGCTCAGAAATGCACATAGCAACGGAAAGACACAAGTCCTGCTCGAGTTTTCAATATTTGGTCACTCTACTTATAGTTTGGTCATATGACTTTATTTGGACATCTTCTTTTTAGCCTGTTGCTGCGAGCTGGACGAATGAAACTGCGCCATGCTTGAGTCATATTTGCAGAGACGGCGAATTAGATGTTGTCGACAAGACTAAAAGCTGCGACTGTGAAGAGGTGTGTTGAAGCAAATCTGAAATACATGTATCATCACTATTAGTTTGTATCGCAAGTGATGGGCAATTCAAGTTCGAATTGTCTTGATCGCACACTGCCAGCTGCAGCGCTCCTTTTGGGCCAAAATAGAATCGTGTCGCCAGTTATATTATGTTGGATATTCTGCCTTGGCTTCCATTTTGTAAGCCGTTTATTTTCGAGATAATATTATCACTCTGGCCTGCCTATGCCATCTTGACCGTGAGCAGGCACTTCGGGCAGCCCTTTGTAATATAGACCACTGTTGGCCGAAATCGGGAGCGGGCACGGGGCCTAGATTGGTCCATTCTGCTTTTAAGACAGCATTGCAAAACCTCGCATCCTCTTTAATAAGACCTTGGGTTTGAAATGGGCTCGAACGGGTGCTACACGCGTTATCTAGATCATGTTTTTTTGCGTTTTATGGCCATTTGAAAACTTATACTTTTGTCCAGGCTGGTGGAGGCTGTAATCGCTTCCGAATTCCTTGACAGCGCGCTTATTGACATTTCTGATATTTTCGAATGAATGAATGAACGAATGACTAATAATTTATATCACAAGTGTTAACGAAGACATGTATGAATCGATTGAATGTGCGTCTGTATCAAAGGGGGTTAGGGTGCTAAGTGCAAATCTACCGAGTGATTACATTTGAATCAAAGTTTGCAAAACAAGTAATTTGAATAATAAATGAACACTCTCCGAATCAGTTGATTTACCGAATTGAGATCTTTGTTTTGGCCATCATCGTCTGCATATTGTAATTGTATTTGATATCCATCTGAGGAATTCTCATTTGATGCCGTTAATGTCTGAAAGTCCAAAGCCATTGTGGTTTAACACAGATAAATTTTCCGAGAGCTTGCGCAAGCACGACAAGTGTTATAGGTTATTAAGTTGTGATAGAATATTTCGCTACACACCGGCATCAATGATGCTCTTGAAATTAGTTTCACACTTTCACATTTTTAGTGTACGGGCAATTAGCTCTTTTTACTATATCGCTTTTGCCTTGTCGGTTCTGTTTCTGACAGGATGAAACCTTAGTTGAAAGCGATGCTCCGGAATGTTGTAGATGCCAACCGCCAGGTACATACTGTTTGTAGAATTAGGAAAGGTGTGCTTATATTGGCAGATTGAATGAGTTACTTTTACCTTCAGTATGGTAGTTTCGCCGTGTGTGATCCTTAACTCTTTGACTGCCTGCCATAAAATCTGCGACATGATCTTCTTGCCCTGTTTTTGTCGTTATTAATTTTAGTCACGGATCATTATTTTTAGGCTTAGTAGGCTCTGTGATTAGTAAGTTATGTAGTGCCGGTGTGCAAGACACAATATTTTGTAGCTTCTCGTCTAGATCTTTGTCTCTAACCTACTCGTCATCTTTTTATGCACTGTACAATAACAGCATTAACACAATGCAATAGAAAACACAAGAATAATTCCGGGTTTAGTTCTTTAGCTTGGTCATTCGATATCGTTTTATCACCAAATGCCACATGTTGCTCACTTCATGTATCAAAAGTCCTGCCCTTGACCAAATCGATGGATCATCCTACATTTGTCACCATTATAACGTCGCTTTTGCTTGCGATTGAATTTTGTTAATTTACATTGCGTTTACGGTTACGTTCTGATTTATTTTGTAGATTACTGTTTGATGACAACCAACGATATACCTGCAGACATACCGGTTTGGATAGAAAAGGACAACGTTCCCGGGCCGACTGATGGGGATACACCTGTTAAGCCAGGAGACAAACTGGAACCTACGGATGTTGTTCAGCAAGGAAACTGCAAAAGATGGCAAGAATGACCTTCAGTGTTGACCATTTTGATACCGATTTTTGTATTGACGATATACAGTCTGCTTGATTGTAATTCATGAAGTCCGCGTTGGAAATTTATCGTATTAGCCAACAGTGTATGGCGTCTCTTGCTGTATCGCGGATTGGGATTTGCCCGGATTGCCACTGCCTGAGTGCGAGTTATGCCTTGGTTAAATTTCGCCTCTTCTATGAAGATTTTGTATTGTTTAAATGCAGATTCGACTTTCCATATGCGTGCGATAGTAGATGATTCTTGCTTATATGGAATAAATAACCCTTGCGTTTTGACTATAATATATGCGCATCTTGTTTTCAGCGTTTGTGAACCAGGAAAAGGTCTTACATGCACGGTGAGTTTATTTCTATTGAAGAATAAAGCAGCACGTGGGTTTTCGATTTCAATCTAGCGTATAATTATAATAAACAATGAACAATGTTTCTGATAACAATTCAGGCCTGTAATGCTTAGGATATTTTTACACCTACTTTTTATGGTCAAATAGATATTAAAATCAGCTCGTGTGAGTCTTTACCAAACAATTAATGTCCGTTTTCAGGATGTTGTTGGAACGTGGAGCCCTCCGGATAACCAATGTATTGTCTACTCTTGCGACAATGAACTGGTTGTGGACAGGTCCAAAACCTGCAACTGTCCTGAGGTAGGAACACGCTTTCTTGGTTTTGCTATGCAGGCCACTCAATATGCTGATTATCGTGTTTTATATGCATGTAAGATAGATTGCACATTATTTATTATGTATTCTAGCATATTGTTTGCATGAATTGTTGCTGCGTGGCCTATTATAACTCATTTCCTGGAAGAACTAGCACATTTTATTAGAAAACTGAGCAGTCTGCGTTGCCCGCTCTTGACAATAACTGGCTGTGGAGTCATGTATGTGAGCAATATTAATGATTTCTGTGACATTGGTAAAGGCAATGCATATTGTCCATGCTCTCTAGCCATTCAATTTACACTCTTGGCTGATCACAGTGGTGCAACCGAAGACACTAATGACTGCGTAGAATGCATCAGATCTGTTTCTTACATCTCTGTCTTGTAGGACGCTCCTTCAGAAAAGGCCGATTATCCACAATGCTGCGTATGTCCGTCTACAACACCAGGTGACTAGAATTGTGCATATTCTAAAAACATTAGTCTTGATACACAAACAGCATCACGGAAGTAGTACTTACGATTAGAAAGATTTTAAAAGTTGTTGACTTTATTGCCATGTAAAGTATACGATGCCCTATTTCTGTGCATCTTATTTTCAACTTAAATATATTTCATGAGAATGTTAATTTGTACTGATATTGGATATAAATCGGTGTCATTTGCATTTCAAGCGCATGTCACGCTTTCTTTACATTCTCAGTTACTAATGATCAAAGTTTCCGGGGTCTTTTTGGCATGGGTTTTGACTGATAATGTTTAGACTGTTTATTATTATGAACATCGTAGGCGTGTCTTCTACATTGTACTTAATTATTTTCCACAGGGGACTGCACAGCGTCAGTTGATCAGCTGTCTCTGGATGACAAAGCTTGGACCGATACAAACGATGATGTTCAGGATGGGGACAAGATTAAACTTGGAGAAGTCTTACACATTGGCGAATGCAATGAATGGTGAGATGAATAGATATTGACACACAAAGTTGGCTTTTGTTTAAATTCGGCATTTATGCAACCGTGTATGCTTTTTCGCTCTATCAACGCTGTATTATTTTCGAACCTCCTAAAGTTAACCTTGTGACATTGACGATCATACAGCCAAACACGTGATATTCCAGTGCTTCGCAATGAAACAGTTTAATTGTATGTGTGCTTACCGTTTTGTGATATGTGACCTTTATTTTTAAACTTATCATGAATGAGTTCACGATGACGCAGAATGGCCTTCAACCGATTGATTTTCGTCATCAGTCGGAACTTAGCCTTTGCTAAACGCCGATTGTAACCATTCAATTCTGCTGATGGTAATATCATTCGACACCAGATATCGTAAATACATCGTCATCGGCAAATGGTATTGGCAGTGTGAATAGATACCAGCTTAACACTATGCGCCTGAGATTATCAAACGGAGTTTATCCAGCTGATGAATAATTGCTGTCGCTTCTTTCACTTGTTTTTCATTTGTTGACCCATCATCTGCATTTTGTAATGTGATTCTATATAGATTGATCATTTTATTATAGCGTATGCACCGCGAAAGACACGTTTAACTGTTACGTAAGTATTTGGTTTATTTAACTGGACCATGTTATTTTAAGTGTTTTTAAGATTATAGGCTGCATGAGATCAACGCACGAATGCTGATTTGCACAATAAACTGAATGCAATAATTGAATGGAAATTGAATGCAATTTTATCTTAATTACGACTGAGTTCGATCTTAGTTTTTTTCTCATCCACTACTGATTAAGTTTCAGATAAGGTGGTTTCGGGCAGATTCAGAGAAAGAAGATTTACTTTAGACGACAGCTTAATATTTATGTTTGGGTCAACATACAGGAATTATGAGTTTTATTAGTATGATTTCTACATGATTTAAAGAAGTGTATTAATTTAATCGGAGTTCATTTTTAGAAAAAAAACTTCCGTTCGAAGTATGTATTTGTCATATTATGGGGAACTATGTTTTCTTCATTATGTTTATCATTTTAATATGAAGCCAATATTTATAATTATGGCGTCTAGCTCATAATCGTACTGTTTACATGCATGTTGGTGCATACCGAGTTGATACACGTGGCCATCTGTTTTCTCTTTAAGCCAACACCTGGATTGATATCTGAAGAGGGATGCACGTCCAAAGTATGTGACTCTAATGGCAAAGTGATCACCACCGATAAGACTGGATCCTGCGTTTGTGCAGAGGTTGGTGAACATTTTCGAAGGCATCTATTGCATTACACAACAGAGAAATGAATTTCCTAAATTATTTTCTTATAACTTACAATAACTGCTTGCCGTGTATTTTTATGAAGCCGTACTTTTGATGATAGAATGATGACCGAAATTTGTAAGACATTCTGCGATCATTCTTTAGGCAGTTTGTCCGTCGGTAGATGCCATTCGTAAAAATAATTTACCTAGTCGTTTTGTTTTTTCAGGGTTACACACTTGTTCAATTGCCGGATGAACCGTGCTGCAAATGCGAGACACGTAATTATTAAATGTTCTTAATATTTGCTGCTTTTGTTTTGCTAACCTACATCTGGTGGCTGATTGACAGTATAAGAACACATATGATATATTTATTCAATGATGCAGGCTCTCATACACATCTGGTTGCTAGAATTATTTGATGACAGCAAGTCTCATGTGACAACTAGGTGTGGAACCATCGAGTCTTCCAATGTCTGGTGCTCTGATGTATCTGTTTCTTCTCACAACGAGCGTCTGACATTGGCCTACAATCACATACAGTCTAAAATTGAATCTAAGTTAAACTCTTGGCTTTCCATTTTTCATCCAGCAATGTGGCTTCAATTAATATCCACAGCCTTGACTTGAGAACTATGATGCAACCTACATGATTGTGTTGTTTCATCGATTACGATTGGATCACTATCCTTTATGTCGCAATGCTACTTCTTTGTGTCCGTGGATAATATGATTAACACATTGATTTAATTAACGCTCTTTTTGTGTAGAACGGTCCTTGTTTTTGACGGATACATTGTGTGTGTGAAGGATACGATTTTGTGTTGGCTACAAATTGGTTTGCCTAATATTTGTTTGTGTAGAATACTGCGTCGTTACTGCTGATGATATAAAATCGGGCAAAACGCCATACATTGATCAAGACGACATTCCAGGATTCACAGCTGGTGACGAAATTGTTAACATCGGAGATCCTGTAGATCGCGGGCAGATCATTGTTGTCGATGAGTGCAATCAATGGTTAGAACTAATAAATTATATGCGGGAATGTACGTTTGTTCACCTGAACAGTGTCTTTCATGTTATAACTCACAAAATCATTGGTCAGATTCAGTCTGTCTTGCTTCCTTTGAGTTGTTTCGGCGTAGGCCTAATTATGGCTGTCACGAATTTTTCTGCAGGACTATTGTTGTGTGCATGGCATTCCGACCAAACAACATCAGTGAGCGTTGCATCATAAAGTGGCAATGCATCACATATTGAAATATAATAGCATAGTGTATAATGAAATTTTAAGGCATATTCGAGTTTCGTACTGTGTGTTGGTAGATATAGTTTCATCGTGTTCGCACCTCAGTTCAATTCAGAACCATGATTCAGATTAATTTTTAATAGGAGCGTATTGACAAGATTGGTGTATTTTGCTTGTTTTGAATGTTTCTTGTTGTGGCTCGAATATGAAAGTGATGTACAAAATATTTCTTTTCAGTCGCTGTACGGAGCAAGACGTCTTCAATTGCTTCGTAAGTAACGTGTTTTAAATGACTGCAGTTTTGTTTAAACACCCCACTGTTCACATGCTGACCGCGCCAGCCCTAGCCTGGATGCGGGAAGTAGGCGACGCTAATGATCTTTGCTATCACACACTCTCGTTAAACTGAAACTACTGACAAATTTAAAATGTATACGCTTGTCATATTCAGAATAAGAATCAAAAGAAATTTATTGAAGCGCATTGACAAATTATAACTGATAAAAGTTCATTATCTAATAGATAGAGTTAGCCCAACGAAGCAAACAATAAAATTGACACTAAAAATGATGACCAGCAGGGGTTTGAAGAAGGATTGAAAACCACTTAAAGGAAGCCCTTGTTTTTCATTATCTATTCCGTAGTGTCTGTCAGATATTTGAAGGTAGGATAAAATCAATCAGCTCAATGATGCCGTTAATGTTTTTATAACATTGCAACTTATTACTCCTGCCGGATTCTTGCGAATTTCTTTTCTTTTAGTTCTTTATGAAGTTAGATTCTTATCAGTTACTTATGTAGCGGGTGAACATTTTTCTTTGTAAATGCGTTTGTAATTTTACAGGACGTTACCGATGCTGAAGTTTCCGAGAGTGATCCTTGTCAAATTTACGTTTGCGATAATGGTGAATTATCTCACACCAACAAGACTGAAAGTTGCGACTGTCCTGAGGTAAGCGTTTGCTTAAAGAATAAGTTGATGTTTTAGTAAGGCCCCATCGTAACAACTTAATCAAGAAACTCTGACATTCTCATGCTATTCTGATTTATGGTGCTATATGCATGAACTTGTAATAATTGTATTAAATCAAATAGAATTTTACGTCAAATTACCTCACGATTTAAAAATGCCTTTTTCTGGCTTTTTTAGACACAGCTGGTCGTAGTATCTGCTCCACGATGCTGCACTTGTTGTAAGATATTTAAGTGACAATATTCGTTGATTTCAAGATTTCTTAATGCTTCTTAAATATTGTGTCTGCATTGATGTCAACTCCAATAGCACTCAAATTTGTTTCGATTTAAGTCATAATTTTCTACGATTAGGCAGCGATTCAATTCAAACAGTCGTTTTCACTTTGAGTGTCGTTTATGCTAGTATCTTGCAGTTACTATTTTGTTGTATCCAAATGAATTTTGCAATCTCATTTACCTGTTGCTAAGTTCCGAGCCTCGTCAATGTGGTAAACTGAGAACCAAATTAACTAGATATGCATGTCGTTGTTTTGATTGTTCAGCGGTTAAAAGTTACTATGACGAAAGGTGCATTTTACTTGGGCTATATTGTATGCGTTCAAACCTCCATATTGAAGTAGACAATCATATCTGACGTTATTTTTATTTTCACTATGAGAATAATCAACAGGAACCATGCTTAGGTAGCCTAAAAAGTAAATATTGATAATAGCATATTCTATTTTTTTACAGTACCTCCCACCACCGCTACCACTACGACATCAGGTATCGATTTCTTTACACCAGTTGTTCACCATCTGTCAAAGAGATAAATAACATAGTGCTAAATGTGTTTGATGTACACTTATATAAAATGTTGAACAATGCAGGGGTTTGCCATAGCGTATCATATTCCTTAATTGGCAGTCGATTGCAATATTTGGATGTAGGATTTTGCTAGTGTTTGCTGCTTTCACTGTGCATAACTTCGTGGGTTTACTTCTTCTATTGTCAACTTGTACAAAACTTGTTGTTTTCTAAATGGAAATATAAATGCATATGATTCCATCTACATCGAAACGACTGCTACTATTAAAATGTTTTGTTGCAGCTCCACCTGCAACCACTGGACCCATTCGTGAGTATTTACCATACGACCTTTCAATAATTTTCGATTAAAATTTTCAATGTGAGATGTATTTAGCGTTTAGTGTTTTCACTGAAGGTTCATTCCTTCGTCGGTTTACTTTGTCTATTAATTTTAAATTTGTACTCAACTCGCAGCAGTGTTAAAATATTGATGATGGAGATAAATCTTCGTCCGTGGAAACAGCTGCTATATCGTATTTGTATGCGTTTTGTTGCAGGTCCGCCTAAATCTACTGGACCTCCTCGTAAGTCTAAAGTGTTCTTTACCAATAACACGGGTCAATTTATATCACCTCAGTCGAACATCGTTATAGACTCGTCTATGACCCCCGGTAGTCGACTGAACTGGTTAGATGTGAGATTGGTTCAGCGTTTTCACTTTGCATTCATTTCTTTGTAGGTTCACGTTATCTTGCATTGGCATTATAATGGGCTACATATAACTATTGTTGTGTCTTAAGCGAAACAGTAATACATACATGTATAATTTGATGTACACCTGTAAACTTTGCTGCTAACGGTGTAGCTATAAGTATTGAGTCACGAGCGCCTCTGATAGCGAGTGGTCCTGTATTTATAAGTGTTCATTACAAATACAATATTGCATTGCAATTTTTTTACATTATATTTGATTATAAACAGTGAGAATTAAGATGTTGTATAGTACATGTAGTATTACTAATTCTGCTTGGATTTGGATAATGACATTCAATCTTTTTTGTATTACTTACCTATTCTTTGCCCGGGACACGGGAGGTTCTGGATCGGTTCCGGGACTTCCCCGGCCATTCCGGGACGGTTGGAAACCTTGCGCTTTTCGCAATGTTGATATTCGTCCATTGAGGCCTGTCTAACAGTTGGCCAATGTCAATTTGAAAATTATAAGTATTCGTGCTGCTTTTTGCTAAATAAACCAAAACACCAGTATCAATTAATGCAGCGTGAACCAAAAGCCAAAACCTATTTCACAAACTCAAGTTTATAGTGTTATTAGCGTTGATCAATAGTTATTAGATTGTGATTCAGTTAGGTTTTAGACACATTTTCCTGGTTTTTCAATGTTTTACGCAACCTAAACTATAAAGCCTCGCCGATAGCCATATCGTTGTGTTTCAAATAAAATTGTGATTCAGCTAATTGAAAACACGCAAAACAATTGCTACTTTTGAATGTGCTTTGTTGCAGGTCCACCTGGATCTACTGTATCGACTCGTAAGTCTGAGCTACATGTATTTATTGTTTCTTTGTGAGAAACCTTTCACTGAGGGTAAATTTGATTGCTAGGCATAAATATTTATTTGGCGTTTATTGCTTCCTATCCTGGAGTTTTTGCTGTTTAATTATTGTCAATAAGTACACAAATTGCTGCAATAAGAGTAAGGATGCTGATTGTTTGATGTAACTGGAAGCAACTGCTACTACTAGTAGATGCGTTCTGTTGCAGGACCACAAGGATCTACTGGACCCACTCGTAAGTAAAAACTGTTCTTTCCTATAATAACGCAACAAGTCAAAAACAGGGTAAACTATGCGAATTATATTTTTTATAAAATTTAATTAATAGGCCTTCTTAAGGACGTTAGGTTTCGAGAGTTTTCAGTCGAATTATTTTCGTGTCATTTTCTCATAATTTGATAAGTGTATATTTAGAAATAAATTTGTCTTTCGGTATTTAACTGTTATTTGAAAGGAGAAGTATCAGTTTATGCACGCAGACTATAATATTTTACTAACGACGGTTTTTGAGAGAAAAATAAATTGCAATTGTGCTGGTTTATATTGCACTGTGGGCCTTACGACACCTAGTAATATATAAACGGCATGTCGTTTATTAGCGATTTGAGCAAAATACCCGGCGTTTTATACAAACTCTGTGTTTGGTTTTAGCTCCTGAAGCTGTGACTACGGGTCCTCCAGGTACTAATGCATGTTATGCGTTTTATGTTTTGTTAATCACAGACTTTTCGATTTTATTGGATAATTAGCCACCATTTGGCATCCGACGTGTAAAAAATTTATCAGTGCAGAGATGTCGACTATTTTGGTTGGTTAAACATATGTTCGCCATAGCTCCTTTGCCCCTACCACACTAGATTAGGCCTATCTGCCCAATTCAAGTGCATTGTTCGCATTTCAAATTTGTCAGAAACAGGATAGGATTCTATATTCCAGCAGAGCTATTGTAAAGATATTCCTTCTGTGTTATTCAGTTTTCTGTACGATGGACGATATTCAACCGGGCGAGAAAGTATGGATTGAAATAGATAATATACCCGGGCTTACTAGCGGCGATGAAGTTCTTAACCCAGGAGACACAATCAAAGTCGACGACGTTGTTAAGAAGGGTGATTGCGAAGAATGGTAAGATGGAAGCCAGTTTTGTTTAATTTCAAACGGAACCTGCAATGAATGTTAACCTGAAGAGATTGATTTATGAGTTTTGTCACTTTGGAATGATTAATTGTATTGATTCATTTTTATTGTTGCATAGGGAGCTCTACAATAATTTGTGACGTGTCTGAAATCGCTTCTTCAGCCTGAATTGTTATGATACGCCGCTGCTTACTGTATCTCAAAAAAGGGTTGCTAGACTTGCAGACCGCGGGTCCCTTTAAGACCTTTTTTCTTTCCTATTCTCTATTCTCACTCCTGTTTATTTTCAATGTAGGCATTTTACTAAAATGAGCTTCTGCTCTGATCAATAAAAGCATATTATGCAACTTGTCTGGTCTTATGGGCAGGTTTCTACTGATGGCCTCTGAAATACCATCACTATTAGGCCTCGAGATTTCCTGCTGAATTAAGGATTTATGTTGTAATAAATTTTAGTTCCTTTTTGGTTATCCGTAAATTCAAAGAAGCCGAGATCAATCGATTGAAATCTTTGACGATGATTCGATTAATCAATCGTTAAAGTCTACATCCATACTTTATATTTTACTGATTTTTAAGGACTGCCTGTTTGACATTTTAGCATTTGTGAAATGGACGGTGGTCTCGTATGTCATGTTAGTATGATTAGAATTTCGTTCTTATGCACCTTCTTTGAATAATCTAGTTACAAATAATAATTAATATCTGCAACGCCAAATTGTATCTTTATGAAGTTTAACGTTTCGGTGGTTTGCCATTTAGTAGTAATTGTTATATGAACCGTGGATATCTCTGTGAAACTTCATGGCTTCAAACGTTTAGACATGTGAGCAAATAACGTAAATACAATACAATGCAACTGAAATTTGGTAGCGCCTTTCTTATAATCAGCTCAGAAATGCACATAGCAACGGAAAGACACAAGTCCTGCTCGAGTTTTCAATATTTGGTCACTCTACTTATAGTTTGGTCATATGACTTTATTTGGACATCTTCTTTTTAGCCTGTTGCTGCGAGCTGGACGAATGAAACTGCGCCATGCTTGAGTCATATTTGCAGAGACGGCGAATTAGATGTTGTCGACAAGACTAAAAGCTGCGACTGTGAAGAGGTGTGTTGAAGCAAATCTGAAATACATGTATCATCACTATTAGTTTGTATCGCAAGTGATGGGCAATTCAAGTTCGAATTGTCTTGATCGCACACTGCCAGCTGCAGCGCTCCTTTTGGGCCAAAATAGAATCGTGTCGCCAGTTATATTATGTTGGATATTCTGCCTTGGCTTCCATTTTGTAAGCCGTTTATTTTCGAGATAATATTATCACTCTGGCCTGCCTATGCCATCTTGACCGTGAGCAGGCACTTCGGGCAGCCCTTTGTAATATAGACCACTGTTGGCCGAAATCGGGAGCGGGCACGGGGCCTAGATTGGTCCATTCTGCTTTTAAGACAGCATTGCAAAACCTCGCATCCTCTTTAATAAGACCTTGGGTTTGAAATGGGCTCGAACGGGTGCTACACGCGTTATCTAGATCATGTTTTTTTGCGTTTTATGGCCATTTGAAAACTTATACTTTTGTCCAGGCTGGTGGAGGCTGTAATCGCTTCCGAATTCCTTGACAGCGCGCTTATTGACATTTCTGATATTTTCGAATGAATGAATGAACGAATGACTAATAATTTATATCACAAGTGTTAACGAAGACATGTATGAATCGATTGAATGTGCGTCTGTATCAAAGGGGGTTAGGGTGCTAAGTGCAAATCTACCGAGTGATTACATTTGAATCAAAGTTTGCAAAACAAGTAATTTGAATAATAAATGAACACTCTCCGAATCAGTTGATTTACCGAATTGAGATCTTTGTTTTGGCCATCATCGTCTGCATATTGTAATTGTATTTGATATCCATCTGAGGAATTCTCGTTTGATGCCGTTAATGTCTGAAAGTCCAAAGCCATTGTGGTTTAACACAGATAAATTTTCCGAGAGCTTGCGCAAGCACGACAAGTGTTATAGGTTATTAAGTTGTGATAGAATATTTCGCTACACACCGGCATCAATGATGCTCTTGAAATTAGTTTCACACTTTCACATTTTTAGTGTACGGGCAATTAGCTCTTTTTACTATATCGCTTTTGCCTTGTCGGTTCTGTTTCTGACAGGATGAAACCTTAGTTGAAAGCGATGCTCCGGAATGTTGTAGATGCCAACCGCCAGGTACATACTGTTTGTAGAATTAGGAAAGGTGTGCTTATATTGGCAGATTGAATGAGTTACTTTTACCTTCAGTATGGTAGTTTCGCCGTGTGTGATCCTTAACTCTTTGACTGCCTGCCATAAAATCTGCGACATGATCTTCTTGCCCTGTTTTTGTCGTTATTAATTTTAGTCACGGATCATTATTTTTAGGCTTAGTAGGCTCTGTGATTAGTAAGTTATGTAGTGCCGGTGTGCAAGACACAATATTTTGTAGCTTCTCGTCTAGATCTTTGTCTCTAACCTACTCGTCATCTTTTTATGCACTGTACAATAACAGCATTAACACAATGCAATAGAAAACACAAGAATAATTCCGGGTTTAGTTCTTTAGCTTGGTCATTCGATATCGTTTTATCACCAAATGCCACATGTTGCTCACTTCATGTATCAAAAGTCCTGCCCTTGACCAAATCGATGGATCATCCTACATTTGTCACCATTATAACGTCGCTTTTGCTTGCGATTGAATTTTGTTAATTTACATTGCGTTTACGGTTACGTTCTGATTTATTTTGTAGATTACTGTTTGATGACAACCAACGATATACCTGCAGACATACCGGTTTGGATAGAAAAGGACAACGTTCCCGGGCCGACTGATGGGGATACACCTGTTAAGCCAGGAGACAAACTGGAACCTACGGATGTTGTTCAGCAAGGAAACTGCAAAAGATGGCAAGAATGACCTTCAGTGTTGACCATTTTGATACCGATTTTTGTATTGACGATATACAGTCTGCTTGATTGTAATTCATGAAGTCCGCGTTGGAAATTTATCGTATTAGCCAACAGTGTATGGCGTCTCTTGCTGTATCGCGGATTGGGATTTGCCCGGATTGCCACTGCCTGAGTGCGAGTTATGCCTTGGTTAAATTTCGCCTCTTCTATGAAGATTTTGTATTGTTTAAATGCAGATTCGACTTTCCATATGCGTGCGATAGTAGATGATTCTTTCTTATATGGAATAAATAACCCTTGCGTTTTGACTATAATATATGCGCATCTTGTTTTCAGCGTTTGTGAACCAGGAAAAGGTCTTACATGCACGGTGAGTTTATTTCTATTGAAGAATAAAGCAGCACGTGGGTTTTCGATTTCAATCTAGCGTATAATTATAATAAACAATGAACAATGTTTCTGATAACAATTCAGGCCTGTAATGCTTAGGATATTTTTACACCTACTTTTTATGGTCAAATAGATATTAAAATCAGCTCGTGTGAGTCTTTACCAAACAATTAATGTCCGTTTTCAGGATGTTGTTGGAACGTGGAGCCCTCCGGATAACCAATGTATTGTCTACTCTTGCGACAATGAACTGGTTGTGGACAGGTCCAAAACCTGCAACTGTCCTGAGGTAGGAACACGCTTTCTTGGTTTTGCTATGCAGGCCACTCAATATGCTGATTATCGTGTTTTATATGCATGTAAGATAGATTGCACATTATTTATTATGTATTCTAGCATATTGTTTGCATGAATTGTTGCTGCGTGGCCTATTATAACTCATTTCCTGGAAGAACTAGCACATTTTATTAGAAAACTGAGCAGTCTGCGTTGCCCGCTCTTGACAATAACTGGCTGTGGAGTCATGTATGTGAGCAATATTAATGATTTCTGTGACATTGGTAAAGGCAATGCATATTGTCCATGCTCTCTGGCCATTCAATTTACACTCTTGGCTGATCACAGTGGTGCAACCGAAGACACTAATGACTGCGTAGAATGCATCAGATCTGTTTCTTACATCTCTGTCTTGTAGGACGCTCCTTCAGAAAAGGCCGATTATCCACAATGCTGCGTATGTCCGTCTACAACACCAGGTGACTAGAATTGTGCATATTCTAAAAACATTAGTCTTGATACACAAACAGCATCACGGAAGTAGTACTTACGATTAGAAAGATTTTAAAAGTTGTTGACTTTATTGCCATGTAAAGTATACGATGCCCTATTTCTGTGCATCTTATTTTCAACTTAAATATATTTCATGAGAATGTTAATTTGTACTGATATTGGATATAAATCGGTGTCATTTGCATTTCAAGCGCATGTCACGCTTTCTTTACATTCTCAGTTACTAATGATCAAAGTTTCCGGGGTCTTTTTGGCATGGGTTTTGACTGATAATGTTTAGACTGTTTATTATTATGAACATCGTAGGCGTGTCTTCTACATTGTACTTAATTATTTTCCACAGGGGACTGCACAGCGTCAGTTGATCAGCTGTCTCTGGATGACAAAGCTTGGACCGATACAAACGATGATGTTCAGGATGGGGACAAGATTAAACTTGGAGAAGTCTTACACATTGGCGAATGCAATGAATGGTGAGATGAATAGATATTGACACACAAAGTTGGCTTTTGTTTAAATTCGGCATTTATGCAACCGTGTATGCTTTTTCGCTCTATCAACGCTGTATTATTTTCGAACCTCCTAAAGTTAACCTTGTGACATTGACGATCATACAGCCAAACACGTGATATTCCAGTGCTTCGCAATGAAACAGTTTAATTGTATGTGTGCTTACCGTTTTGTGATATGTGACCTTTATTTTTAAACTTATCATGAATGAGTTCACGATGACGCAGAATGGCCTTCAACCGATTGATTTTCGTCATCAGTCGGAACTTAGCCTTTGCTAAACGCCGATTGTAACCATTCAATTCTGCTGATGGTAATATCATTCGACACCAGATATCGTAAATACATCGTCATCGGCAAATGGTATTGGCAGTGTGAATAGATACCAGCTTAACACTATGCGCCTGAGATTATCAAACGGAGTTTATCCAGCTGATGAATAATTGCTGTCGCTTCTTTCACTTGTTTTTCATTTGTTGACCCATCATCTGCATTTTGTAATGTGATTCTATATAGATTGATCATTTTATTATAGCGTATGCACCGCGAAAGACACGTTTAACTGTTACGTAAGTATTTGGTTTATTTAACTGGACCATGTTATTTTAAGTGTTTTTAAGATTATAGGCTGCATGAGATCAACGCACGAATGCTGATTTGCACAATAAACTGAATGCAATAATTGAATGGAAATTGAATGCAATTTTATCTTAATTACGACTGAGTTCGATCTTAGTTTTTTTTCTCATCCACTACTGATTAAGTTTCAGATAAGGTGGTTTCGGGCAGATTCAGAGAAAGAAGATTTACTTTAGACGACAGCTTAATATTTATGTTTGGGTCAACATACAGGAATTATGAGTTTTATTAGTATGATTTCTACATGATTTAAAGAAGTGTATTAATTTAATCGGAGTTCATTTTTAGAAAAAAAACTTCCGTTCGAAGTATGTATTTGTCATATTATGGGGAACTATGTTTTCTTCATTATGTTTATCATTTTAATATGAAGCCAATATTTATAATTATGGCGTCTAGCTCATAATCGTACTGTTTACATGCATGTTGGTGCATACCGAGTTGATACACGTGGCCATCTGTTTTCTCTTTAAGCCAACACCTGGATTGATATCTGAAGAGGGATGCACGTCCAAAGTATGTGACTCTAATGGCAAAGTGATCACCACCGATAAGACTGGATCCTGCGTTTGTGCAGAGGTTGGTGAACATTTTCGAAGGCATCTATTGCATTACACAACAGAGAAATGAATTTCCTAAATTATTTTCTTATAACTTACAATAACTGCTTGCCGTGTATTTTTATGAAGCCGTACTTTTGATGATAGAATGATGACCGAAATTTGTAAGACATTCTGCGATCATTCTTTAGGCAGTTTGTCCGTCGGTAGATGCCATTCGTAAAAATAATTTACCTAGTCGTTTTGTTTTTTCAGGGTTACACACTTGTTCAATTGCCGGATGAACCGTGCTGCAAATGCGAGACACGTAATTATTAAATGTTCTTAATATTTGCTGCTTTTGTTTTGCTAACCTACATCTGGTGGCTGATTGACAGTATAAGAACACATATGATATATTTATTCAATGATGCAGGCTCTCATACACATCTGGTTGCTAGAATTATTTGATGACAGCAAGTCTCATGTGACAACTAGGTGTGGAACCATCGAGTCTTCCAATGTCTGGTGCTCTGATGTATCTGTTTCTTCTCACAACGAGCGTCTGACATTGGCCTACAATCACATACAGTCTAAAATTGAATCTAAGTTAAACTCTTGGCTTTCCATTTTTCATCCAGCAATGTGGCTTCAATTAATATCCACAGCCTTGACTTGAGAACTATGATGCAACCTACATGATTGTGTTGTTTCATCGATTACGATTGGATCACTATCCTTTATGTCGCAATGCTACTTCTTTGTGTCCGTGGATAATATGATTAACACATTGATTTAATTAACGCTCTTTTTGTGTAGAACGGTCCTTGTTTTTGACGGATACATTGTGTGTGTGAAGGATACGATTTTGTGTTGGCTACAAATTGGTTTGCCTAATATTTGTTTGTGTAGAATACTGCGTCGTTACTGCTGATGATATAAAATCGGGCAAAACGCCATACATTGATCAAGACGACATTCCAGGATTCACAGCTGGTGACGAAATTGTTAACATCGGAGATCCTGTAGATCGCGGGCAGATCATTGTTGTCGATGAGTGCAATCAATGGTTAGAACTAATAAATTATATGCGGGAATGTACGTTTGTTCACCTGAACAGTGTCTTTCATGTTATAACTCACAAAATCATTGGTCAGATTCAGTCTGTCTTGCTTCCTTTGAGTTGTTTCGGCGTAGGCCTAATTATGGCTGTCACGAATTTTTCTGCAGGACTATTGTTGTGTGCATGGCATTCCGACCAAACAACATCAGTGAGCGTTGCATCATAAAGTGGCAATGCATCACATATTGAAATATAATAGCATAGTGTATAATGAAATTTTAAGGCATATTCGAGTTTCGTACTGTGTGTTGGTAGATATAGTTTCATCGTGTTCGCACCTCAGTTCAATTCAGAACCATGATTCAGATTAATTTTTAATAGGAGCGTATTGACAAGATTGGTGTATTTTGCTTGTTTTGAATGTTTCTTGTTGTGGCTCGAATATGAAAGTGATGTACAAAATATTTCTTTTCAGTCGCTGTACGGAGCAAGACGTCTTCAATTGCTTCGTAAGTAACGTGTTTTAAATGACTGCAGTTTTGTTTAAACACCCCACTGTTCACATGCTGACCGCGCCAGCCCTAGCCTGGATGCGGGAAGTAGGCGACGCTAATGATCTTTGCTATCACACACTCTCGTTAAACTGAAACTACTGACAAATTTAAAATGTATACGCTTGTCATATTCAGAATAAGAATCAAAAGAAATTTATTGAAGCGCATTGACAAATTATAACTGATAAAAGTTCATTATCTAATAGATAGAGTTAGCCCAACGAAGCAAACAATAAAATTGACACTAAAAATGATGACCAGCAGGGGTTTGAAGAAGGATTGAAAACCACTTAAAGGAAGCCCTTGTTTTTCATTATCTATTCCGTAGTGTCTGTCAGATATTTGAAGGTAGGATAAAATCAATCAGCTCAATGATGCCGTTAATGTTTTTATAACATTGCAACTTATTACTCCTGCCGGATTCTTGCGAATTTCTTTTCTTTTAGTTCTTTATGAAGTTAGATTCTTATCAGTTACTTATGTAGCGGGTGAACATTTTTCTTTGTAAATGCGTTTGTAATTTTACAGGACGTTACCGATGCTGAAGTTTCCGAGAGTGATCCTTGTCAAATTTACGTTTGCGATAATGGTGAATTATCTCACACCAACAAGACTGAAAGTTGCGACTGTCCTGAGGTAAGCGTTTGCTTAAAGAATAAGTTGATGTTTTAGTAAGGCCCCATCGTAACAACTTAATCAAGAAACTCTGACATTCTCATGCTGTTCTGATTTATGGTGCTATATGCATGAACTTGTAATAATTGTATTAAATCAAATAGAATTTTACGTCAAATTACCTCACGATTTAAAAATGCCTTTTTCTGGCTTTTTTAGACACAGCTGGTCGTAGTATCTGCTCCACGATGCTGCACTTGTTGTAAGATATTTAAGTGACAATATTCGTTGATTTCAAGATTTCTTAATGCTTCTTAAATATTGTGTCTGCATTGATGTCAACTCCAATAGCACTCAAATTTGTTTCGATTTAAGTCATAATTTTCTACGATTAGGCAGCGATTCAATTCAAACAGTCGTTTTCACTTTGAGTGTCGTTTATGCTAGTATCTTGCAGTTACTATTTTGTTGTATCCAAATGAATTTTGCAATCTCATTTACCTGTTGCTAAGTTCCGAGCCTCGTCAATGTGGTAAACTGAGAACCAAATTAACTAGATATGCATGTCGTTGTTTTGATTGTTCAGCGGTTAAAAGTTACTATGACGAAAGGTGCATTTTACTTGGGCTATATTGTATGCGTTCAAACCTCCATATTGAAGTAGACAATCATATCTGACGTTATTTTTATTTTCACTATGAGAATAATCAACAGGAACCATGCTTAGGTAGCCTAAAAAGTAAATATTGATAATAGCATATTCTATTTTTTTACAGTACCTCCCACCACCGCTACCACTACGACATCAGGTATCGATTTCTTTACACCAGTTGTTCACCATCTGTCAAAGAGATAAATAACATAGTGCTAAATGTGTTTGATGTACACTTATATAAAATGTTGAACAATGCAGGGGTTTGCCATAGCATATCATATTCCTTAATTGGCAGTCGATTGCAATATTTGGATGTAGGATTTTGCTAGTGTTTGCTGCTTTCACTGTGCATAACTTCGTGGGTTTACTTCTTCTATTGTCAACTTGTACAAAACTTGTTGTTTTCTAAATGGAAATATAAATGCATATGATTCCATCTACATCGAAACGACTGCTACTATTAAAATGTTTTGTTGCAGCTCCACCTGCAACCACTGGACCCATTCGTGAGTATTTACCATACGACCTTTCAATAATTTTCGATTAAAATTTTCAATGTGAGATGTATTTAGCGTTTAGTGTTTTCACTGAAGGTTCATTCCTTCGTCGGTTTACTTTGTCTATTAATTTTAAATTTGTACTCAACTCGCAGCAGTGTTAAAATATTGATGATGGAGATAAATCTTCGTCCGTGGAAACAGCTGCTATATCGTATTTGTATGCGTTTTGTTGCAGGTCCGCCTAAATCTACTGGACCTCCTCGTAAGTCTAAAGTGTTCTTTACCAATAACACGGGTCAATTTATATCACCTCAGTCGAACATCGTTATAGACTCGTCTATGACCCCCGGTAGTCGACTGAACTGGTTAGATGTGAGATTGGTTCAGCGTTTTCACTTTGCATTCATTTCTTTGTAGGTTCACGTTATCTTGCATTGGCATTATAATGGGCTACATATAACTATTGTTGTGTCTTAAGCGAAACAGTAATACATACATGTATAATTTGATGTACACCTGTAAACTTTGCTGCTAACGGTGTAGCTATAAGTATTGAGTCACGAGCGCCTCTGATAGCGAGTGGTCCTGTATTTATAAGTGTTCATTACAAATACAATATTGCATTGCAATTTTTTTACATTATATTTGATTATAAACAGTGAGAATTAAGATGTTGTATAGTACATGTAGTATTACTAATTCTGCTTGGATTTGGATAATGACATTCAATCTTTTTTGTATTACTTACCTATTCTTTGCCCGGGACACGGGAGGTTCTGGATCGGTTCCGGGACTTCCCCGGCCATTCCGGGACGGTTGGAAACCTTGCGCTTTTCGCAATGTTGATATTCGTCCATTGAGGCCTGTCTAACAGTTGGCCAATGTCAATTTGAAAATTATAAGTATTCGTGCTGCTTTTTGCTAAATAAACCAAAACACCAGTATCAATTAATGCAGCGTGAACCAAAAGCCAAAACCTATTTCACAAACTCAAGTTTATAGTGTTATTAGCGTTGATCAATAGTTATTAGATTGTGATTCAGTTAGGTTTTAGACACATTTTCCTGGTTTTTCAATGTTTTACGCAACCTAAACTATAAAGCCTCGCCGATAGCCATATCGTTGTGTTTCAAATAAAATTGTGATTCAGCTAATTGAAAACACGCAAAACAATTGCTACTTTTGAATGTGCTTTGTTGCAGGTCCACCTGGATCTACTGTATCGACTCGTAAGTCTGAGCTACATGTATTTATTGTTTCTTTGTGAGAAACCTTTCACTGAGGGTAAATTTGATTGCTAGGCATAAATATTTATTTGGCGTTTATTGCTTCCTATCCTGGAGTTTTTGCTGTTTAATTATTGTCAATAAGTACACAAATTGCTGCAATAAGAGTAAGGATGCTGATTGTTTGATGTAACTGGAAGCAACTGCTACTACTAGTAGATGCGTTCTGTTGCAGGACCACAAGGATCTACTGGACCCACTCGTAAGTAAAAACTGTTCTTTCCTATAATAACGCAACAAGTCAAAAACAGGGTAAACTATGCGAATTATATTTTTTATAAAATTTAATTAATAGGCCTTCTTAAGGACGTTAGGTTTCGAGAGTTTTCAGTCGAATTATTTTCGTGTCATTTTCTCATAATTTGATAAGTGTATATTTAGAAATAAATTTGTCTTTCGGTATTTAACTGTTATTTGAAAGGAGAAGTATCAGTTTATGCACGCAGACTATAATATTTTACTAACGACGGTTTTTGAGAGAAAAATAAATTGCAATTGTGCTGGTTTATATTGCACTGTGGGCCTTACGACACCTAGTAATATATAAACGGCATGTCGTTTATTAGCGATTTGAGCAAAATACCCGGCGTTTTATACAAACTCTGTGTTTGGTTTTAGCTCCTGAAGCTGTGACTACGGGTCCTCCAGGTACTAATGCATGTTATGCGTTTTATGTTTTGTTAATCACAGACTTTTCGATTTTATTGGATAATTAGCCACCATTTGGCATCCGACGTGTAAAAAATTTATCAATGCAGAGATGTCGACTATTTTGGTTGGTTAAACATATGTTCGCCATAGCTCCTCTGCCCCTACCACACTAGATTAGGCCTATCTGCCGAATTCAAGTGCATTGTTCGCATTTCAAATTTGTCAGAAACAGGATAGGATTCTATATTCCAGCAGAGCTATTGTAAAGATATTCCTTCTGTGTTATTCAGTTTTCTGTACGATGGACGATATTCAACCGGGCGAGAAAGTATGGATTGAAATAGATAATATACCCGGGCTTACTAGCGGCGATGAAGTTCTTAACCCAGGAGACACAATCAAAGTCGACGACGTTGTTAAGAAGGGTGATTGCGAAGAATGGTAAGATGGAAGCCAGTTTTGTTTAATTTCAAACGGAACCTGCAATGAATGTTAACCTGAAGAGATTGATTTATGAGTTTTGTCACTTTGGAATGATTAATTGTATTGATCCATTTTTATTGTTGCATAGGGAGCTCTACAATAATTTGTGACGTGTCTGAAATCGCTTCTTCAGCCTGAATTGTTATGATACGCCGCTGCTTACTGTATCTCAAAAAAGGGTTGCTAGACTTGCAGACCGCGGGTCCCTTTAAGACCTTTTTTCTTTCCTATTCTCTATTCTCACTCCTGTTTATTTTCAATGTAGGCATTTTACTAAAATGAGCTTCTGCTCTGATCAATAAAAGCATATTATGCAACTTGTCTGGTCTTATGGGCAGGTTTCTACTGATGGCCTCTGAAATACCATCACTATTAGGCCTCGAGATTTCCTGCTGAATTAAGGATTTATGTTGTAATAAATTTTAGTTCCTTTTTGGTTATCCGTAAATTCAAAGAAGCCGAGATCAATCGATTGAAATCTTTGACGATGATTCGATTAATCAATCGTTAAAGTCTACATCCATACTTTATATTTTACTGATTTTTAAGGACTGCCTGTTTGACATTTTAGCATTTGTGAAATGGACGGTGGTCTCGTATGTCATGTTAGTATGATTAGAATTTCGTTCTTATGCACCTTCTTTGAATAATCTAGTTACAAATAATAATTAATATCTGCAACGCCAAATTGTATCTTTATGAAGTTTAACGTTTCGGTGGTTTGCCATTTAGTAGTAATTGTTATATGAACCGTGGATATCTCTGTGAAACTTCATGGCTTCAAACGTTTAGACATGTGAGCAAATAACGTAAATACAATACAATGCAACTGAAATTTGGTAGCGCCTTTCTTATAATCAGCTCAGAAATGCACATAGCAACGGAAAGACACAAGTCCTGCTCGAGTTTTCAATATTTGGTCACTCTACTTATAGTTTGGTCATATGACTTTATTTGGACATCTTCTTTTTAGCCTGTTGCTGCGAGCTGGACGAATGAAACTGCGCCATGCTTGAGTCATATTTGCAGAGACGGCGAATTAGATGTTGTCGACAAGACTAAAAGCTGCGACTGTGAAGAGGTGTGTTGAAGCAAATCTGAAATACATGTATCATCACTATTAGTTTGTATCGCAAGTGATGGGCAATTCAAGTTCGAATTGTCTTGATCGCACACTGCCAGCTGCAGCGCTCCTTTTGGGCCAAAATAGAATCGTGTCGCCAGTTATATTATGTTGGATATTCTGCCTTGGCTTCCATTTTGTAAGCCGTTTATTTTCGAGATAATATTATCACTCTGGCCTGCCTATGCCATCTTGACCGTGAGCAGGCACTTCGGGCAGCCCTTTGTAATATAGACCACTGTTGGCCGAAATCGGGAGCGGGCACGGGGCCTAGATTGGTCCATTCTGCTTTTAAGACAGCATTGCAAAACCTCGCATCCTCTTTAATAAGACCTTGGGTTTGAAATGGGCTCGAACGGGTGCTACACGCGTTATCTAGATCATGTTTTTTTGCGTTTTATGGCCATTTGAAAACTTATACTTTTGTCCAGGCTGGTGGAGGCTGTAATCGCTTCCGAATTCCTTGACAGCGCGCTTATTGACATTTCTGATATTTTCGAATGAATGAATGAACGAATGACTAATAATTTATATCACAAGTGTTAACGAAGACATGTATGAATCGATTGAATGTGCGTCTGTATCAAAGGGGGTTAGGGTGCTAAGTGCAAATCTACCGAGTGATTACATTTGAATCAAAGTTTGCAAAACAAGTAATTTGAATAATAAATGAACACTCTCCGAATCAGTTGATTTACCGAATTGAGATCTTTGTTTTGGCCATCATCGTCTGCATATTGTAATTGTATTTGATATCCATCTGAGGAATTCTCGTTTGATGCCGTTAATGTCTGAAAGTCCAAAGCCATTGTGGTTTAACACAGATAAATTTTCCGAGAGCTTGCGCAAGCACGACAAGTGTTATAGGTTATTAAGTTGTGATAGAATATTTCGCTACACACCGGCATCAATGATGCTCTTGAAATTAGTTTCACACTTTCACATTTTTAGTGTACGGGCAATTAGCTCTTTTTACTATATCGCTTTTGCCTTGTCGGTTCTGTTTCTGACAGGATGAAACCTTAGTTGAAAGCGATGCTCCGGAATGTTGTAGATGCCAACCGCCAGGTACATACTGTTTGTAGAATTAGGAAAGGTGTGCTTATATTGGCAGATTGAATGAGTTACTTTTACCTTCAGTATGGTAGTTTCGCCGTGTGTGATCCTTAACTCTTTGACTGCCTGCCATAAAATCTGCGACATGATCTTCTTGCCCTGTTTTTGTCGTTATTAATTTTAGTCACGGATCATTATTTTTAGGCTTAGTAGGCTCTGTGATTAGTAAGTTATGTAGTGCCGGTGTGCAAGACACAATATTTTGTAGCTTCTCGTCTAGATCTTTGTCTCTAACCTACTCGTCATCTTTTTATGCACTGTACAATAACAGCATTAACACAATGCAATAGAAAACACAAGAATAATTCCGGGTTTAGTTCTTTAGCTTGGTCATTCGATATCGTTTTATCACCAAATGCCACATGTTGCTCACTTCATGTATCAAAAGTCCTGCCCTTGACCAAATCGATGGATCATCCTACATTTGTCACCATTATAACGTCGCTTTTGCTTGCGATTGAATTTTGTTAATTTACATTGCGTTTACGGTTACGTTCTGATTTATTTTGTAGATTACTGTTTGATGACAACCAACGATATACCTGCAGACATACCGGTTTGGATAGAAAAGGACAACGTTCCCGGGCCGACTGATGGGGATACACCTGTTAAGCCAGGAGACAAACTGGAACCTACGGATGTTGTTCAGCAAGGAAACTGCAAAAGATGGCAAGAATGACCTTCAGTGTTGACCATTTTGATACCGATTTTTGTATTGACGATATACAGTCTGCTTGATTGTAATTCATGAAGTCCGCGTTGGAAATTTATCGTATTAGCCAACAGTGTATGGCGTCTCTTGCTGTATCGCGGATTGGGATTTGCCCGGATTGCCACTGCCTGAGTGCGAGTTATGCCTTGGTTAAATTTCGCCTCTTCTATGAAGATTTTGTATTGTTTAAATGCAGATTCGACTTTCCATATGCGTGCGATAGTAGATGATTCTTGCTTATATGGAATAAATAACCCTTGCGTTTTGACTATAATATATGCGCATCTTGTTTTCAGCGTTTGTGAACCAGGAAAAGGTCTTACATGCACGGTGAGTTTATTTCTATTGAAGAATAAAGCAGCACGTGGGTTTTTGATTTCAATCTAGCGTATAATTATAATAAACAATGAACAATGTTTCTGATAACAATTCAGGCCTGTAATGCTTAGGATATTTTTACACCTACTTTTTATGGTCAAATAGATATTAAAATCAGCTCGTGTGAGTCTTTACCAAACAATTAATGTCCGTTTTCAGGATGTTGTTGGAACGTGGAGCCCTCCGGATAACCAATGTATTGTCTACTCTTGCGACAATGAACTGGTTGTGGACAGGTCCAAAACCTGCAACTGTCCTGAGGTAGGAACACGCTTTCTTGGTTTTGCTATGCAGGCCACTCAATATGCTGATTATCGTGTTTTATATGCATGTAAGATAGATTGCACATTATTTATTATGTATTCTAGCATATTGTTTGCATGAATTGTTGCTGCGTGGCCTATTATAACTCATTTCCTGGAAGAACTAGCACATTTTATTAGAATACTGAGCAGTCTGCGTTGCCCGCTCTTGACAATAACTGGCTGTGGAGTCATGTATGTGAGCAATATTAATGATTTCTGTGACATTGGTAAAGGCAATGCATATTGTCCATGCTCTCTGGCCATTCAATTTACACTCTTGGCTGATCACAGTGGTGCAACCGAAGACACTAATGACTGCGTAGAATGCATCAGATCTGTTTCTTACATCTCTGTCTTGTAGGACGCTCCTTCAGAAAAGGCCGATTATCCACAATGCTGCGTATGTCCGTCTACAACACCAGGTGACTAGAATTGTGCATATTCTAAAAACATTAGTCTTGATACACAAACAGCATCACGGAAGTAGTACTTACGATTAGAAAGATTTTAAAAGTTGTTGACTTTATTGCCATGTAAAGTATACGATGCCCTATTTCTGTGCATCTTATTTTCAACTTAAATATATTTCATGAGAATGTTAATTTGTACTGATATTGGATATAAATCGGTGTCATTTGCATTTCAAGCGCATGTCACGCTTTCTTTACATTCTCAGTTACTAATGATCAAAGTTTCCGGGGTCTTTTTGGCATGGGTTTTGACTGATAATGTTTAGACTGTTTATTATTATGAACATCGTAGGCGTGTCTTCTACATTGTACTTAATTATTTTCCACAGGGGACTGCACAGCGTCAGTTGATCAGCTGTCTCTGGATGACAAAGCTTGGACCGATACAAACGATGATGTTCAGGATGGGGACAAGATTAAACTTGGAGAAGTCTTACACATTGGCGAATGCAATGAATGGTGAGATGAATAGATATTGACACACAAAGTTGGCTTTTGTTTAAATTCGGCATTTATGCAACCGTGTATGCTTTTTCGCTCTATCAACGCTGTATTATTTTCGAACCTCCTAAAGTTAACCTTGTGACATTGACGATCATACAGCCAAACACGTGATATTCCAGTGCTTCGCAATGAAACAGTTTAATTGTATGTGTGCTTACCGTTTTGTGATATGTGACCTTTATTTTTAAACTTATCATGAATGAGTTCACGATGACGCAGAATGGCCTTCAACCGATTGATTTTCGTCATCAGTCGGAACTTAGCCTTTGCTAAACGCCGATTGTAACCATTCAATTCTGCTGATGGTAATATCATTCGACACCAGATATCGTAAATACATCGTCATCGGCAAATGGTATTGGCAGTGTGAATAGATACCAGCTTAACACTATGCGCCTGAGATTATCAAACGGAGTTTATCCAGCTGATGAATAATTGCTGTCGCTTCTTTCACTTGTTTTTCATTTGTTGACCCATCATCTGCATTTTGTAATGTGATTCTATATAGATTGATCATTTTATTATAGCGTATGCACCGCGAAAGACACGTTTAACTGTTACGTAAGTATTTGGTTTATTTAACTGGACCATGTTATTTTAAGTGTTTTTAAGATTATAGGCTGCATGAGATCAACGCACGAATGCTGATTTGCACAATAAACTGAATGCAATAATTGAATGGAAATTGAATGCAATTTTATCTTAATTACGACTGAGTTCGATCTTAGTTTTTTTCTCATCCACTACTGATTAAGTTTCAGATAAGGTGGTTTCGGGCAGATTCAGAGAAAGAAGATTTACTTTAGACGACAGCTTAATATTTATGTTTGGGTCAACATACAGGAATTATGAGTTTTATTAGTATGATTTCTACATGATTTAAAGAAGTGTATTAATTTAATCGGAGTTCATTTTTAGAAAAAAAACTTCCGTTCGAAGTATGTATTTGTCATATTATGGGGAACTATGTTTTCTTCATTATGTTTATCATTTTAATATGAAGCCAATATTTATAATTATGGCGTCTAGCTCATAATCGTACTGTTTACATGCATGTTGGTGCATACCGAGTTGATACACGTGGCCATCTGTTTTCTCTTTAAGCCAACACCTGGATTGATATCTGAAGAGGGATGCACGTCCAAAGTATGTGACTCTAATGGCAAAGTGATCACCACCGATAAGACTGGATCCTGCGTTTGTGCAGAGGTTGGTGAACATTTTCGAAGGCATCTATTGCATTACACAACAGAGAAATGAATTTCCTAAATTATTTTCTTATAACTTACAATAACTGCTTGCCGTGTATTTTTATGAAGCCGTACTTTTGATGATAGAATGATGACCGAAATTTGTAAGACATTCTGCGATCATTCTTTAGGCAGTTTGTCCGTCGGTAGATGCCATTCGTAAAAATAATTTACCTAGTCGTTTTGTTTTTTCAGGGTTACACACTTGTTCAATTGCCGGATGAACCGTGCTGCAAATGCGAGACACGTAATTATTAAATGTTCTTAATATTTGCTGCTTTTGTTTTGCTAACCTACATCTGGTGGCTGATTGACAGTATAAGAACACATATGATATATTTATTCAATGATGCAGGCTCTCATACACATCTGGTTGCTAGAATTATTTGATGACAGCAAGTCTCATGTGACAACTAGGTGTGGAACCATCGAGTCTTCCAATGTCTGGTGCTCTGATGTATCTGTTTCTTCTCACAACGAGCGTCTGACATTGGCCTACAATCACATACAGTCTAAAATTGAATCTAAGTTAAACTCTTGGCTTTCCATTTTTCATCCAGCAATGTGGCTTCAATTAATATCCACAGCCTTGACTTGAGAACTATGATGCAACCTACATGATTGTGTTGTTTCATCGATTACGATTGGATCACTATCCTTTATGTCGCAATGCTACTTCTTTGTGTCCGTGGATAATATGATTAACACATTGATTTAATTAACGCTCTTTTTGTGTAGAACGGTCCTTGTTTTTGACGGATACATTGTGTGTGTGAAGGATACGATTTTGTGTTGGCTACAAATTGGTTTGCCTAATATTTGTTTGTGTAGAATACTGCGTCGTTACTGCTGATGATATAAAATCGGGCAAAACGCCATACATTGATCAAGACGACATTCCAGGATTCACAGCTGGTGACGAAATTGTTAACATCGGAGATCCTGTAGATCGCGGGCAGATCATTGTTGTCGATGAGTGCAATCAATGGTTAGAACTAATAAATTATATGCGGGAATGTACGTTTGTTCACCTGAACAGTGTCTTTCATGTTATAACTCACAAAATCATTGGTCAGATTCAGTCTGTCTTGCTTCCTTTGAGTTGTTTCGGCGTAGGCCTAATTATGGCTGTCACGAATTTTTCTGCAGGACTATTGTTGTGTGCATGGCATTCCGACCAAACAACATCAGTGAGCGTTGCATCATAAAGTGGCAATGCATCACATATTGAAATATAATAGCATAGTGTATAATGAAATTTTAAGGCATATTCGAGTTTCGTACTGTGTGTTGGTAGATATAGTTTCATCGTGTTCGCACCTCAGTTCAATTCAGAACCATGATTCAGATTAATTTTTAATAGGAGCGTATTGACAAGATTGGTGTATTTTGCTTGTTTTGAATGTTTCTTGTTGTGGCTCGAATATGAAAGTGATGTACAAAATATTTCTTTTCAGTCGCTGTACGGAGCAAGACGTCTTCAATTGCTTCGTAAGTAACGTGTTTTAAATGACTGCAGTTTTGTTTAAACACCCCACTGTTCACATGCTGACCGCGCCAGCCCTAGCCTGGATGCGGGAAGTAGGCGACGCTAATGATCTTTGCTATCACACACTCTCGTTAAACTGAAACTACTGACAAATTTAAAATGTATACGCTTGTCATATTCAGAATAAGAATCAAAAGAAATTTATTGAAGCGCATTGACAAATTATAACTGATAAAAGTTCATTATCTAATAGATAGAGTTAGCCCAACGAAGCAAACAATAAAATTGACACTAAAAATGATGACCAGCAGGGGTTTGAAGAAGGATTGAAAACCACTTAAAGGAAGCCCTTGTTTTTCATTATCTATTCCGTAGTGTCTGTCAGATATTTGAAGGTAGGATAAAATCAATCAGCTCAATGATGCCGTTAATGTTTTTATAACATTGCAACTTATTACTCCTGCCGGATTCTTGCGAATTTCTTTTCTTTTAGTTCTTTATGAAGTTAGATTCTTATCAGTTACTTATGTAGCGGGTGAACATTTTTCTTTGTAAATGCGTTTGTAATTTTACAGGACGTTACCGATGCTGAAGTTTCCGAGAGTGATCCTTGTCAAATTTACGTTTGCGATAATGGTGAATTATCTCACACCAACAAGACTGAAAGTTGCGACTGTCCTGAGGTAAGCGTTTGCTTAAAGAATAAGTTGATGTTTTAGTAAGGCCCCATCGTAACAACTTAATCAAGAAACTCTGACATTCTCATGCTATTCTGATTTATGGTGCTATATGCATGAACTTGTAATAATTGTATTAAATCAAATAGAATTTTACGTCAAATTACCTCACGATTTAAAAATGCCTTTTTCTGGCTTTTTTAGACACAGCTGGTCGTAGTATCTGCTCCACGATGCTGCACTTGTTGTAAGATATTTAAGTGACAATATTCGTTGATTTCAAGATTTCTTAATGCTTCTTAAATATTGTGTCTGCATTGATGTCAACTCCAATAGCACTCAAATTTGTTTCGATTTAAGTCATAATTTTCTACGATTAGGCAGCGATTCAATTCAAACAGTCGTTTTCACTTTGAGTGTCGTTTATGCTAGTATCTTGCAGTTACTATTTTGTTGTATCCAAATGAATTTTGCAATCTCATTTACCTGTTGCTAAGTTCCGAGCCTCGTCAATGTGGTAAACTGAGAACCAAATTAACTAGATATGCATGTCGTTGTTTTGATTGTTCAGCGGTTAAAAGTTACTATGACGAAAGGTGCATTTTACTTGGGCTATATTGTATGCGTTCAAACCTCCATATTGAAGTAGACAATCATATCTGACGTTATTTTTATTTTCACTATGAGAATAATCAACAGGAACCATGCTTAGGTAGCCTAAAAAGTAAATATTGATAATAGCATATTCTATTTTTTTACAGTACCTCCCACCACCGCTACCACTACGACATCAGGTATCGATTTCTTTACACCAGTTGTTCACCATCTGTCAAAGAGATAAATAACATAGTGCTAAATGTGTTTGATGTACACTTATATAAAATGTTGAACAATGCAGGGGTTTGCCATAGCGTATCATATTCCTTAATTGGCAGTCGATTGCAATATTTGGATGTAGGATTTTGCTAGTGTTTGCTGCTTTCACTGTGCATAACTTCGTGGGTTTACTTCTTCTATTGTCAACTTGTACAAAACTTGTTGTTTTCTAAATGGAAATATAAATGCATATGATTCCATCTACATCAAAACGACTGCTACTATTAAAATGTTTTGTTGCAGCTCCACCTGCAACCACTGGACCCATTCGTGAGTATTTACCATACGACCTTTCAATAATTTTCGATTAAAATTTTCAATGTGAGATGTATTTAGCGTTTAGTGTTTTCACTGAAGGTTCATTCCTTCGTCGGTTTACTTTGTCTATTAATTTTAAATTTGTACTCAACTCGCAGCAGTGTTAAAATATTGATGATGGAGATAAATCTTCGTCCGTGGAAACAGCTGCTATATCGTATTTGTATGCGTTTTGTTGCAGGTCCGCCTAAATCTACTGGACCTCCTCGTAAGTCTAAAGTGTTCTTTACCAATAACACGGGTCAATTTATATCACCTCAGTCGAACATCGTTATAGACTCGTCTATGACCCCCGGTAGTCGACTGAACTGGTTAGATGTGAGATTGGTTCAGCGTTTTCACTTTGCATTCATTTCTTTGTAGGTTCACGTTATCTTGCATTGGCATTATAATGGGCTACATATAACTATTGTTGTGTCTTAAGCGAAACAGTAATACATACATGTATAATTTGATGTACACCTGTAAACTTTGCTGCTAACGGTGTAGCTATAAGTATTGAGTCACGAGCGCCTCTGATAGCGAGTGGTCCTGTATTTATAAGTGTTCATTACAAATACAATATTGCATTGCAATTTTTTTACATTATATTTGATTATAAACAGTGAGAATTAAGATGTTGTATAGTACATGTAGTATTACTAATTCTGCTTGGATTTGGATAATGACATTCAATCTTTTTTGTATTACTTACCTATTCTTTGCCCGGGACACGGGAGGTTCTGGATCGGTTCCGGGACTTCCCCGGCCATTCCGGGACGGTTGGAAACCTTGCGCTTTTCGCAATGTTGATATTCGTCCATTGAGGCCTGTCTAACAGTTGGCCAATGTCAATTTGAAAATTATAAGTATTCGTGCTGCTTTTTGCTAAATAAACCAAAACACCAGTATCAATTAATGCAGCGTGAACCAAAAGCCAAAACCTATTTCACAAACTCAAGTTTATAGTGTTATTAGCGTTGATCAATAGTTATTAGATTGTGATTCAGTTAGGTTTTAGACACATTTTCCTGGTTTTTCAATGTTTTACGCAACCTAAACTATAAAGCCTCGCCGATAGCCATATCGTTGTGTTTCAAATAAAATTGTGATTCAGCTAATTGAAAACACGCAAAACAATTGCTACTTTTGAATGTGCTTTGTTGCAGGTCCACCTGGATCTACTGTATCGACTCGTAAGTCTGAGCTACATGTATTTATTGTTTCTTTGTGAGAAACCTTTCACTGAGGGTAAATTTGATTGCTAGGCATAAATATTTATTTGGCGTTTATTGCTTCCTATCCTGGAGTTTTTGCTGTTTAATTATTGTCAATAAGTACACAAATTGCTGCAATAAGAGTAAGGATGCTGATTGTTTGATGTAACTGGAAGCAACTGCTACTACTAGTAGATGCGTTCTGTTGCAGGACCACAAGGATCTACTGGACCCACTCGTAAGTAAAAACTGTTCTTTCCTATAATAACGCAACAAGTCAAAAACAGGGTAAACTATGCGAATTATATTTTTTATAAAATTTAATTAATAGGCCTTCTTAAGGACGTTAGGTTTCGAGAGTTTTCAGTCGAATTATTTTCGTGTCATTTTCTCATAATTTGATAAGTGTATATTTAGAAATAAATTTGTCTTTCGGTATTTAACTGTTATTTGAAAGGAGAAGTATCAGTTTATGCACGCAGACTATAATATTTTACTAACGACGGTTTTTGAGAGAAAAATAAATTGCAATTGTGCTGGTTTATATTGCACTGTGGGCCTTACGACACCTAGTAATATATAAACGGCATGTCGTTTATTAGCGATTTGAGCAAAATACCCGGCGTTTTATACAAACTCTGTGTTTGGTTTTAGCTCCTGAAGCTGTGACTACGGGTCCTCCAGGTACTAATGCATGTTATGCGTTTTATGTTTTGTTAATCACAGACTTTTCGATTTTATTGGATAATTAGCCACCATTTGGCATCCGACGTGTAAAAAATTTATCAGTGCAGAGATGTCGACTATTTTGGTTGGTTAAACATATGTTCGCCATAGCTCCTTTGCCCCTACCACACTAGATTAGGCCTATCTGCCCAATTCAAGTGCATTGTTCGCATTTCAAATTTGTCAGAAACAGGATAGGATTCTATATTCCAGCAGAGCTATTGTAAAGATATTCCTTCTGTGTTATTCAGTTTTCTGTACGATGGACGATATTCAACCGGGCGAGAAAGTATGGATTGAAATAGATAATATACCCGGGCTTACTAGCGGCGATGAAGTTCTTAACCCAGGAGACACAATCAAAGTCGACGACGTTGTTAAGAAGGGTGATTGCGAAGAATGGTAAGATGGAAGCCAGTTTTGTTTAATTTCAAACGGAACCTGCAATGAATGTTAACCTGAAGAGATTGATTTATGAGTTTTGTCACTTTGGAATGATTAATTGTATTGATCCATTTTTATTGTTGCATAGGGAGCTCTACAATAATTTGTGACGTGTCTGAAATCGCTTCTTCAGCCTGAATTGTTATGATACGCCGCTGCTTACTGTATCTCAAAAAAGGGTTGCTAGACTTGCAGACCGCGGGTCCCTTTAAGACCTTTTTTCTTTCCTATTCTCTATTCTCACTCCTGTTTATTTTCAATGTAGGCATTTTACTAAAATGAGCTTCTGCTCTGATCAATAAAAGCATATTATGCAACTTGTCTGGTCTTATGGGCAGGTTTCTACTGATGGCCTCTGAAATACCATCACTATTAGGCCTCGAGATTTCCTGCTGAATTAAGGATTTATGTTGTAATAAATTTTAGTTCCTTTTTGGTTATCCGTAAATTCAAAGAAGCCGAGATCAATCGATTGAAATCTTTGACGATGATTCGATTAATCAATCGTTAAAGTCTACATCCATACTTTATATTTTACTGATTTTTAAGGACTGCCTGTTTGACATTTTAGCATTTGTGAAATGGACGGTGGTCTCGTATGTCATGTTAGTATGATTAGAATTTCGTTCTTATGCACCTTCTTTGAATAATCTAGTTACAAATAATAATTAATATCTGCAACGCCAAATTGTATCTTTATGAAGTTTAACGTTTCGGTGGTTTGCCATTTAGTAGTAATTGTTATATGAACCGTGGATATCTCTGTGAAACTTCATGGCTTCAAACGTTTAGACATGTGAGCAAATAACGTAAATACAATACAATGCAACTGAAATTTGGTAGCGCCTTTCTTATAATCAGCTCAGAAATGCACATAGCAACGGAAAGACACAAGTCCTGCTCGAGTTTTCAATATTTGGTCACTCTACTTATAGTTTGGTCATATGACTTTATTTGGACATCTTCTTTTTAGCCTGTTGCTGCGAGCTGGACGAATGAAACTGCGCCATGCTTGAGTCATATTTGCAGAGACGGCGAATTAGATGTTGTCGACAAGACTAAAAGCTGCGACTGTGAAGAGGTGTGTTGAAGCAAATCTGAAATACATGTATCATCACTATTAGTTTGTATCGCAAGTGATGGGCAATTCAAGTTCGAATTGTCTTGATCGCACACTGCCAGCTGCAGCGCTCCTTTTGGGCCAAAATAGAATCGTGTCGCCAGTTATATTATGTTGGATATTCTGCCTTGGCTTCCATTTTGTAAGCCGTTTATTTTCGAGATAATATTATCACTCTGGCCTGCCTATGCCATCTTGACCGTGAGCAGGCACTTCGGGCAGCCCTTTGTAATATAGACCACTGTTGGCCGAAATCGGGAGCGGGCACGGGGCCTAGATTGGTCCATTCTGCTTTTAAGACAGCATTGCAAAACCTCGCATCCTCTTTAATAAGACCTTGGGTTTGAAATGGGCTCGAACGGGTGCTACACGCGTTATCTAGATCATGTTTTTTTGCGTTTTATGGCCATTTGAAAACTTATACTTTTGTCCAGGCTGGTGGAGGCTGTAATCGCTTCCGAATTCCTTGACAGCGCGCTTATTGACATTTCTGATATTTTCGAATGAATGAATGAACGAATGACTAATAATTTATATCACAAGTGTTAACGAAGACATGTATGAATCGATTGAATGTGCGTCTGTATCAAAGGGGGTTAGGGTGCTAAGTGCAAATCTACCGAGTGATTACATTTGAATCAAAGTTTGCAAAACAAGTAATTTGAATAATAAATGAACACTCTCCGAATCAGTTGATTTACCGAATTGAGATCTTTGTTTTGGCCATCATCGTCTGCATATTGTAATTGTATTTGATATCCATCTGAGGAATTCTCGTTTGATGCCGTTAATGTCTGAAAGTCCAAAGCCATTGTGGTTTAACACAGATAAATTTTCCGAGAGCTTGCGCAAGCACGACAAGTGTTATAGGTTATTAAGTTGTGATAGAATATTTCGCTACACACCGGCATCAATGATGCTCTTGAAATTAGTTTCACACTTTCACATTTTTAGTGTACGGGCAATTAGCTCTTTTTACTATATCGCTTTTGCCTTGTCGGTTCTGTTTCTGACAGGATGAAACCTTAGTTGAAAGCGATGCTCCGGAATGTTGTAGATGCCAACCGCCAGGTACATACTGTTTGTAGAATTAGGAAAGGTGTGCTTATATTGGCAGATTGAATGAGTTACTTTTACCTTCAGTATGGTAGTTTCGCCGTGTGTGATCCTTAACTCTTTGACTGCCTGCCATAAAATCTGCGACATGATCTTCTTGCCCTGTTTTTGTCGTTATTAATTTTAGTCACGGATCATTATTTTTAGGCTTAGTAGGCTCTGTGATTAGTAAGTTATGTAGTGCCGGTGTGCAAGACACAATATTTTGTAGCTTCTCGTCTAGATCTTTGTCTCTAACCTACTCGTCATCTTTTTATGCACTGTACAATAACAGCATTAACACAATGCAATAGAAAACACAAGAATAATTCCGGGTTTAGTTCTTTAGCTTGGTCATTCGATATCGTTTTATCACCAAATGCCACATGTTGCTCACTTCATGTATCAAAAGTCCTGCCCTTGACCAAATCGATGGATCATCCTACATTTGTCACCATTATAACGTCGCTTTTGCTTGCGATTGAATTTTGTTAATTTACATTGCGTTTACGGTTACGTTCTGATTTATTTTGTAGATTACTGTTTGATGACAACCAACGATATACCTGCAGACATACCGGTTTGGATAGAAAAGGACAACGTTCCCGGGCCGACTGATGGGGATACACCTGTTAAGCCAGGAGACAAACTGGAACCTACGGATGTTGTTCAGCAAGGAAACTGCAAAAGATGGCAAGAATGACCTTCAGTGTTGACCATTTTGATACCGATTTTTGTATTGACGATATACAGTCTGCTTGATTGTAATTCATGAAGTCCGCGTTGGAAATTTATCGTATTAGCCAACAGTGTATGGCGTCTCTTGCTGTATCGCGGATTGGGATTTGCCCGGATTGCCACTGCCTGAGTGCGAGTTATGCCTTGGTTAAATTTCGCCTCTTCTATGAAGATTTTGTATTGTTTAAATGCAGATTCGACTTTCCATATGCGTGCGATAGTAGATGATTCTTTCTTATATGGAATAAATAACCCTTGCGTTTTGACTATAATATATGCGCATCTTGTTTTCAGCGTTTGTGAACCAGGAAAAGGTCTTACATGCACGGTGAGTTTATTTCTATTGAAGAATAAAGCAGCACGTGGGTTTTCGATTTCAATCTAGCGTATAATTATAATAAACAATGAACAATGTTTCTGATAACAATTCAGGCCTGTAATGCTTAGGATATTTTTACACCTACTTTTTATGGTCAAATAGATATTAAAATCAGCTCGTGTGAGTCTTTACCAAACAATTAATGTCCGTTTTCAGGATGTTGTTGGAACGTGGAGCCCTCCGGATAACCAATGTATTGTCTACTCTTGCGACAATGAACTGGTTGTGGACAGGTCCAAAACCTGCAACTGTCCTGAGGTAGGAACACGCTTTCTTGGTTTTGCTATGCAGGCCACTCAATATGCTGATTATCGTGTTTTATATGCATGTAAGATAGATTGCACATTATTTATTATGTATTCTAGCATATTGTTTGCATGAATTGTTGCTGCGTGGCCTATTATAACTCATTTCCTGGAAGAACTAGCACATTTTATTAGAAAACTGAGCAGTCTGCGTTGCCCGCTCTTGACAATAACTGGCTGTGGAGTCATGTATGTGAGCAATATTAATGATTTCTGTGACATTGGTAAAGGCAATGCATATTGTCCATGCTCTCTGGCCATTCAATTTACACTCTTGGCTGATCACAGTGGTGCAACCGAAGACACTAATGACTGCGTAGAATGCATCAGATCTGTTTCTTACATCTCTGTCTTGTAGGACGCTCCTTCAGAAAAGGCCGATTATCCACAATGCTGCGTATGTCCGTCTACAACACCAGGTGACTAGAATTGTGCATATTCTAAAAACATTAGTCTTGATACACAAACAGCATCACGGAAGTAGTACTTACGATTAGAAAGATTTTAAAAGTTGTTGACTTTATTGCCATGTAAAGTATACGATGCCCTATTTCTGTGCATCTTATTTTCAACTTAAATATATTTCATGAGAATGTTAATTTGTACTGATATTGGATATAAATCGGTGTCATTTGCATTTCAAGCGCATGTCACGCTTTCTTTACATTCTCAGTTACTAATGATCAAAGTTTCCGGGGTCTTTTTGGCATGGGTTTTGACTGATAATGTTTAGACTGTTTATTATTATGAACATCGTAGGCGTGTCTTCTACATTGTACTTAATTATTTTCCACAGGGGACTGCACAGCGTCAGTTGATCAGCTGTCTCTGGATGACAAAGCTTGGACCGATACAAACGATGATGTTCAGGATGGGGACAAGATTAAACTTGGAGAAGTCTTACACATTGGCGAATGCAATGAATGGTGAGATGAATAGATATTGACACACAAAGTTGGCTTTTGTTTAAATTCGGCATTTATGCAACCGTGTATGCTTTTTCGCTCTATCAACGCTGTATTATTTTCGAACCTCCTAAAGTTAACCTTGTGACATTGACGATCATACAGCCAAACACGTGATATTCCAGTGCTTCGCAATGAAACAGTTTAATTGTATGTGTGCTTACCGTTTTGTGATATGTGACCTTTATTTTTAAACTTATCATGAATGAGTTCACGATGACGCAGAATGGCCTTCAACCGATTGATTTTCGTCATCAGTCGGAACTTAGCCTTTGCTAAACGCCGATTGTAACCATTCAATTCTGCTGATGGTAATATCATTCGACACCAGATATCGTAAATACATCGTCATCGGCAAATGGTATTGGCAGTGTGAATAGATACCAGCTTAACACTATGCGCCTGAGATTATCAAACGGAGTTTATCCAGCTGATGAATAATTGCTGTCGCTTCTTTCACTTGTTTTTCATTTGTTGACCCATCATCTGCATTTTGTAATGTGATTCTATATAGATTGATCATTTTATTATAGCGTATGCACCGCGAAAGACACGTTTAACTGTTACGTAAGTATTTGGTTTATTTAACTGGACCATGTTATTTTAAGTGTTTTTAAGATTATAGGCTGCATGAGATCAACGCACGAATGCTGATTTGCACAATAAACTGAATGCAATAATTGAATGGAAATTGAATGCAATTTTATCTTAATTACGACTGAGTTCGATCTTAGTTTTTTTTCTCATCCACTACTGATTAAGTTTCAGATAAGGTGGTTTCGGGCAGATTCAGAGAAAGAAGATTTACTTTAGACGACAGCTTAATATTTATGTTTGGGTCAACATACAGGAATTATGAGTTTTATTAGTATGATTTCTACATGATTTAAAGAAGTGTATTAATTTAATCGGAGTTCATTTTTAGAAAAAAAACTTCCGTTCGAAGTATGTATTTGTCATATTATGGGGAACTATGTTTTCTTCATTATGTTTATCATTTTAATATGAAGCCAATATTTATAATTATGGCGTCTAGCTCATAATCGTACTGTTTACATGCATGTTGGTGCATACCGAGTTGATACACGTGGCCATCTGTTTTCTCTTTAAGCCAACACCTGGATTGATATCTGAAGAGGGATGCACGTCCAAAGTATGTGACTCTAATGGCAAAGTGATCACCACCGATAAGACTGGATCCTGCGTTTGTGCAGAGGTTGGTGAACATTTTCGAAGGCATCTATTGCATTACACAACAGAGAAATGAATTTCCTAAATTATTTTCTTATAACTTACAATAACTGCTTGCCGTGTATTTTTATGAAGCCGTACTTTTGATGATAGAATGATGACCGAAATTTGTAAGACATTCTGCGATCATTCTTTAGGCAGTTTGTCCGTCGGTAGATGCCATTCGTAAAAATAATTTACCTAGTCGTTTTGTTTTTTCAGGGTTACACACTTGTTCAATTGCCGGATGAACCGTGCTGCAAATGCGAGACACGTAATTATTAAATGTTCTTAATATTTGCTGCTTTTGTTTTGCTAACCTACATCTGGTGGCTGATTGACAGTATAAGAACACATATGATATATTTATTCAATGATGCAGGCTCTCATACACATCTGGTTGCTAGAATTATTTGATGACAGCAAGTCTCATGTGACAACTAGGTGTGGAACCATCGAGTCTTCCAATGTCTGGTGCTCTGATGTATCTGTTTCTTCTCACAACGAGCGTCTGACATTGGCCTACAATCACATACAGTCTAAAATTGAATCTAAGTTAAACTCTTGGCTTTCCATTTTTCATCCAGCAATGTGGCTTCAATTAATATCCACAGCCTTGACTTGAGAACTATGATGCAACCTACATGATTGTGTTGTTTCATCGATTACGATTGGATCACTATCCTTTATGTCGCAATGCTACTTCTTTGTGTCCGTGGATAATATGATTAACACATTGATTTAATTAACGCTCTTTTTGTGTAGAACGGTCCTTGTTTTTGACGGATACATTGTGTGTGTGAAGGATACGATTTTGTGTTGGCTACAAATTGGTTTGCCTAATATTTGTTTGTGTAGAATACTGCGTCGTTACTGCTGATGATATAAAATCGGGCAAAACGCCATACATTGATCAAGACGACATTCCAGGATTCACAGCTGGTGACGAAATTGTTAACATCGGAGATCCTGTAGATCGCGGGCAGATCATTGTTGTCGATGAGTGCAATCAATGGTTAGAACTAATAAATTATATGCGGGAATGTACGTTTGTTCACCTGAACAGTGTCTTTCATGTTATAACTCACAAAATCATTGGTCAGATTCAGTCTGTCTTGCTTCCTTTGAGTTGTTTCGGCGTAGGCCTAATTATGGCTGTCACGAATTTTTCTGCAGGACTATTGTTGTGTGCATGGCATTCCGACCAAACAACATCAGTGAGCGTTGCATCATAAAGTGGCAATGCATCACATATTGAAATATAATAGCATAGTGTATAATGAAATTTTAAGGCATATTCGAGTTTCGTACTGTGTGTTGGTAGATATAGTTTCATCGTGTTCGCACCTCAGTTCAATTCAGAACCATGATTCAGATTAATTTTTAATAGGAGCGTATTGACAAGATTGGTGTATTTTGCTTGTTTTGAATGTTTCTTGTTGTGGCTCGAATATGAAAGTGATGTACAAAATATTTCTTTTCAGTCGCTGTACGGAGCAAGACGTCTTCAATTGCTTCGTAAGTAACGTGTTTTAAATGACTGCAGTTTTGTTTAAACACCCCACTGTTCACATGCTGACTGCGCCAGCCCTAGCCTGGATGCGGGAAGTAGGCGACGCTAATGATCTTTGCTATCACACACTCTCGTTAAACTGAAACTACTGACAAATTTAAAATGTATACGCTTGTCATATTCAGAATAAGAATCAAAAGAAATTTATTGAAGCGCATTGACAAATTATAACTGATAAAAGTTCATTATCTAATAGATAGAGTTAGCCCAACGAAGCAAACAATAAAATTGACACTAAAAATGATGACCAGCAGGGGTTTGAAGAAGGATTGAAAACCACTTAAAGGAAGCCCTTGTTTTTCATTATCTATTCCGTAGTGTCTGTCAGATATTTGAAGGTAGGATAAAATCAATCAGCTCAATGATGCCGTTAATGTTTTTATAACATTGCAACTTATTACTCCTGCCGGATTCTTGCGAATTTCTTTTCTTTTAGTTCTTTATGAAGTTAGATTCTTATCAGTTACTTATGTAGCGGGTGAACATTTTTCTTTGTAAATGCGTTTGTAATTTTACAGGACGTTACCGATGCTGAAGTTTCCGAGAGTGATCCTTGTCAAATTTACGTTTGCGATAATGGTGAATTATCTCACACCAACAAGACTGAAAGTTGCGACTGTCCTGAGGTAAGCGTTTGCTTAAAGAATAAGTTGATGTTTTAGTAAGGCCCCATCGTAACAACTTAATCAAGAAACTCTGACATTCTCATGCTGTTCTGATTTATGGTGCTATATGCATGAACTTGTAATAATTGTATTAAATCAAATAGAATTTTACGTCAAATTACCTCACGATTTAAAAATGCCTTTTTCTGGCTTTTTTAGACACAGCTGGTCGTAGTATCTGCTCCACGATGCTGCACTTGTTGTAAGATATTTAAGTGACAATATTCGTTGATTTCAAGATTTCTTAATGCTTCTTAAATATTGTGTCTGCATTGATGTCAACTCCAATAGCACTCAAATTTGTTTCGATTTAAGTCATAATTTTCTACGATTAGGCAGCGATTCAATTCAAACAGTCGTTTTCACTTTGAGTGTCGTTTATGCTAGTATCTTGCAGTTACTATTTTGTTGTATCCAAATGAATTTTGCAATCTCATTTACCTGTTGCTAAGTTCCGAGCCTCGTCAATGTGGTAAACTGAGAACCAAATTAACTAGATATGCATGTCGTTGTTTTGATTGTTCAGCGGTTAAAAGTTACTATGACGAAAGGTGCATTTTACTTGGGCTATATTGTATGCGTTCAAACCTCCATATTGAAGTAGACAATCATATCTGACGTTATTTTTATTTTCACTATGAGAATAATCAACAGGAACCATGCTTAGGTAGCCTAAAAAGTAAATATTGATAATAGCATATTCTATTTTTTTACAGTACCTCCCACCACCGCTACCACTACGACATCAGGTATCGATTTCTTTACACCAGTTGTTCACCATCTGTCAAAGAGATAAATAACATAGTGCTAAATGTGTTTGATGTACACTTATATAAAATGTTGAACAATGCAGGGGTTTGCCATAGCATATCATATTCCTTAATTGGCAGTCGATTGCAATATTTGGATGTAGGATTTTGCTAGTGTTTGCTGCTTTCACTGTGCATAACTTCGTGGGTTTACTTCTTCTATTGTCAACTTGTACAAAACTTGTTGTTTTCTAAATGGAAATATAAATGCATATGATTCCATCTACATCGAAACGACTGCTACTATTAAAATGTTTTGTTGCAGCTCCACCTGCAACCACTGGACCCATTCGTGAGTATTTACCATACGACCTTTCAATAATTTTCGATTAAAATTTTCAATGTGAGATGTATTTAGCGTTTAGTGTTTTCACTGAAGGTTCATTCCTTCGTCGGTTTACTTTGTCTATTAATTTTAAATTTGTACTCAACTCGCAGCAGTGTTAAAATATTGATGATGGAGATAAATCTTCGTCCGTGGAAACAGCTGCTATATCGTATTTGTATGCGTTTTGTTGCAGGTCCGCCTAAATCTACTGGACCTCCTCGTAAGTCTAAAGTGTTCTTTACCAATAACACGGGTCAATTTATATCACCTCAGTCGAACATCGTTATAGACTCGTCTATGACCCCCGGTAGTCGACTGAACTGGTTAGATGTGAGATTGGTTCAGCGTTTTCACTTTGCATTCATTTCTTTGTAGGTTCACGTTATCTTGCATTGGCATTATAATGGGCTACATATAACTATTGTTGTGTCTTAAGCGAAACAGTAATACATACATGTATAATTTGATGTACACCTGTAAACTTTGCTGCTAACGGTGTAGCTATAAGTATTGAGTCACGAGCGCCTCTGATAGCGAGTGGTCCTGTATTTATAAGTGTTCATTACAAATACAATATTGCATTGCAATTTTTTTACATTATATTTGATTATAAACAGTGAGAATTAAGATGTTGTATAGTACATGTAGTATTACTAATTCTGCTTGGATTTGGATAATGACATTCAATCTTTTTTGTATTACTTACCTATTCTTTGCCCGGGACACGGGAGGTTCTGGATCGGTTCCGGGACTTCCCCGGCCATTCCGGGACGGTTGGAAACCTTGCGCTTTTCGCAATGTTGATATTCGTCCATTGAGGCCTGTCTAACAGTTGGCCAATGTCAATTTGAAAATTATAAGTATTCGTGCTGCTTTTTGCTAAATAAACCAAAACACCAGTATCAATTAATGCAGCGTGAACCAAAAGCCAAAACCTATTTCACAAACTCAAGTTTATAGTGTTATTAGCGTTGATCAATAGTTATTAGATTGTGATTCAGTTAGGTTTTAGACACATTTTCCTGGTTTTTCAATGTTTTACGCAACCTAAACTATAAAGCCTCGCCGATAGCCATATCGTTGTGTTTCAAATAAAATTGTGATTCAGCTAATTGAAAACACGCAAAACAATTGCTACTTTTGAATGTGCTTTGTTGCAGGTCCACCTGGATCTACTGTATCGACTCGTAAGTCTGAGCTACATGTATTTATTGTTTCTTTGTGAGAAACCTTTCACTGAGGGTAAATTTGATTGCTAGGCATAAATATTTATTTGGCGTTTATTGCTTCCTATCCTGGAGTTTTTGCTGTTTAATTATTGTCAATAAGTACACAAATTGCTGCAATAAGAGTAAGGATGCTGATTGTTTGATGTAACTGGAAGCAACTGCTACTACTAGTAGATGCGTTCTGTTGCAGGACCACAAGGATCTACTGGACCCACTCGTAAGTAAAAACTGTTCTTTCCTATAATAACGCAACAAGTCAAAAACAGGGTAAACTATGCGAATTATATTTTTTATAAAATTTAATTAATAGGCCTTCTTAAGGACGTTAGGTTTCGAGAGTTTTCAGTCGAATTATTTTCGTGTCATTTTCTCATAATTTGATAAGTGTATATTTAGAAATAAATTTGTCTTTCGGTATTTAACTGTTATTTGAAAGGAGAAGTATCAGTTTATGCACGCAGACTATAATATTTTACTAACGACGGTTTTTGAGAGAAAAATAAATTGCAATTGTGCTGGTTTATATTGCACTGTGGGCCTTACGACACCTAGTAATATATAAACGGCATGTCGTTTATTAGCGATTTGAGCAAAATACCCGGCGTTTTATACAAACTCTGTGTTTGGTTTTAGCTCCTGAAGCTGTGACTACGGGTCCTCCAGGTACTAATGCATGTTATGCGTTTTATGTTTTGTTAATCACAGACTTTTCGATTTTATTGGATAATTAGCCACCATTTGGCATCCGACGTGTAAAAAATTTATCAATGCAGAGATGTCGACTATTTTGGTTGGTTAAACATATGTTCGCCATAGCTCCTCTGCCCCTACCACACTAGATTAGGCCTATCTGCCGAATTCAAGTGCATTGTTCGCATTTCAAATTTGTCAGAAACAGGATAGGATTCTATATTCCAGCAGAGCTATTGTAAAGATATTCCTTCTGTGTTATTCAGTTTTCTGTACGATGGACGATATTCAACCGGGCGAGAAAGTATGGATTGAAATAGATAATATACCCGGGCTTACTAGCGGCGATGAAGTTCTTAACCCAGGAGACACAATCAAAGTCGACGACGTTGTTAAGAAGGGTGATTGCGAAGAATGGTAAGATGGAAGCCAGTTTTGTTTAATTTCAAACGGAACCTGCAATGAATGTTAACCTGAAGAGATTGATTTATGAGTTTTGTCACTTTGGAATGATTAATTGTATTGATCCATTTTTATTGTTGCATAGGGAGCTCTACAATAATTTGTGACGTGTCTGAAATCGCTTCTTCAGCCTGAATTGTTATGATACGCCGCTGCTTACTGTATCTCAAAAAAGGGTTGCTAGACTTGCAGACCGCGGGTCCCTTTAAGACCTTTTTTCTTTCCTATTCTCTATTCTCACTCCTGTTTATTTTCAATGTAGGCATTTTACTAAAATGAGCTTCTGCTCTGATCAATAAAAGCATATTATGCAACTTGTCTGGTCTTATGGGCAGGTTTCTACTGATGGCCTCTGAAATACCATCACTATTAGGCCTCGAGATTTCCTGCTGAATTAAGGATTTATGTTGTAATAAATTTTAGTTCCTTTTTGGTTATCCGTAAATTCAAAGAAGCCGAGATCAATCGATTGAAATCTTTGACGATGATTCGATTAATCAATCGTTAAAGTCTACATCCATACTTTATATTTTACTGATTTTTAAGGACTGCCTGTTTGACATTTTAGCATTTGTGAAATGGACGGTGGTCTCGTATGTCATGTTAGTATGATTAGAATTTCGTTCTTATGCACCTTCTTTGAATAATCTAGTTACAAATAATAATTAATATCTGCAACGCCAAATTGTATCTTTATGAAGTTTAACGTTTCGGTGGTTTGCCATTTAGTAGTAATTGTTATATGAACCGTGGATATCTCTGTGAAACTTCATGGCTTCAAACGTTTAGACATGTGAGCAAATAACGTAAATACAATACAATGCAACTGAAATTTGGTAGCGCCTTTCTTATAATCAGCTCAGAAATGCACATAGCAACGGAAAGACACAAGTCCTGCTCGAGTTTTCAATATTTGGTCACTCTACTTATAGTTTGGTCATATGACTTTATTTGGACATCTTCTTTTTAGCCTGTTGCTGCGAGCTGGACGAATGAAACTGCGCCATGCTTGAGTCATATTTGCAGAGACGGCGAATTAGATGTTGTCGACAAGACTAAAAGCTGCGACTGTGAAGAGGTGTGTTGAAGCAAATCTGAAATACATGTATCATCACTATTAGTTTGTATCGCAAGTGATGGGCAATTCAAGTTCGAATTGTCTTGATCGCACACTGCCAGCTGCAGCGCTCCTTTTGGGCCAAAATAGAATCGTGTCGCCAGTTATATTATGTTGGATATTCTGCCTTGGCTTCCATTTTGTAAGCCGTTTATTTTCGAGATAATATTATCACTCTGGCCTGCCTATGCCATCTTGACCGTGAGCAGGCACTTCGGGCAGCCCTTTGTAATATAGACCACTGTTGGCCGAAATCGGGAGCGGGCACGGGGCCTAGATTGGTCCATTCTGCTTTTAAGACAGCATTGCAAAACCTCGCATCCTCTTTAATAAGACCTTGGGTTTGAAATGGGCTCGAACGGGTGCTACACGCGTTATCTAGATCATGTTTTTTTGCGTTTTATGGCCATTTGAAAACTTATACTTTTGTCCAGGCTGGTGGAGGCTGTAATCGCTTCCGAATTCCTTGACAGCGCGCTTATTGACATTTCTGATATTTTCGAATGAATGAATGAACGAATGACTAATAATTTATATCACAAGTGTTAACGAAGACATGTATGAATCGATTGAATGTGCGTCTGTATCAAAGGGGGTTAGGGTGCTAAGTGCAAATCTACCGAGTGATTACATTTGAATCAAAGTTTGCAAAACAAGTAATTTGAATAATAAATGAACACTCTCCGAATCAGTTGATTTACCGAATTGAGATCTTTGTTTTGGCCATCATCGTCTGCATATTGTAATTGTATTTGATATCCATCTGAGGAATTCTCGTTTGATGCCGTTAATGTCTGAAAGTCCAAAGCCATTGTGGTTTAACACAGATAAATTTTCCGAGAGCTTGCGCAAGCACGACAAGTGTTATAGGTTATTAAGTTGTGATAGAATATTTCGCTACACACCGGCATCAATGATGCTCTTGAAATTAGTTTCACACTTTCACATTTTTAGTGTACGTGCAATTAGCTCTTTTTACTATATCGCTTTTGCCTTGTCGGTTCTGTTTCTGACAGGATGAAACCTTAGTTGAAAGCGATGCTCCGGAATGTTGTAGATGCCAACCGCCAGGTACATACTGTTTGTAGAATTAGGAAAGGTGTGCTTATATTGGCAGATTGAATGAGTTACTTTTACCTTTAGTATGGTAGTTTCGCCGTGTGTGATCCTTAACTCTTTGACTGCCTGCCATAAAATCTGCGACATGATCTTCTTGCCCTGTTTTTGTCGTTATTAATTTTAGTCACGGATCATTATTTTTAGGCTTAGTAGGCTCTGTGATTAGTAAGTTATGTAGTGCCGGTGTGCAAGACACAATATTTTGTAGCTTCTCGTCTAGATCTTTGTCTCTAACCTACTCGTCATCTTTTTATGCACTGTACAATAACAGCATTAACACAATGCAATAGAAAACACAAGAATAATTCCGGGTTTAGTTCTTTAGCTTGGTCATTCGATATCGTTTTATCACCAAATGCCACATGTTGCTCACTTCATGTATCAAAAGTCCTGCCCTTGACCAAATCGATGGATCATCCTACATTTGTCACCATTATAACGTCGCTTTTGCTTGCGATTGAATTTTGTTAATTTACATTGCGTTTACGGTTACGTTCTGATTTATTTTGTAGATTACTGTTTGATGACAACCAACGATATACCTGCAGACATACCGGTTTGGATAGAAAAGGACAACGTTCCCGGGCCGACTGATGGGGATACACCTGTTAAGCCAGGAGACAAACTGGAACCTACGGATGTTGTTCAGCAAGGAAACTGCAAAAGATGGCAAGAATGACCTTCAGTGTTGACCATTTTGATACCGATTTTTGTATTGACGATATACAGTCTGCTTGATTGTAATTCATGAAGTCCGCGTTGGAAATTTATCGTATTAGCCAACAGTGTATGGCGTCTCTTGCTGTATCGCGGATTGGGATTTGCCCGGATTGCCACTGCCTGAGTGCGAGTTATGCCTTGGTTAAATTTCGCCTCTTCTATGAAGATTTTGTATTGTATAAATGCAGATTCGACTTTCCATATGCGTGCGATAGTAGATGATTCTTGCCTATATGGAATAAATAACCCTTGCGTTTTGACGGGATTTGCCCGGATTGCCACTGCCTGAGTGCGAGTTATGCCTTGGTTAAATTTCGCCTCTTCTATGAAGATTTTGTATTGTTTAAATGCAGATTCGACTTTCCATATGCGTGCGATAGTAGATGATTCTTGCTTATATGGAATAAATAACCCTTGCGTTTTGACTATAATATATGCGCATCTTGTTTTCAGCGTTTGTGAACCAGGAAAAGGTCTTACATGCACGGTGAGTTTATTTCTATTGAAGAATAAAGCAGCACGTGGGTTTTCGATTTCAATCTAGCGTATAATTATAATAAACAATGAACAATGTTTCTGATAACAATTCAGGCCTGTAATGCTTAGGATATTTTTACACCTACTTTTTATGGTCAAATAGATATTAAAATCAGCTCGTGTGAGTCTTTACCAAACAATTAATGTCCGTTTTCAGGATGTTGTTGGAACGTGGAGCCCTCCGGATAACCAATGTATTGTCTACTCTTGCGACAATGAACTGGTTGTGGACAGGTCCAAAACCTGCAACTGTCCTGAGGTAGGAACACGCTTTCTTGGTTTTGCTATGCAGGCCACTCAATATGCTGATTATCGTGTTTTATATGCATGTAAGATAGATTGCACATTATTTATTATGTATTCTAGCATATTGTTTGCATGAATTGTTGCTGCGTGGCCTATTATAACTCATTTCCTGGAAGAACTAGCACATTTTATTAGAAAACTGAGCAGTCTGCGTTGCCCGCTCTTGACAATAACTGGCTGTGGAGTCATGTATGTGAGCAATATTAATGATTTCTGTGACATTGGTAAAGGCAATGCATATTGTCCATGCTCTCTAGCCATTCAATTTACACTCTTGGCTGATCACAGTGGTGCAACCGAAGACACTAATGACTGCGTAGAATGCATCAGATCTGTTTCTTACATCTCTGTCTTGTAGGACGCTCCTTCAGAAAAGGCCGATTATCCACAATGCTGCGTATGTCCGTCTACAACACCAGGTGACTAGAATTGTGCATATTCTAAAAACATTAGTCTTGATACACAAACAGCATCACGGAAGTAGTACTTACGATTAGAAAGATTTTAAAAGTTGTTGACTTTATTGCCATGTAAAGTATACGATGCCCTATTTCTGTGCATCTTATTTTCAACTTAAATATATTTCATGAGAATGTTAATTTGTACTGATATTGGATATAAATCGGTGTCATTTGCATTTCAAGCGCATGTCACGCTTTCTTTACATTCTCAGTTACTAATGATCAAAGTTTCCGGGGTCTTTTTGGCATGGGTTTTGACTGATAATGTTTAGACTGTTTATTATTATGAACATCGTAGGCGTGTCTTCTACATTGTACTTAATTATTTTCCACAGGGGACTGCACAGCGTCAGTTGATCAGCTGTCTCTGGATGACAAAGCTTGGACCGATACAAACGATGATGTTCAGGATGGGGACAAGATTAAACTTGGAGAAGTCTTACACATTGGCGAATGCAATGAATGGTGAGATGAATAGATATTGACACACAAAGTTGGCTTTTGTTTAAATTCGGCATTTATGCAACCGTGTATGCTTTTTCGCTCTATCAACGCTGTATTATTTTCGAACCTCCTAAAGTTAACCTTGTGACATTGACGATCATACAGCCAAACACGTGATATTCCAGTGCTTCGCAATGAAACAGTTTAATTGTATGTGTGCTTACCGTTTTGTGATATGTGACCTTTATTTTTAAACTTATCATGAATGAGTTCACGATGACGCAGAATGGCCTTCAACCGATTGATTTTCGTCATCAGTCGGAACTTAGCCTTTGCTAAACGCCGATTGTAACCATTCAATTCTGCTGATGGTAATATCATTCGACACCAGATATCGTAAATACATCGTCATCGGCAAATGGTATTGGCAGTGTGAATAGATACCAGCTTAACACTATGCGCCTGAGATTATCAAACGGAGTTTATCCAGCTGATGAATAATTGCTGTCGCTTCTTTCACTTGTTTTTCATTTGTTGACCCATCATCTGCATTTTGTAATGTGATTCTATATAGATTGATCATTTTATTATAGCGTATGCACCGCGAAAGACACGTTTAACTGTTACGTAAGTATTTGGTTTATTTAACTGGACCATGTTATTTTAAGTGTTTTTAAGATTATAGGCTGCATGAGATCAACGCACGAATGCTGATTTGCACAATAAACTGAATGCAATAATTGAATGGAAATTGAATGCAATTTTATCTTAATTACGACTGAGTTCGATCTTAGTTTTTTTTCTCATCCACTACTGATTAAGTTTCAGATAAGGTGGTTTCGGGCAGATTCAGAGAAAGAAGATTTACTTTAGACGACAGCTTAATATTTATGTTTGGGTCAACATACAGGAATTATGAGTTTTATTAGTATGATTTCTACATGATTTAAAGAAGTGTATTAATTTAATCGGAGTTCATTTTTAGAAAAAAAACTTCCGTTCGAAGTATGTATTTGTCATATTATGGGGAACTATGTTTTCTTCATTATGTTTATCATTTTAATATGAAGCCAATATTTATAATTATGGCGTCTAGCTCATAATCGTACTGTTTACATGCATGTTGGTGCATACCGAGTTGATACACGTGGCCATCTGTTTTCTCTTTAAGCCAACACCTGGATTGATATCTGAAGAGGGATGCACGTCCAAAGTATGTGACTCTAATGGCAAAGTGATCACCACCGATAAGACTGGATCCTGCGTTTGTGCAGAGGTTGGTGAACATTTTCGAAGGCATCTATTGCATTACACAACAGAGAAATGAATTTCCTAAATTATTTTCTTATAACTTACAATAACTGCTTGCCGTGTATTTTTATGAAGCCGTACTTTTGATGATAGAATGATGACCGAAATTTGTAAGACATTCTGCGATCATTCTTTAGGCAGTTTGTCCGTCGGTAGATGCCATTCGTAAAAATAATTTACCTAGTCGTTTTGTTTTTTCAGGGTTACACACTTGTTCAATTGCCGGATGAACCGTGCTGCAAATGCGAGACACGTAATTATTAAATGTTCTTAATATTTGCTGCTTTTGTTTTGCTAACCTACATCTGGTGGCTGATTGACAGTATAAGAACACATATGATATATTTATTCAATGATGCAGGCTCTCATACACATCTGGTTGCTAGAATTATTTGATGACAGCAAGTCTCATGTGACAACTAGGTGTGGAACCATCGAGTCTTCCAATGTCTGGTGCTCTGATGTATCTGTTTCTTCTCACAACGAGCGTCTGACATTGGCCTACAATCACATACAGTCTAAAATTGAATCTAAGTTAAACTCTTGGCTTTCCATTTTTCATCCAGCAATGTGGCTTCAATTAATATCCACAGCCTTGACTTGAGAACTATGATGCAACCTACATGATTGTGTTGTTTCATCGATTACGATTGGATCACTATCCTTTATGTCGCAATGCTACTTCTTTGTGTCCGTGGATAATATGATTAACACATTGATTTAATTAACGCTCTTTTTGTGTAGAACGGTCCTTGTTTTTGACGGATACATTGTGTGTGTGAAGGATACGATTTTGTGTTGGCTACAAATTGGTTTGCCTAATATTTGTTTGTGTAGAATACTGCGTCGTTACTGCTGATGATATAAAATCGGGCAAAACGCCATACATTGATCAAGACGACATTCCAGGATTCACAGCTGGTGACGAAATTGTTAACATCGGAGATCCTGTAGATCGCGGGCAGATCATTGTTGTCGATGAGTGCAATCAATGGTTAGAACTAATAAATTATATGCGGGAATGTACGTTTGTTCACCTGAACAGTGTCTTTCATGTTATAACTCACAAAATCATTGGTCAGATTCAGTCTGTCTTGCTTCCTTTGAGTTGTTTCGGCGTAGGCCTAATTATGGCTGTCACGAATTTTTCTGCAGGACTATTGTTGTGTGCATGGCATTCCGACCAAACAACATCAGTGAGCGTTGCATCATAAAGTGGCAATGCATCACATATTGAAATATAATAGCATAGTGTATAATGAAATTTTAAGGCATATTCGAGTTTCGTACTGTGTGTTGGTAGATATAGTTTCATCGTGTTCGCACCTCAGTTCAATTCAGAACCATGATTCAGATTAATTTTTAATAGGAGCGTATTGACAAGATTGGTGTATTTTGCTTGTTTTGAATGTTTCTTGTTGTGGCTCGAATATGAAAGTGATGTACAAAATATTTCTTTTCAGTCGCTGTACGGAGCAAGACGTCTTCAATTGCTTCGTAAGTAACGTGTTTTAAATGACTGCAGTTTTGTTTAAACACCCCACTGTTCACATGCTGACCGCGCCAGCCCTAGCCTGGATGCGGGAAGTAGGCGACGCTAATGATCTTTGCTATCACACACTCTCGTTAAACTGAAACTACTGACAAATTTAAAATGTATACGCTTGTCATATTCAGAATAAGAATCAAAAGAAATTTATTGAAGCGCATTGACAAATTATAACTGATAAAAGTTCATTATCTAATAGATAGAGTTAGCCCAACGAAGCAAACAATAAAATTGACACTAAAAATGATGACCAGCAGGGGTTTGAAGAAGGATTGAAAACCACTTAAAGGAAGCCCTTGTTTTTCATTATCTATTCCGTAGTGTCTGTCAGATATTTGAAGGTAGGATAAAATCAATCAGCTCAATGATGCCGTTAATGTTTTTATAACATTGCAACTTATTACTCCTGCCGGATTCTTGCGAATTTCTTTTCTTTTAGTTCTTTATGAAGTTAGATTCTTATCAGTTACTTATGTAGCGGGTGAACATTTTTCTTTGTAAATGCGTTTGTAATTTTACAGGACGTTACCGATGCTGAAGTTTCCGAGAGTGATCCTTGTCAAATTTACGTTTGCGATAATGGTGAATTATCTCACACCAACAAGACTGAAAGTTGCGACTGTCCTGAGGTAAGCGTTTGCTTAAAGAATAAGTTGATGTTTTAGTAAGGCCCCATCGTAACAACTTAATCAAGAAACTCTGACATTCTCATGCTGTTCTGATTTATGGTGCTATATGCATGAACTTGTAATAATTGTATTAAATCAAATAGAATTTTACGTCAAATTACCTCACGATTTAAAAATGCCTTTTTCTGGCTTTTTTAGACACAGCTGGTCGTAGTATCTGCTCCACGATGCTGCACTTGTTGTAAGATATTTAAGTGACAATATTCGTTGATTTCAAGATTTCTTAATGCTTCTTAAATATTGTGTCTGCATTGATGTCAACTCCAATAGCACTCAAATTTGTTTCGATTTAAGTCATAATTTTCTACGATTAGGCAGCGATTCAATTCAAACAGTCGTTTTCACTTTGAGTGTCGTTTATGCTAGTATCTTGCAGTTACTATTTTGTTGTATCCAAATGAATTTTGCAATCTCATTTACCTGTTGCTAAGTTCCGAGCCTCGTCAATGTGGTAAACTGAGAACCAAATTAACTAGATATGCATGTCGTTGTTTTGATTGTTCAGCGGTTAAAAGTTACTATGACGAAAGGTGCATTTTACTTGGGCTATATTGTATGCGTTCAAACCTCCATATTGAAGTAGACAATCATATCTGACGTTATTTTTATTTTCACTATGAGAATAATCAACAGGAACCATGCTTAGGTAGCCTAAAAAGTAAATATTGATAATAGCATATTCTATTTTTTTACAGTACCTCCCACCACCGCTACCACTACGACATCAGGTATCGATTTCTTTACACCAGTTGTTCACCATCTGTCAAAGAGATAAATAACATAGTGCTAAATGTGTTTGATGTACACTTATATAAAATGTTGAACAATGCAGGGGTTTGCCATAGCATATCATATTCCTTAATTGGCAGTCGATTGCAATATTTGGATGTAGGATTTTGCTAGTGTTTGCTGCTTTCACTGTGCATAACTTCGTGGGTTTACTTCTTCTATTGTCAACTTGTACAAAACTTGTTGTTTTCTAAATGGAAATATAAATGCATATGATTCCATCTACATCGAAACGACTGCTACTATTAAAATGTTTTGTTGCAGCTCCACCTGCAACCACTGGACCCATTCGTGAGTATTTACCATACGACCTTTCAATAATTTTCGATTAAAATTTTCAATGTGAGATGTATTTAGCGTTTAGTGTTTTCACTGAAGGTTCATTCCTTCGTCGGTTTACTTTGTCTATTAATTTTAAATTTGTACTCAACTCGCAGCAGTGTTAAAATATTGATGATGGAGATAAATCTTCGTCCGTGGAAACAGCTGCTATATCGTATTTGTATGCGTTTTGTTGCAGGTCCGCCTAAATCTACTGGACCTCCTCGTAAGTCTAAAGTGTTCTTTACCAATAACACGGGTCAATTTATATCACCTCAGTCGAACATCGTTATAGACTCGTCTATGACCCCCGGTAGTCGACTGAACTGGTTAGATGTGAGATTGGTTCAGCGTTTTCACTTTGCATTCATTTCTTTGTAGGTTCACGTTATCTTGCATTGGCATTATAATGGGCTACATATAACTATTGTTGTGTCTTAAGCGAAACAGTAATACATACATGTATAATTTGATGTACACCTGTAAACTTTGCTGCTAACGGTGTAGCTATAAGTATTGAGTCACGAGCGCCTCTGATAGCGAGTGGTCCTGTATTTATAAGTGTTCATTACAAATACAATATTGCATTGCAATTTTTTTACATTATATTTGATTATAAACAGTGAGAATTAAGATGTTGTATAGTACATGTAGTATTACTAATTCTGCTTGGATTTGGATAATGACATTCAATCTTTTTTGTATTACTTACCTATTCTTTGCCCGGGACACGGGAGGTTCTGGATCGGTTCCGGGACTTCCCCGGCCATTCCGGGACGGTTGGAAACCTTGCGCTTTTCGCAATGTTGATATTCGTCCATTGAGGCCTGTCTAACAGTTGGCCAATGTCAATTTGAAAATTATAAGTATTCGTGCTGCTTTTTGCTAAATAAACCAAAACACCAGTATCAATTAATGCAGCGTGAACCAAAAGCCAAAACCTATTTCACAAACTCAAGTTTATAGTGTTATTAGCGTTGATCAATAGTTATTAGATTGTGATTCAGTTAGGTTTTAGACACATTTTCCTGGTTTTTCAATGTTTTACGCAACCTAAACTATAAAGCCTCGCCGATAGCCATATCGTTGTGTTTCAAATAAAATTGTGATTCAGCTAATTGAAAACACGCAAAACAATTGCTACTTTTGAATGTGCTTTGTTGCAGGTCCACCTGGATCTACTGTATCGACTCGTAAGTCTGAGCTACATGTATTTATTGTTTCTTTGTGAGAAACCTTTCACTGAGGGTAAATTTGATTGCTAGGCATAAATATTTATTTGGCGTTTATTGCTTCCTATCCTGGAGTTTTTGCTGTTTAATTATTGTCAATAAGTACACAAATTGCTGCAATAAGAGTAAGGATGCTGATTGTTTGATGTAACTGGAAGCAACTGCTACTACTAGTAGATGCGTTCTGTTGCAGGACCACAAGGATCTACTGGACCCACTCGTAAGTAAAAACTGTTCTTTCCTATAATAACGCAACAAGTCAAAAACAGGGTAAACTATGCGAATTATATTTTTTATAAAATTTAATTAATAGGCCTTCTTAAGGACGTTAGGTTTCGAGAGTTTTCAGTCGAATTATTTTCGTGTCATTTTCTCATAATTTGATAAGTGTATATTTAGAAATAAATTTGTCTTTCGGTATTTAACTGTTATTTGAAAGGAGAAGTATCAGTTTATGCACGCAGACTATAATATTTTACTAACGACGGTTTTTGAGAGAAAAATAAATTGCAATTGTGCTGGTTTATATTGCACTGTGGGCCTTACGACACCTAGTAATATATAAACGGCATGTCGTTTATTAGCGATTTGAGCAAAATACCCGGCGTTTTATACAAACTCTGTGTTTGGTTTTAGCTCCTGAAGCTGTGACTACGGGTCCTCCAGGTACTAATGCATGTTATGCGTTTTATGTTTTGTTAATCACAGACTTTTCGATTTTATTGGATAATTAGCCACCATTTGGCATCCGACGTGTAAAAAATTTATCAATGCAGAGATGTCGACTATTTTGGTTGGTTAAACATATGTTCGCCATAGCTCCTCTGCCCCTACCACACTAGATTAGGCCTATCTGCCGAATTCAAGTGCATTGTTCGCATTTCAAATTTGTCAGAAACAGGATAGGATTCTATATTCCAGCAGAGCTATTGTAAAGATATTCCTTCTGTGTTATTCAGTTTTCTGTACGATGGACGATATTCAACCGGGCGAGAAAGTATGGATTGAAATAGATAATATACCCGGGCTTACTAGCGGCGATGAAGTTCTTAACCCAGGAGACACAATCAAAGTCGACGACGTTGTTAAGAAGGGTGATTGCGAAGAATGGTAAGATGGAAGCCAGTTTTGTTTAATTTCAAACGGAACCTGCAATGAATGTTAACCTGAAGAGATTGATTTATGAGTTTTGTCACTTTGGAATGATTAATTGTATTGATCCATTTTTATTGTTGCATAGGGAGCTCTACAATAATTTGTGACGTGTCTGAAATCGCTTCTTCAGCCTGAATTGTTATGATACGCCGCTGCTTACTGTATCTCAAAAAAGGGTTGCTAGACTTGCAGACCGCGGGTCCCTTTAAGACCTTTTTTCTTTCCTATTCTCTATTCTCACTCCTGTTTATTTTCAATGTAGGCATTTTACTAAAATGAGCTTCTGCTCTGATCAATAAAAGCATATTATGCAACTTGTCTGGTCTTATGGGCAGGTTTCTACTGATGGCCTCTGAAATACCATCACTATTAGGCCTCGAGATTTCCTGCTGAATTAAGGATTTATGTTGTAATAAATTTTAGTTCCTTTTTGGTTATCCGTAAATTCAAAGAAGCCGAGATCAATCGATTGAAATCTTTGACGATGATTCGATTAATCAATCGTTAAAGTCTACATCCATACTTTATATTTTACTGATTTTTAAGGACTGCCTGTTTGACATTTTAGCATTTGTGAAATGGACGGTGGTCTCGTATGTCATGTTAGTATGATTAGAATTTCGTTCTTATGCACCTTCTTTGAATAATCTAGTTACAAATAATAATTAATATCTGCAACGCCAAATTGTATCTTTATGAAGTTTAACGTTTCGGTGGTTTGCCATTTAGTAGTAATTGTTATATGAACCGTGGATATCTCTGTGAAACTTCATGGCTTCAAACGTTTAGACATGTGAGCAAATAACGTAAATACAATACAATGCAACTGAAATTTGGTAGCGCCTTTCTTATAATCAGCTCAGAAATGCACATAGCAACGGAAAGACACAAGTCCTGCTCGAGTTTTCAATATTTGGTCACTCTACTTATAGTTTGGTCATATGACTTTATTTGGACATCTTCTTTTTAGCCTGTTGCTGCGAGCTGGACGAATGAAACTGCGCCATGCTTGAGTCATATTTGCAGAGACGGCGAATTAGATGTTGTCGACAAGACTAAAAGCTGCGACTGTGAAGAGGTGTGTTGAAGCAAATCTGAAATACATGTATCATCACTATTAGTTTGTATCGCAAGTGATGGGCAATTCAAGTTCGAATTGTCTTGATCGCACACTGCCAGCTGCAGCGCTCCTTTTGGGCCAAAATAGAATCGTGTCGCCAGTTATATTATGTTGGATATTCTGCCTTGGCTTCCATTTTGTAAGCCGTTTATTTTCGAGATAATATTATCACTCTGGCCTGCCTATGCCATCTTGACCGTGAGCAGGCACTTCGGGCAGCCCTTTGTAATATAGACCACTGTTGGCCGAAATCGGGAGCGGGCACGGGGCCTAGATTGGTCCATTCTGCTTTTAAGACAGCATTGCAAAACCTCGCATCCTCTTTAATAAGACCTTGGGTTTGAAATGGGCTCGAACGGGTGCTACACGCGTTATCTAGATCATGTTTTTTTGCGTTTTATGGCCATTTGAAAACTTATACTTTTGTCCAGGCTGGTGGAGGCTGTAATCGCTTCCGAATTCCTTGACAGCGCGCTTATTGACATTTCTGATATTTTCGAATGAATGAATGAACGAATGACTAATAATTTATATCACAAGTGTTAACGAAGACATGTATGAATCGATTGAATGTGCGTCTGTATCAAAGGGGGTTAGGGTGCTAAGTGCAAATCTACCGAGTGATTACATTTGAATCAAAGTTTGCAAAACAAGTAATTTGAATAATAAATGAACACTCTCCGAATCAGTTGATTTACCGAATTGAGATCTTTGTTTTGGCCATCATCGTCTGCATATTGTAATTGTATTTGATATCCATCTGAGGAATTCTCGTTTGATGCCGTTAATGTCTGAAAGTCCAAAGCCATTGTGGTTTAACACAGATAAATTTTCCGAGAGCTTGCGCAAGCACGACAAGTGTTATAGGTTATTAAGTTGTGATAGAATATTTCGCTACACACCGGCATCAATGATGCTCTTGAAATTAGTTTCACACTTTCACATTTTTAGTGTACGTGCAATTAGCTCTTTTTACTATATCGCTTTTGCCTTGTCGGTTCTGTTTCTGACAGGATGAAACCTTAGTTGAAAGCGATGCTCCGGAATGTTGTAGATGCCAACCGCCAGGTACATACTGTTTGTAGAATTAGGAAAGGTGTGCTTATATTGGCAGATTGAATGAGTTACTTTTACCTTTAGTATGGTAGTTTCGCCGTGTGTGATCCTTAACTCTTTGACTGCCTGCCATAAAATCTGCGACATGATCTTCTTGCCCTGTTTTTGTCGTTATTAATTTTAGTCACGGATCATTATTTTTAGGCTTAGTAGGCTCTGTGATTAGTAAGTTATGTAGTGCCGGTGTGCAAGACACAATATTTTGTAGCTTCTCGTCTAGATCTTTGTCTCTAACCTACTCGTCATCTTTTTATGCACTGTACAATAACAGCATTAACACAATGCAATAGAAAACACAAGAATAATTCCGGGTTTAGTTCTTTAGCTTGGTCATTCGATATCGTTTTATCACCAAATGCCACATGTTGCTCACTTCATGTATCAAAAGTCCTGCCCTTGACCAAATCGATGGATCATCCTACATTTGTCACCATTATAACGTCGCTTTTGCTTGCGATTGAATTTTGTTAATTTACATTGCGTTTACGGTTACGTTCTGATTTATTTTGTAGATTACTGTTTGATGACAACCAACGATATACCTGCAGACATACCGGTTTGGATAGAAAAGGACAACGTTCCCGGGCCGACTGATGGGGATACACCTGTTAAGCCAGGAGACAAACTGGAACCTACGGATGTTGTTCAGCAAGGAAACTGCAAAAGATGGCAAGAATGACCTTCAGTGTTGACCATTTTGATACCGATTTTTGTATTGACGATATACAGTCTGCTTGATTGTAATTCATGAAGTCCGCGTTGGAAATTTATCGTATTAGCCAACAGTGTATGGCGTCTCTTGCTGTATCGCGGATTGGGATTTGCCCGGATTGCCACTGCCTGAGTGCGAGTTATGCCTTGGTTAAATTTCGCCTCTTCTATGAAGATTTTGTATTGTATAAATGCAGATTCGACTTTCCATATGCGTGCGATAGTAGATGATTCTTGCCTATATGGAATAAATAACCCTTGCGTTTTGACGGGATTTGCCCGGATTGCCACTGCCTGAGTGCGAGTTATGCCTTGGTTAAATTTCGCCTCTTCTATGAAGATTTTGTATTGTTTAAATGCAGATTCGACTTTCCATATGCGTGCGATAGTAGATGATTCTTGCTTATATGGAATAAATAACCCTTGCGTTTTGACTATAATATATGCGCATCTTGTTTTCAGCGTTTGTGAACCAGGAAAAGGTCTTACATGCACGGTGAGTTTATTTCTATTGAAGAATAAAGCAGCACGTGGGTTTTCGATTTCAATCTAGCGTATAATTATAATAAACAATGAACAATGTTTCTGATAACAATTCAGGCCTGTAATGCTTAGGATATTTTTACACCTACTTTTTATGGTCAAATAGATATTAAAATCAGCTCGTGTGAGTCTTTACCAAACAATTAATGTCCGTTTTCAGGATGTTGTTGGAACGTGGAGCCCTCCGGATAACCAATGTATTGTCTACTCTTGCGACAATGAACTGGTTGTGGACAGGTCCAAAACCTGCAACTGTCCTGAGGTAGGAACACGCTTTCTTGGTTTTGCTATGCAGGCCACTCAATATGCTGATTATCGTGTTTTATATGCATGTAAGATAGATTGCACATTATTTATTATGTATTCTAGCATATTGTTTGCATGAATTGTTGCTGCGTGGCCTATTATAACTCATTTCCTGGAAGAACTAGCACATTTTATTAGAAAACTGAGCAGTCTGCGTTGCCCGCTCTTGACAATAACTGGCTGTGGAGTCATGTATGTGAGCAATATTAATGATTTCTGTGACATTGGTAAAGGCAATGCATATTGTCCATGCTCTCTAGCCATTCAATTTACACTCTTGGCTGATCACAGTGGTGCAACCGAAGACACTAATGACTGCGTAGAATGCATCAGATCTGTTTCTTACATCTCTGTCTTGTAGGACGCTCCTTCAGAAAAGGCCGATTATCCACAATGCTGCGTATGTCCGTCTACAACACCAGGTGACTAGAATTGTGCATATTCTAAAAACATTAGTCTTGATACACAAACAGCATCACGGAAGTAGTACTTACGATTAGAAAGATTTTAAAAGTTGTTGACTTTATTGCCATGTAAAGTATACGATGCCCTATTTCTGTGCATCTTATTTTCAACTTAAATATATTTCATGAGAATGTTAATTTGTACTGATATTGGATATAAATCGGTGTCATTTGCATTTCAAGCGCATGTCACGCTTTCTTTACATTCTCAGTTACTAATGATCAAAGTTTCCGGGGTCTTTTTGGCATGGGTTTTGACTGATAATGTTTAGACTGTTTATTATTATGAACATCGTAGGCGTGTCTTCTACATTGTACTTAATTATTTTCCACAGGGGACTGCACAGCGTCAGTTGATCAGCTGTCTCTGGATGACAAAGCTTGGACCGATACAAACGATGATGTTCAGGATGGGGACAAGATTAAACTTGGAGAAGTCTTACACATTGGCGAATGCAATGAATGGTGAGATGAATAGATATTGACACACAAAGTTGGCTTTTGTTTAAATTCGGCATTTATGCAACCGTGTATGCTTTTTCGCTCTATCAACGCTGTATTATTTTCGAACCTCCTAAAGTTAACCTTGTGACATTGACGATCATACAGCCAAACACGTGATATTCCAGTGCTTCGCAATGAAACAGTTTAATTGTATGTGTGCTTACCGTTTTGTGATATGTGACCTTTATTTTTAAACTTATCATGAATGAGTTCACGTTGACGCAGAATGGCCTTCAACCGATTGATTTTCGTCATCAGTCGGAACTTAGCCTTTGCTAAACGCCGATTGTAACCATTCAATTCTGCTGATGGTAATATCATTCGACACCAGATATCGTAAATACATCGTCATCGGCAAATGGTATTGGCAGTGTGAGTAGATACCAGCTTAATACTATGCGCCTGAGATTATCAAACGGAGTTTATCCAGCTGATGAATAATTGCTGTCGCTTCTTTCACTTGTTTTTCATTTGTTGACCCATCATCTGCATTTTGTAATGTGATTCTATATAGATTGATCATTTTATTATAGCGTATGCACCGCGAAAGACACGTTTAACTGTTACGTAAGTATTTGGTTTATTTAACTGGACCATGTTATTTTAAGTGTTTTTAAGATTATAGGCTGCATGAGATCAACGCACGAATGCTGATTTGCACAATAAACTGAATGCAATAATTGAATGGAAATTGAATGCAATTTTATCTTAATTACGACTGAGTTCGATCTTAGTTTTTTTTCTCATCCACTACTGATTAAGTTTCAGATAAGGTGGTTTCGGGCAGATTCAGAGAAAGAAGATTTACTTTAGACGACAGCTTAATATTTATGTTTGGGTCAACATACAGGAATTATGAGTTTTATTAGTATGATTTCTACATGATTTAAAGAAGTGTATTAATTTAATCGGAGTTCATTTTTAGAAAAAAAACTTCCGTTCGAAGTATGTATTTGTCATATTATGGGGAACTATGTTTTCTTCATTATGTTTATCATTTTAATATGAAGCCAATATTTATAATTATGGCGTCTAGCTCATAATCGTACTGTTTACATGCATGTTGGTGCATACCGAGTTGATACACGTGGCCATCTGTTTTCTCTTTAAGCCAACACCTGGATTGATATCTGAAGAGGGATGCACGTCCAAAGTATGTGACTCTAATGGCAAAGTGATCACCACCGATAAGACTGGATCCTGCGTTTGTGCAGAGGTTGGTGAACATTTTCGAAGGCATCTATTGCATTACACAACAGAGAAATGAATTTCCTAAATTATTTTCTTATAACTTACAATAACTGCTTGCCGTGTATTTTTATGAAGCCGTACTTTTGATGATAGAATGATGACCGAAATTTGTAAGACATTCTGCGATCATTCTTTAGGCAGTTTGTCCGTCGGTAGATGCCATTCGTAAAAATAATTTACCTAGTCGTTTTGTTTTTTCAGGGTTACACACTTGTTCAATTGCCGGATGAACCGTGCTGCAAATGCGAGACACGTAATTATTAAATGTTCTTAATATTTGCTGCTTTTGTTTTGCTAACCTACATCTGGTGGCTGATTGACAGTATAAGAACACATATGATATATTTATTCAATGATGCAGGCTCTCATACACATCTGGTTGCTAGAATTATTTGATGACAGCAAGTCTCATGTGACAACTAGGTGTGGAACCATCGAGTCTTCCAATGTCTGGTGCTCTGATGTATCTGTTTCTTCTCACAACGAGCGTCTGACATTGGCCTACAATCACATACAGTCTAAAATTGAATCTAAGTTAAACTCTTGGCTTTCCATTTTTCATCCAGCAATGTGGCTTCAATTAATATCCACAGCCTTGACTTGAGAACTATGATGCAACCTACATGATTGTGTTGTTTCATCGATTACGATTGGATCACTATCCTTTATGTCGCAATGCTACTTCTTTGTGTCCGTGGATAATATGATTAACACATTGATTTAATTAACGCTCTTTTTGTGTAGAACGGTCCTTGTTTTTGACGGATACATTGTGTGTGTGAAGGATACGATTTTGTGTTGGCTACAAATTGGTTTGCCTAATATTTGTTTGTGTAGAATACTGCGTCGTTACTGCTGATGATATAAAATCGGGCAAAACGCCATACATTGATCAAGACGACATTCCAGGATTCACAGCTGGTGACGAAATTGTTAACATCGGAGATCCTGTAGATCGCGGGCAGATCATTGTTGTCGATGAGTGCAATCAATGGTTAGAACTAATAAATTATATGCGGGAATGTACTTTTGTTCACCTGAACAGTGTCTTTCATGTTATAACTCACAAAATCATTGGTCAGATTCAGTCTGTCTTGCTTCCTTTGAGTTGTTTCGGCGTAGGCCTAATTATGGCTGTCACGAATTTTTCTGCAGGACTATTGTTGTGTGCATGGCATTCCGACCAAACAACATCAGTGAGCGTTGCATCATAAAGTGGCAATGCATCACATATTGAAATATAATAGCATAGTGTATAATGAAATTTTAAGGCATATTCGAGTTTCGTACTGTGTGTTGGTAGATATAGTTTCATCGTGTTCGCACCTCAGTTCAATTCAGAACCATGATTCAGATTAATTTTTAATAGGAGCGTATTGACAAGATTGGTGTATTTTGCTTGTTTTGAATGTTTCTTGTTGTGGCTCGAATATGAAAGTGATGTACAAAATATTTCTTTTCAGTCGCTGTACGGAGCAAGACGTCTTCAATTGCTTCGTAAGTAACGTGTTTTAAATGACTGCAGTTTTGTTTAAACACCCCACTGTTCACATGCTGACCGCGCCAGCCCTAGCCTGGATGAGGGAAGTAGGCGACGCTAATGATCTTTGCTATCACACACTCTCGTTAAACTGAAACTACTGACAAATTTAAAATGTATACGCTTGTCATATTCAGAATAAGAATCAAAAGAAATTTATTGAAGCGCATTGACAAATTATAACTGATAAAAGTTCATTATCTAATAGATAGAGTTAGCCCAACGAAGCAAACAATAAAATTGACACTAAAAATGATGACCAGCAGGGGTTTGAAGAAGGATTGAAAACCACTTAAAGGAAGCCCTTGTTTTTCATTATCTATTCCGTAGTGTCTGTCAGATATTTGAAGGTAGGATAAAATCAATCAGCTCAATGATGCCGTTAATGTTTTTATAACATTGCAACTTATTACTCCTGCCGGATTCTTGCGAATTTCTTTTCTTTTAGTTCTTTATGAAGTTAGATTCTTATCAGTTACTTATGTAGCGGGTGAACATTTTTCTTTGTAAATGCGTTTGTAATTTTACAGGACGTTACCGATGCTGAAGTTTCCGAGAGTGATCCTTGTCAAATTTACGTTTGCGATAATGGTGAATTATCTCACACCAACAAGACTGAAAGTTGCGACTGTCCTGAGGTAAGCGTTTGCTTAAAGAATAAGTTGATGTTTTAGTAAGGCCCCATCGTAACAACTTAATCAAGAAACTCTGACATTCTCATGCTATTCTGATTTATGGTGCTATATGCATGAACTTGTAATAATTGTATTAAATCAAATAGAATTTTACGTCAAATTACCTCACGATTTAAAAATGCCTTTTTCTGGCTTTTTTAGACACAGCTGGTCGTAGTATCTGCTCCACGATGCTGCACTTGTTGTAAGATATTTAAGTGACAATATTCGTTGATTTCAAGATTTCTTAATGCTTCTTAAATATTGTGTCTGCATTGATGTCAACTCCAATAGCACTCAAATTTGTTTCGATTTAAGTCATAATTTTCTACGATTAGGCAGCGATTCAATTCAAACAGTCGTTTTCACTTTGAGTGTCGTTTATGCTAGTATCTTGCAGTTACTATTTTGTTGTATCCAAATGAATTTTGCAATCTCATTTACCTGTTGCTAAGTTCCGAGCCTCGTCAATGTGGTAAACTGAGAACCAAATTAACTAGATATGCATGTCGTTGTTTTGATTGTTCAGCGGTTAAAAGTTACTATGACGAAAGGTGCATTTTACTTGGGCTATATTGTATGCGTTCAAACTTCCATATTGAAGTAGACAATCATATCTGACGTTATTTTTATTTTCACTATGAGAATAATCAACAGGAGCCATGCTTAGGTAGCCTAAAAAGTAAATATTGATAATAGCATATTCTATTTTTTACAGTACCTCCCACCACCGCTACCACTACGACATCAGGTATCGATTTCTTTACACCAGTTGTTCACCATCTGTCAAAGAGATAAATAACACAGTGCTAAATGTGTTTGATGTACACTTATATAAAATGTTGAACAATGCAGGGGTTTGCCATAGCGTATCATATTCCTTAATTGGCAGTCGATTGCAATATTTGGATGTAGGATTTTGCTAGTGTTTGCTGCTTTCACTGTGCATAACTTCGTGGGTTTACTTCTTCTATTGTCAACTTGTACAAAACTTGTTGTTTTCTAAATGGAAATATAAATGCATATGATTCCATCTACATCGAAACGACTGCTACTATTAAAATGTTTTGTTGCAGCTCCACCTGCAACCACTGGACCCATTCGTGAGTATTTACCATACGACCTTTCAATAATTTTCGATTAAAATTTTCAATGTGAGATGTATTTAGCGTTTAGTGTTTTCACTGAAGGTTCATTCCTTCGTCGGTTTACTTTGTCTATTAATTTTAAATTTGTGCTCAACTCGCAGCAGTGTTAAAATATTGATGATGGAGATAAATCTTCGTCCGTGGAAACAGCTGCTATATCGTATTTGTATGCGTTTTGTTGCAGGTCCACCTAAATCCACTGGGCCTCCTCGTAAGTCTAAAGTGTTTTTACCAATAACACGGGTCAATAATTCATATCACCTCAGTCGAACATCGTTATAGACTCGTCTATGTACGGGTTTGAAAAATTTTGATCATTTATAAAGTTTCAAACGATTGATATTAGTTGTCGAATGTTTTGACTCGTTCGTTGAGAACGTTCCCTGGTAGTCGACAGCACTTGTTAGATGGGAAATTGGTTCAGCGTTTTCAATCCAGAATAGCCAACGTCGACTTACTCAAAACGCGTCCTATCGACATTTGGGCGCGCTTTGACCAGTCGATCGTTGATGCTGCTATCGGCCTGTGTCGTCGGCGTCTAGACGCCTGTGTCCGTGTATGCGGGACACAGATCTAAGCAATCCAGATTTTTCTTTTCTGCGTGCTATTTAAGTCGTCAGATAATTTGTTGCAAGTAATGCATTTAAAGCGTTTGAAAAGTTAATTGATTCATCTGTGTTTGATAAGGTGGTGCGGCGAAATGTGTCAAGCGAGGTTGAAATATTATACATCGCATAAAATTTCACCTTTTTTGCAATCTACCTACTAGAAGTTATTAAAATTGTTGAAAATTTAACGAAGTTTTGACCGAAACAATTTTGCCCAGTTTTTTTGAGACACGGTGTAGTTCCTGGCAGTGATTATTTTTGTTGTAGCAGGTCGCAATTACTTCCCAAGCTCATCCGCCTCAGTTAGCAGTTAGCTAGATGTTTATGAAGTTGTTTTCCCTGTACATCGGTAAACATTTCTTGGGACGACATACATGCATTTTTTTTGCCAAGTAAAGCCTGTTTTCGTCATTGAATGCGAACAAACTGCTGACTTGATCTAAACGATAGTATCGGCTAATTAGCTATTAATTATCACTATGAGTGGACTCAACCGTGATATGCAATCCAGCATGTTTTTGTGTTAAATAAACAACATAAATAATATTGTGTTGACTTGTAGTACCTCCAACCACAGCTACTCCTTCGACGTCAGGTATAGAATCATTACATCAATAGTATGATATTCGTCTTTACAATGACTAACACGTACCATAGAGTTCTAGATGGTTTACATGTACACTGTATAAATATTAAATTTCCAACTAAGCAACCATATAACACTGTACTACACAATCTTTCACTGGCAGTCAATTGCATTGTTTTAATGTGATATCTAGTTTCTGCTATTTTTCACTGTACATGCCTTCGTGGTTTTGCGTGTTATATCTATTATCAAATAACCTACATAACTTGCTGTGTTTTAAATAGAAATATTAAAACTTATATATATATTATATATATAAAACTATAAATTTTTATTTGTCTTCCTTTGATCTTCAATTGCGCTTGCTGGAAACGAGATGTATTGTGTGCTTAATTGTTTTAACTGAACATTTCCAGTGTTGGTTTGCATTTTCTATTGATTATAAAATAGTTTAGAAATTATTCAATATACGTAGAAAGCAATTACTACTTTAAATGTATATTCTTTCTTGTCGCTCAGTGTTTTCACTTTGTGGATTTATGCTATCTGATATTTATTATCAATAAGTACACACCATTCTTTGTCTATCATGGTCTTTCATTGGTTGTCAGTTGGAAGTGAGACTCTTTCCGTTTCTTTTAGTAATTTCACTGAGTCTTTCTTTGTTCGTGTGTTTTCATTATGAAATGCCATTAGACATGCTACGCCCATCATTTGCCGTATAAATGTATTAACGATGATTTGTAATTATAACAAATCTGTCATATATTGTTTAGCTAAACCTACGCCTTCTGGTCCTCCCGTTACTGGTACGAAATTGCAATTCTTCCTATATTGCATTGGTTTAACTAATACAATTTCCATCCATCATAACCGTTTGCATAAAGCGCTTCAAATCGTGTATGAAAGAATGAGCTCCAGCTTTGCCTTAAAATTCTATCAGATCTTTTCTAATCAAGTTCTCTGCAGGGCACAAATTGACCGTAAACTTAAACATTTGGCTTAAATAGTTGACAACATCTGTTTTCAAACATAAACGTGTATCTTAGGGCACTGATAACATTAATATTTTCGTTAACGTGGTTACTTTTACAACGCTCTTTAGAAACCCTCTTTATTTCAAAATGTGCTTTTTGAAAGTAATCAATAAGTAGGATGGTATGAATCTGTTAATATAGCAATCATTGTAGCTTATATTGAAATTTTTTAGGAATAACGCCTTCCATTACCACATATTATGGTAAGTTCAAGCTACTTTGTGCACCAATTGGCATGTTTGAAATTAATGTTGCGTTTTGTTAGATATGTAAATCAACGCCTTTGTTTCAAATTCAATGGTGATAACTTTTCCTGTCAGTGTAGGGACCTAACACGATGATACGGCAATCGCTGTAAAAGTAATACATGCAATACCTCACAAGATTTTTGAGAGTGAATAGTTGTCAAACCTACTTGCACTCATGTTGTTTGAGACGGGGTGTCGTTTCATGTTTGCATTGAATTGTTTTAAATAAGTTCTCAGTCAAAACTGTCAGGCTAGATACTAATTCGTCTGCTAAATGTAGTAGTCATGAATCAACATTCAGTAAACGCAGATGCAAACGTTTTCATATGGCGACCGCATATGATCTTGACCCAGCTAATTTTTTTAGTCAGTGTCTGATATGGTGAGATCCTTTTGAACGGACGCAACGTCATTTAAGGCTCCCGTGTAAAGACCTTATACTAGCCTGATATTTAAATCTCTTAGTCATGCCAGCATCGACAAACGAACCGCTGTCCGCGGTTCTCGCCGTCCTCTTTCGCAGAGGCGCATGAGACGCAACCTACGCTCTTACCGATGTAGCTAACTGGGTCAGCACGCAGTAACAATGTTGCCTATCGCAAAGTAATATCTTTTATCTCAACGAAACATCGGTGGGCAGTCATTTGTTTTTATGCAATGAAGCTGGCTAAATATTAAATAAAACACCCCATAATAGGCGATATAAGCGTTGGTTTAAAGTCTAGAGTAGGAAGAGCTGGCCGGTTTCGCTCTTAAAGTAACCTGTCTTGGTCTTCCTCTTGTCCGCCTCGAGCACATTGCAGTCAACGACGAACGCCAAAAGAAACCGATTGTCGTCCAAGGCTCAGATGAATAATGCTTTCATTCGTAAAGTTCATATTATTTGTTTCTGATCATTTATTTTTATGTAAATGAGCGTTGATTTTACTATTTTGTTTTTATTACAGCCACCACGCCCAAAACAACAGGTAAAAAATTGTTTTTCGCGTGTGAATAGTAAGGTGGGAATGTTTAATGGCACACAGAGAGTTTTTTCGTTAATGAACGTTCTGCATAGATCAATGACCATTGAACAGTAGGCCTAGTAATATTGTTCTGGTTCAAATATCCGATTTCGCCAATCCTTTCGCTGTCGTCTTTATGCGTATTATGTATTTTGCAGCGTATACATAGCTACATGTAACTCTTTTCATACTAAATAACTTTTCACTTTTTGGATTTGTTGTCTCAAGGCTGGATTATCATAGTCATGAACAATTTAATTTCTTGCTATTTTAGTTGTTGCAACGACTGGAACGACAACTGTCGGTAAGCATAATACTATATTTATCGCCATCGTAAAACTTGGGCTAGATGGTCAGCATAAAATAACCTTGTCTTCAATAGAAATGTTAGTGCTTTTAACACAATTGCATTCTTCAAATAACGACCGCTTCTGCATATGTCAAATATTTTCAATCTGAAACTTGAACCATGGTGTTAAAAGACCAATCAATAAGACGCAGGAAATTTCACAAGAGGATACTTTACACCTCTCAGCCTGTGTTTGTTCTCGCACGCCAATCGTCTGAGTATGTGCCAGGTCGAACAGTATGCTATGATGCCATTTATCTCAATGATGTTCTTCCTACCTCAGTTTACGGTATCCAATACATCTATCGACAAGGCTTTCCTCACATTCTCTTTCCCTCGGTTATTTCTTTCTCTTCGACTTGCTAATGTTGCATGAACAAAACATGTAGCCATCCTCTTTATTTTATTTACATTTGATTGATATTCTTTTTCATTTCAACGTGCATAGGATTCTGCATTTTCGACGACTCAATCGGAGAGAGCGTCTACATCGAAAAGGACGGAGAATCTGGATTGACGTCGGGTGACGAAGTTGTGAACGACGGTGATCGTGTAGACCACTTCGTGAAGCTGGCAGTAGATAACTGCAACGAATGGTGCGTCTTATTTTGGAATTGTTAATTGGGGCGCTTCCAAGAAATAGTATAAACAATCATTATTTATTTTTAACCCACGCCGTTGAGTTGGTTACGGTCATTACAGTGATCACGAGGCTGATTTCTAACTACAGTGCAATTTATGCGATGACAATTATGGTGTTGCTTGTTTCGTGAATGATATCAACGATAAAGACGCACTTATATACAGACACACTGACAGTTTGTGCTCATGTGCATATATGAGTGTTAATAATAAAACGTAATAAAATTGGTTGGTTATGGTCATACATAATGTATGTGTACTCTGTCCTTCTATTCATAGCATTAGGACTATAACTAAGACATTTAAACAAGTCTTCAATCGATGAATTTGGAGTTTTTCATGGTATATTTAATATATTATTATATACATAACTCCTCTCTCAACTCACACCAATTATAGGCATCTCCAATTCATAAGACCTAGCCAACAAAAAGAGGTTTTGAGACAGCAAATGAAGGTACTTGAACCACCCGTTAGTAAGTAAAAGCGTATAAGAAATTTTTAGGGAAGACCTGCAGACTATTTGTCCGTTCATCAAGTTGGATTGAATCTAAGACCTTCCGATTGAGACATTAATTCATGCTTAGAGTTTTAATATAATGCGCTGCGTTTATTTTGTCTACAGTCAATGTCAAGGGAACAACCAGATCGTCTGCTACGTGAGTTTTAGTTTCTTCTTTTCTCATTATTTGTGCCTGTGAATAAGCTGATTCCCGCGACTTCGCTTTTTGTGGGCGCTGTAGAAATATTGAGATTACAATTACGATATCCTAGTATTAGATAAAACAAATAATCCTAGAAAGCCTTTTATTACGGATGATGGTCGTAATTTCCTCAATCACACGAAACAATGTAATCATTTATCTACAAGGCTTTTCTGCTAATAAAGTGGGATATTGTTTTGCTTGATATTGTATTTTACTGCACTATAACATTGAAGACAGAGCGTCGGTTGATATCTTAATGACAAGTTTCATTGGTTTCCTAGTCAATTTTAGTATCCTCTTGGTGTTAGGCCTATAGAGTTAAGTAGGCATTGGAGGTACTTTCCATTGGCGTATACATCGGATGGCAGAGTTGGCTAAAAACGACTAGTTCATCAAAAAGAGAAAGCAAGCCGAGGTACCAATAACTTTAGAAAGCCTCCAATGGCAGGCTTTCAGATACACATACCAGCAGATGTTTATCCCTTCTGACAGTTGGAAATGCATTCGGAAACCGATTTACGTTCCCTAATGTCTAAAAAAGTATTGACCTATATGAAAGTTTATGAAGTTCATTCGGAAACAGTCCTAGTATGAGCATCAGCTGCCTGCTCTATCGTATGGGCCTGTATGGTATGGCATATAATTTTTTAATACATGTGGGAATATTGTCCTTTGGATTTCATGTGGTCGACACTCGTGCAGTTGGGGTAACTTTGTTTGCTTGTCGCCCATGGATGCCAAAGCTTAACGTACACAACAGCTAGACGCCATAGCAAGGTACAATGTACTTCGCGAGACTTAACTCATAGATGACCATTCTTTTCAGACGATGCCAAACAGCCATGACGATGGATGTGTGCAATACTATTGCGATGATGGTGTTGAGAAAGAATTGGACAAAAGCCAGAGTTGTTCCTGTGGTCCGGTCAGTGATCTATGGCACCTTATAGTCATTACTTATCCATGTGTTTGTTCAGAGTCTAATGGCAAAGCATCCATTAATGGCGCTGAACAAACCTGCTATAAAACATGTGCTGTTGCTGTTACTATGCGAGAGTTAAACAAAATTTGGTGCCATGTAAAGCGTTGTTGATTAAGCATAGCCTGCTGCTCCAGGTGTTAAGTTCAGAATTGTTTTCAAAGTTTGAATGACTAAATAAAGTTATATAGATTATATTTTAACCGCTCAGCCATTCAATTTCTAAGTAGTATCTGTAGTCGGAGGCACCTATCCTATACTGGTATCTGACAATGTGATACATTGCCTTACACTTGCACTTATAGTTTAGAGAATTGTAGATGTATCTAGTTATATCTGAAGCTCCATAGAATAACACTGACGATAAATAAGCAAGTAAGCTGTATCGTGCTTAGCGTGACACAGGCACCCACTCTTTTAGCCATAAAGAAATTGTGAATCTGACTATAATCAGTTAGAATAAAAACAGGTCTTTTATATTCGAGCGATCAGGTGAGGTGAGCTAGGGTTGTCTCACGTATTTTATTTATACAGTGGGCGAATGAGGCGACAAATTAAGAAAGTGTATGAAGGTTTTACAATTCTTTTAATTAAGAGTTATGCTAGTATGGTAATTATCTGTCTGTAATACAACTAAAGTTGCAGCTCTTTCGTTTGCTGGTGTAATTACTTCGGGTGAAATTATTTTTAGGGAGAACTCACTGCTCTTCCAGCGCCTGAATGCTGCGAATGCAACAGAGGTAAGCCATTCATACTCTCACTAATAAGTATTCTTTAATATTTTTAATAGTTTAGTTTTAAATGAGTCTACTGCATGAGACATTATCACCATTATCATTATCATTGGAATTATCACGTGTGATAGCACCGGTAATAGCATCTACATGTTGCATATTCGTATTAATAGCCGCATCTACCAAACCCTGACAAATTTGAAAAATGAATAATTGTCTGTAGTCGTAATGCTTTGCTCTGGAGATAGTTTGGCTGCTAAACCATGATAGTCCTTATTTTGAAATGGAAATATTACATATTTTCAAAAATATTCATACAGTGAGCGAATTAAATGTTTCCAGCCATATTTAATATTTTTTGAAAACGTAATGTTGGAATAATTTATATCATTATTGGTTGTTGATCTTCAAAATAATTGATGCCAGTGTTTAAAAATAATTAATACAAGCATTGACTACTGATCTTTGGAATAATAAATACCTGCATTAGTAGTTTATCTTTGGAATAATTTAACACCATTATTGGGTATTGATCATTGTAAAAGAAATACCAGTAAAGGCAAACAGTTGGGTAAAGTGAACGTGATGATGTGTCTGCTTTTCAGTAACATGTACCATCACTGAGGACTTCATTCCTGAGGGAGAAACGACCGTTGAGGGCGTCAACCAACGAACAGGAGAGACGAAGACATATTCAGTGGGAGACGCTGTCGAACATTATGTCGAATTATCCGTACAACTTTGTCAATCATGGTCAGTTAATCTTCGTATCTATTTACCCAGTTATATTCAGTCCTTCAATTACTGTTTACCTGTAAATAATAACTACTAACAATTGTATATTGTTAACAATTATGTGTGATGAGAAGACAATAGAATTATGAGAGCGGATGGGAAGACATGATTCAAAAGGACCTTGAAAACTCTAAAGTTGAAAGAAGGAAGACACCGGTGACAGAGTCAAGTGTAGAAGAAGGATTCGTGTGGCTGAACTGTCCTCTATGAGGACTATTAATGGAAGCCCGAAGGGGGTTAATATATATATTATTATCAATTATTATTAGTTTGTCAATGGTTGTTTTATCAATTGTTATGAATTATCGTTTGTAATTGTGAGTTCATATTTTATAGTCCTCTTTAAAACGCTCTTGGGATGTACTCCCGAACTGGCAAAATAATTATTATTATTACCACGATTAGCTCTTACATTACATGACATTATGTTTTACGATCGTCAGCGTAATGTTCCTCTCAAGTGCATCTTAATGTTCATTGATTTTTTATTTGATGCTCACGGTTTGCTTCGCTCCCTTCAGTCTGGGTTTCAAAAGAACCACTCTATAGCAGAGGGTTCCCGTTAATTTCGTAGCAGATCATTTCGTCGCAGTTAATTTCGTCGCAGTTAATTTCGTCGCATTTTAAAAACAACACTAACCCTAACCTTGACCAACGACCCTCATGACACATAACCTGACGCCAACCGACCCTCACGATGCCTAACCTGACGACACGTATGCGACGAAATGAAGTGCGACGAAATGATCTGCGACGAAATGAGCGGTCACCCTATGGAGACCATATTGGACTGATAGACAGACTCAGATACATACATAATATAGTAAAAACAAACAGAACTGTTACCATTTTTTTAGAATTTTCTTTTTACTTCCAGCATATGCATGGAGGACAACTCAATCAGATGCTCGGTAAGTCGTCATCTTTTTTTAACTTCTGTTGACGCTAGCAAAGGAATGATATATCGAAATCGTATTAATGGTAGCATAATAATAATAATAACGCCGATTTATATGGCGCCGTAAACACGGCCCAAACCACTGCAAGGGTGCCGTAGAACCTAAGACGAAAGTCAGTAGACAGGATAAGCCTTAGAAAACAGAAAAACTTTCAGTTTAGTTTTAAATGAATCTACTGCATAAGACATTATCACCATTATCATTATCACTGGCATTGTCACGTGTGACAGTACTGGTAATAGTATCTACATGTTGCATATTCATTAGCTTCGGTTTGAACATTTGCGTTAGTATTAGTATAGTAATAATACTAGTATTAGCGTTAGTAATATTGGTAATAATAGTGTTAACATTAGCATTCTTATTAGTACAAATATTAGTTTGGTAGTAATAATAATGTTAAAAAGGTATTAATAAGCATTATCTGTATGCCTAGGAGCATCGCTGTTACCATCAGCTTCAACATTGATGTTGACATTGGCAATGATACCATTGTTATACTTGAATGACTCTTCAACGTAGATTTATGAACTAGTTAACTGAGTAATACAGTGAGTAATACAGTTCCATTCGATGTTGCAGGTTATTAACGACACTTGGACGGACCCAGATGATGCATGCACTATTCACTCATGTGATGGAACCGTACATAAGTTGGAATGCAATTGTCCCGAAGTAAGTGGCAAGCGAATATTTTAGTCACTATAATTATGCAATCTGCGCATATTTACTCACACGCGTCAAAAACGCCGTGACTACTCAGCGTGCGTCAAAAAACTGGTGCCTCTGCGCTTGGCTTTCGAGTGACGACTTAAAAGTTTGGAAATTACGATTACCATTACGATTACCATTACGATTACCATTACGATTACAATTACGAGCAGCATATAACATACTGATGACAGTGTTAGCAAACATTTATGTGATTGTCCGAAACGCACAATTTAAACTTTCCCAGGTACATGCATGTACATATAATTTTACGTCTTTGCGATTTCATGATCGTTAATGATTATAGACGATAATTCTGGAACCATAATTGTGGACAGCAGCGGAATGATGTTTCACATGTTCACTTTGTCTTGTCCAGGGTGAGAAAGGAATTCCACTACCACCACCGATGTGCGGATGTTCGTCCTGCGTCCCAGGTAAGACTGCTGGGTAAAGGTCTTGCGCAACTTCATTAACCGTGTCATCGGCTATGTTCATGTTTTTCAATCGACAACCCGTCTTATGTGACGCAGCACTCGTGAATAATGTAATTTATCTCTCTGTAGCAGCGCCTTGGATACTTTTTTATTACGATTATTATATTTTCATATCGGATGGCTAGTCTTCAGTGAAGCAGTGCTCAATGGCAAAAGTGGAATGAAAAGTCAAATCGCTGAAGCGTTGGATTTCTATCATTATTTTATTTTTTACAACTGGATGATAGATGAATAGCAGACACAGCTATCAACAACTGGATCTGGTCAATTTCTTTTATCTCCTACACAGATTACTATTAGACTAAATAGCTCTGGATAAAAAGTGTTAGGCAATAATATTATTGGTTACTCTTTGTTTCTTTTACTATTAACACAATTACATATTTGATGAATTCACTAATTGGTGGAATATTATTGTTATTGATTTAAATAAGTTTTTGGTCTTTAGCTAACATATTTGAAAAATATATAATTATTGGAATAATTTTTTTATTGATTTAAATATGCGTTTTGGTCTTTATCAAATACATTTATTTTGATTAAATTACTAATCATTGAAACATTATTGTTACAGATTTAAATATTTTTTGTGACCCTTAGCTGACTTAAACAAATGAATCCGTGATGCTTCTTTGATTGAGAATCATATGTATATGTATGTATATATAACATACATATGATTCTCAATATATATATATATACTGTTAATTATAAACCCTGTCTAACAATCGAGAGTTGCAATGTTTTTGTTCGAAATAGACCACTGCTCTTATAACCCTGATGATCTGAAGTCTGACAAGGCATGGATAGAGGTGGATAACATCACCGGACTAACAGCTGGAGATATTGTATTGAATCCCAATGATCCAGTACCTCCCCTGGGTGAATTCAACGTCGACGATTGCAGAGTCTGGTAAGTCGCTCGAGTTTTGCTTAGAACGTGGAGCAGAACGGTCAAAGAAATTACTTGGGACTTATGTGCCGTACATCAGCTGTGAACGGGAGTCCGTTGGTTGGTGTCACGCCTGTGCGTAGACCCTGCACTGGCAACTCATTCAACTTACTGTTTCATTATTTGCTATCTGTTGCAAAATATTCGTTAGTAGTGACGTTAATTTTGACATCATTCCAAAGAGCGCCTAAATTATTCGGAATATAAGTGGCACGGTCATAGAGTCTATTCGCTAGTGTTGTTCAAATTTGAACATATGGTGTAACATCTAACGGCGGAAAGATAGGAGACCTATTGATGATGTTTAGAAAAGAATCACTTTCCAAGTCTGAAAAGAAAACTTATTTGATCATAGTCTGTTGATAATAAGTGAAGACTCATCATTTATCGTGGTTTTCTTTGCCGTTTTACAGTACTTGCAATATGGACAATACCGTGAAATGCCGCGTAAGTGCAATTTTTTTCAGATCTGTTAGAACATTTTGAGGTCTCAGAGTTTATCAATTACAATATCGCGGTCACTGAATAGTTAGCTTTTAAGAGCATTAAGAAAGGGCAGGTTATCAGTCTAAGTTGTTTTAAACAATCTCATACATGATAAAGTCAATTTCGAATATAATTATGTGTAATCGTTTTATTCTATGCAATGCGAAAAGGCAGATGCAGTTACAGGCTCATCTTTACGAACTTAGAACTCGCAACATTTAACTGTGCGCTGTTTGAACAATTTGTGCCAATTAAGTCGTGTTTTATGCACTATCTGCAAATCACATGATACATGTTATGTGAATATCTATTTAATTGACACATTCGATTACTTGGTTTAATGTATCAATGCAACTGAGGTAATGATTACGAGTATTTTAACTTTTCAGGACATCCAAAAATCCTGGCCTGATCTTGACGATCCTTGTCTGGAACACAGTTGTGATTCACCCGAACCACTCAACAAGACTGAGTTGTGCGACTGCAAGGTATGGTTACACGCATCCCCTCCTTTATTCTGGCTTTGGACTTGCACCATTTGAGTATATTAGTTGGTGAGCTAACTGTGGAAGAAATCCAGATTCTGTTTGATGACTCTGTGTTTCAACGAAGATGATTGGCGTCGCCCTCCTCTTTAATCCAGGCTTTGGACTGACAACTCACAGAAACCGATTTGTATGAATCAGAAACGGTGTAATTTCAATGCACAAGGAGTTACTTTGGAGCCATTGCCATTGCTCATGTAATTTGTCTTTTAATTTCAGGGTCAACATGTCTACAAAGCTGACCCTCCGCAATGCTGCCGCTGTCAAGAAGTACCGGAACCCGACAGTAAGTATCTCCTACATCTCTACAAGTTTCATTTGATGCCAATTATAATGCAACGATTGTCAATGGAATTCATTTTTTGTAGCATTTACCTAGCGGCCCTCAATAAGTCTACTCGAAGGCGCTCCCAGTCTAACCACGGCGATATATAGCAGTCTTTAGCAACTTGTAAAACAAAGGCCCATTAGTTTTGCCAATAGCGTTTGATCAATGGTAGTTATTGTAGGGATGGCTAATGTGAAAATAATTCTAATGTCGTAGCAGTCAATTAAATTGTAGTTCTCATGTAAAGCGAAGAACTTCCTGTGCATGGACAAGAACTAAGTCTCTCTGTGCTGTCTTCTAGTCCTTGCTTGTATCGAGTGAACGATCAAATTCACCGCTTCACAGACAGACTGACATGGCTTAACTTTACCTTATATCACAGTGTAGCTGTTTAGACCTGCATGCTATATTATTATTACTAATAATCTCTAAGTCCCTGGGGAACGAAGTAGTTGTAGGCTGGTGATGATGATGATGATGTTGACGACGACGATGATGGTGAATTTTGAAACTGGATGAGAACTTCCAAAATCCGTTTGTCTATTGTTCATTAACAGTAACATGCGAAGTAACGGCGACAGAGGCGCCACCTGGCCGAGATGTGTGGATTGAGAAGGATGATGAGCCTGGTTTGACGGCAGGCGATCAGCAAGTGAATGTTGGCGATGAAGTTGATCCTTTGACTTACATTCAAAGAGGAAATTGTGAGAAATGGTAAGTAGCTTTATCAATCGTCAATTAAATGATCATTCAAACAATTTATTTTTTCCAGTATGAACATGGAAGTAAACATCATGACAAGTGTGTGTATGTAGGCATATTAAATTTTATTCATTTATTTGAGTCTGAATGTATACTTAAACATGTATCAATCAATAAAAAATCAATCAAAAATACTTGATTTAGCACCCCTTAAAGATATCTACCCAGAGGCGCTCCCGGCCTAATCCTCGGCTGAAAAGGACAGTTTTAAGAGAGGCGTAAAATGAAGATGAGGAGTTCTTGGGTACACATATTTGCTGGTATCTTGACCTTTTTTGCATGTGTCTAGTGTGATTTTTAAACCGGGTTAATTGTATTGAAGATGTGTTCGTGTTTGTTTCAAAACACTTTGCATAGGCCTAACGGATGGATATATGTACACTTTTCATGATTTTGGATCTGGTTACAATAAAACAGCTTTCGTTCGTTTGATAGTTTGCCTGTCTAATAAAACCACTTGCCTTTTTTACTAAGTCGTATGCTTCCACGCAGATGCTATTTAATATGCAATTTACTTGCAGCCTTTGCACAACTGATGGTGCGTTCGTATGCCAGGTATGTCGGATCAATGTGCTCGTTTTATTTCATATTTATAGGTCTGCTATAGATGTATATGTAATGTACAGGTCTAATGCTTTGAACTTGTGAGTGCGACACTGTGGCCTTATCGGTAGATAGTTTTATTCTAATTCCAGCGGTTATGAGTTCATGCCTGCTAGAAGAATTAATGTGCAACAGTCGTTCTGACACATACGCTTCTTTCGGGAGAGAGCAAGATTTTGATGGTCTACTGACGTAAACCTAGAAGTGAACGACACCTATTGCGATACATTGAACCATTCTGTGCCTTGGAATTCGTCCACTGCTGGTTAGAAATTTAAAAAAAGCATGCATACATACATATGTATTTTACGTATGTATGTATTTGCAGTGTAACATACATACATACGTACGTACGTATGTATGTATGTTACACTGCAAATACATACATATTTGAAATTATCGTCGATAATGTTCAAGCTGCAAAGGTGTATTATAACTATTCTTTCCATTAATTATAAAATCCGTTTGTTCTCTACCCTTGCATGAAACTTTGTTTTACATTATGTCATTGCGCTCTTGTCTGTCCTTTGTACTTCGGCTCTTGCTGAAGAGCGCTCTATCTCCTTTCTAATATACTCTGAAATCTGTCTTTTTGGCCAAGGTTGGACTTGGAGCGCCTCTGAGCATATATTTCATAAAGAGACGCTATGTGAAGTTTAATTTATAGATTGATTGAAGCTGTATATAACGCAACAGCGCCATGTAAGTTGTCGTTCATGTAATTTAATTGTAGAAAGATAATTACGAACAGCCAGATCCAGACGATCAATGTTTGATTCATCGCTGCACTAATGGTCAGGAAGACACAGACGATCTGAGGGAAGGCTGTGAATGTAGCGAGGTTAGCAATCGCAAGGAAACTGACAGAAGAAGAACTTTGAAGTCATTTAGAATCTAGGCATGTCTTGTTCCATAGAAAACTAAATACAAGACGATGTCTCCGGTCACAAGAAATGAATTGAATACAGTACAATAAAATTGTAACTTGATATTCCCCTTGTCTCGATTAGATCAGAAGTTCACACACGCCATGACGGCGGAATTTCAGTTATACTGCAAAGCATTCGCGAAAATCTTGCTCGAGGTCCTTACACAGCAACTCATTGGACTGTATTTAGAACATGCTAAGATAGGCGATACTTGTAATGTAGACTATAGTAATAATGAAGCTCTGTTCCATAAAGCATTCGAATAATAAATGCTATCCTTATGAGAGCAATGACAGACTTGGGGCACTGGGTTAAAACTAGCGATGGGTCCTATATGTACAAGTTTGGGCTTATGTTATTATATTTCTATATGCTTTTTTATATGGCACCTCTTCTAGAAAACTCACTAGATGTGATCCTTGGCGAACTAGAGGACTAATAAGAGTAAGTGTAGATTTAGTACATGTATACACGTATTCTGATGACCGTCATAGAGTTGTTCTATTTGCAGGGTCAAAAATTGGTCACGTCAGATACTGAGCCTTGTTGCGTGTGCCAGCCAGGTCGGTGCACAACCTGTCATCCCAGTTGTTTGTGATTTTTATATAATAATAATAATACAACTACACGGAATCAAACTGATTTAAAAACAAATCCTTACCAGGATATGACTGTACAATATATAATACAGTTGTAGACGATATTAATCTCCTGTTAAGTTAAGAAATGCACACGTGATCATACGATCGAATAGCAATGGGATGGGCAACTACAAAGTGAAGGACTTGTCCAAGGTCCATTGAAAGTGAAAGTGACTGTCTCATTGAAGGACTTGTCCAAGGTCCATTGAAAGTGACTGTCTCGTTGAAGGACTTATCCAAGGTCTATCGAAAGTGACTGCCTCGTTGAAGGACTTGCCCAGGGCTCATTGAAAGTGACTGCGTCGTGTAAGGATCGAACGCATACTCTCCGTGTTACATAATTAATGGCTTTGCTGGAATATTTATGGTTACGACTTTGTAATAGCGCATTAATACAACATGACTAGCAGCCTATATCCAAGAGACCTTGAAGATGAACTTTGATCTACGCTGTGTTCGAGAGAGAGACAGAGAGAGAGACAGAGAGAGAGACAGAGAGAGAGACAGAGAGAGAGACAGAGAGAGAGAGAGAACAGATACTCCTAGTGAAATCTTAAATACATTGAGCGTTACGAAATTGCTCTTTTGAATTTTCCTATTCCACATGATTGCAGCTTGGTTTTCGATGAACCACAGTTTAATTCCGTGTGAATAAAATATCGGCATTAGTAGCTATGCTGACTAATTCAAATGTGTCTTACGCTTCTCTTTATTAAAACACATTAGACAGAGATTGAGAACTCCAACGACTTAACAACCGGACAAATAAATAAAGTGATTCGCGCTTCTTAGTTAGATCTGTTTATTGATGGTTTTTCGTTGTTCCATCTTTTTGTAGAGTCTTGTACAACGACCGCTGATGATGTTGAGAATGGAGCCTGGTATATTACGGTTGATGACTCGGGAATTACTGGAAAAGGAGAGCCTATCAGTGCCGGCGACAGCATTCCGCAGCAGACTGTATACCGGAAAGGCGACTGTTTCAAATGGTAAGAGTTGACAAGACAGAAGTATATGCGTGCCAAATATAATAATTACTTTATGGTATCCAATGGCCGATCATATTTTAAACAACATGGCCGCTCCAGACTAGGGTGAACTTAAGCGTACGAGATCTCAAGTAAGTAAGTATGGAAACTACTAATGCAGAGCAAGCTGGACTAGATATAGCAACATGCGACTTGATCATATATCGATTCATGCGAGGTTATGGTTTCATTCACTTCCATTATCAGCTCGATTATTTTATATTTTAACTTGCTGTTTTTACTTCTATGTAGCCAATAATTATGATAATTGCTACTTGTTATATGTCCCCATATGTGCGTTTTCAAATGCAGTATTAAAGCATATACTTACTTATCTGACGTGAGACATGTTCCTCCTTTACTGCCATAACAATGCCATTAATTAGATAATATATAATTAATGACTCCATTTATTTTGAACCCGTGTATCACAAGACGTTTAAATGACAACGACGATGATTAACCGACGCAAATAAAGACTTCTGCCGTCTCCAAAATAAGGCTCTTCCTGTTCATTTAGTTACTCGTTTATTTGACTGACTACTCCTTTAACTACTGAGCAAAATACCTACACGAATACACACATAAATACGTATACTGTTGCATAAATACTTGCATACATACATACATACATACATACATACATACATGCACGTACATACCAACATAGGCTACACATAATTATTCGTGAATATCCTACATGCACACATACTTGAACATTATTTTGCAGTATACATGTATGTAATCACTTACATACACTACATGCTCACATTTGTGAACGTTGATTTTATAGATTATTAAAAGCTCGCATACATCTGCTTACTTACTTAAACTTTATTTTTTTAGCGTATGCAATACGGATGGCAAAATTGGTTGCACAGTAAGTTTATTTTGTCATAGTTTCTTTACTATAGGTATAGGAAGTTGGCCTGCTTAAAAGATGACTTCGTCATAACTAAAGATTAGCATATTGCTGGCGTGCTTGACTCTTGTCCGCTTCCCAGATACACTTTTTGATTGAGTCACTCTCGTTATTAATTTTTGGTTTCAACATGCGCCCGATAAGATGAACCATTTATTTAGGTTAGTAAGTATTTTCTAGACTGTATCTCTCTGATGTATCCTTGATCAATTGATTTATTAAATATTTTAAAATTTATTTGTGTTTCCATTTATTTATTTATTTTATTTATTACATTATTTTAGATCTCACCTACTAAATGGACGGATGAAGCAAACAAATGCTTAGAGAAATCCTGTGGCTTGAACGGCGAAACTGTGACGAGAGACAAGCAGACGGAATGTGCTTGCAAGGAGGTAGGCCTCGTCTTCAATTGAAAGAAGATCTGGTTCTAAGTTAGCCCCTATGTCATTGCTTAGCTTTCATTGATCCGTATCTTTCAGATTTCTACAACGACTTTATAGCCTATCAAAATAATATTTAGCCGGCCATCTTAAACAAATTGTGATATTTGGAAACGATATTCTCTTGAACCGACCATCACCGACTGATACCTTGAGCAATAGCCTACGGGTAGCGGCGTCATAGAAAGTTATATTAGATTAATTATTAATATTATAAATTCAAAATGTTGTTGACTTCCTAAACATGCATGTCTTCTCTCTGAAAAGCACGTTTATGATGAGTATCGTGTTGCTAAAACAGACGCAATGATAGAGACATTCAGTAATAGACTGCGGTTGTTAGATAAGGCTTGATTTGTCATGTGTAAAGAGCCGAGAGATTTTAGTCGACAGCATACTAAGATCCTCTATCCAGTCTCGCCGACAACCATAGTCGATTAGCCTATTAGTTTGCTAACTTTTGGACACTTCTCTGGCGTGACGCAGCACTCTGAAATATATAATATTCATTGAAGTGCTTAATAAACTTGATATCATTTATGGCTATACATTTAAGAACTGGTTACTGAGCTTCATAAAATGTTGCCTAATGAATTTATTCAACTGATTTTACTTTGACCTTTTTACTTTGTATTGCGTTAGTATGAAACTCTAGTCTCGCGACCGGAACCAGACTGCTGCGCGTGTGAAGGACCAGGTAATCATTTTTTCTTCTTCTTGTAAAGTTGAAATTTCGAGTTCCAATAGCTACGATATGATTTTAGAATATTGTAAACTACTTACTTATTCAGCATGTTGTAATTTTTTTCAGTTATTAGTAATCAGCGCAACTGAAGCATACAGTCTAATAATACCATTCAATCATTCATTCATTTCCGAAATTTGATGCCGCCCTTCTTCCAACATCTTTTTGCTCAGAAGTGCATACACACGCCTCGACGGCGCAATTGCAGTTGTACGCAGAGCAATGGTGCGCGAAGGACTTGCTCAAGGTCCCTATACAGTGACGCCCCAGACGAGGCTCGAACCCGCTCGCTCAGCACACACTGAACGTTACGGGTTGACCGCTCTAACCGATCGGCCATTGTGCCACACCAAATACCACTGTATAGCGTTGCGGCTTCGCGGTGAAATTGTTTCCCTGATGGTCTATGGCAGTAGCAGCTCTATCTCCTAGTCTCTCTCACAAAGACTGACGTCAAGGCAGCGCTATTTTCATAGTTGTCCTGTGTCATCGGTCTGGCGCCAGCTAGGAGTGGACTTTCTCAATTCAAAATTACATTTGCCTACCTACAGTAATTATTATTTATATTAAATACGTGTGCTATTTCGCCGAAACTTACTGCTGAGGAGACATGTTTTAGTCTGCTAAAGACGTCACTCTTTCGATTGCAACATTAAGCGACCATGTGGCAATGGGCCCATCACAAACACGTGCACACGTATAGCCTACACAGAAGTCCACTTCCTCCACGCCTGATCTTCCGAACAATGAGATATTTATAGCGGGGCCCGCTGCATGACGACAGTGGAGCAAATTTTAATTCAGCCTTCTGCGATTGAGAAGACTTGAACACCATAGTTTAGAACTTTAGATTGATCGTAGAGCTTTCTAATCGTAGGAAAATCGGGCCGCCTTGCTTATTAAGCAGGATTTTTTTCTGCTTCTGTTGACTTCTAGGAGTATGTGTACTTGAGGATGAAGATGTGAGTCCAACAGATACGCCATTCCTTGAGAGCGATGGTGTGGACGGCTTGACGCCTGGAGACACGGAACTTGAAGTGGGAGACAAGATCGACCACGGCGGAATCTACTACAAGGACGAGTGCAATGCCTGGTAGGCAGAGCGCAGGATTTTCTCTATTATCTTTATCAAGCAAGCGGTCTTGCTGACTACGGCTGCTACTTACAGGGTCTTCAAAACCATACCATTTGATTGCGGTTTTGTCAGCTATGGGACCACTATAATGATTTCCCTTGAATTATACATATATATTATATATATATATATATATATAAATAGGTAAAGTCTCTTATTTAGCTAAAATTGCAAAATAAGATAGGGACGAGACAGAATTGCAGCGTTGCGCATTTCAAGAGAAATAATACTGTCGATTAGAATGAGTCACACTTTAGCCACTGCGTAACGAATTTGAAACTGTGACATTGTACATGTGTAGCACGATGGTCCGCTGGTCCTTCAATAGAGTGATCATCTGATTGGTGCATTTTTAACGGTCGTCGTTCCGAGGCTGCGTAGCGGACTTGTCTTCTAACCCTTGGCAAAATGCTTTCGCACAGATGATTCAATCAGTCGATCAGCAAGCACCCCATAATATGGAAAATCACGTGTTTACAAACATTCTGCGACATGCTGTAGATGAAGTATACTGGTGGACAGTGTCTAATGTTTGTTTTCCTAACGAATTTCAGTTGTATTTGAACCCCATAATTTCTGTTTAGAACCTATGTGGTGCGATCAGTAGCCTAGTCAGCATTATAAAGCGGTTGTAGATGTATAAAGGGGGTTGAAAGACTGCCTGCGATGTAAGTAATTGGTAATTTTTTCATTTGCAGCCGCTGCAAGGACGACAATACGTTCAACTGCTACGTGAGTATTTCTAAAGCCTAAGATCAATTTAATCATATTCTGAAATTAAAGCGAAGAACTTCCTGTGCATGGACAAGAACTAAGTCTCTCTGTGCTGTCTTCTAGTCCTTGCTTGTATCGAGTGAATGATCAAATTCACCGCTTCACAGACAGACTGACATGGCTTAACTTTACATTAGCGGTCGTGACTTAACTCTAGATTCAAAAGCAATGTCTGGCATATGTGGATTTGCCAGTCCCAAGCCTGGAGACAGGAGGAGGGTAACGCTGATGATCATTGTTGTCACACATTGTAGTTAACGTGAACTACTGTAGTGCCTACTAAGCAAATCTACGTCAATCGCATAACACTCTCCGAGAAACGATGTTTATTGTGTGCTATGACTCAGAAAGTTTTATTTGTCGAAATTCTAAAACGATTGAGGGATTGACCTAAGGTGTTGACTTTGAATTGATCCATCGCATACCATACCTCACGAAATCGATATCAGTCTCGGTGTAGTGAATGGTTACAAAGCGATAGGTTTCATAAACGGTTTGAGTTGGCTGTGTCACGCAGATACCTAATTCACACAAGACACGTAATTAATATGCAAAATTTTCTGTCAGGCAGCTGCGAAAAACAGTTTATCCGTTCAACCAAATTATGCTATGTATCTGTTTTTGTTTATAAATTTCCAACACCCCAAGCATGTAAAGTTGCAAAGGCGATTAATTGCACTATCGCCTATTTCTTTCTTTCGTGTGTTACTGTGGAAGGCTACCATATTAAATTTTTTTGATAAAATATATTTGCATATTGACTGGCCGCTATTTACCCACAGCTAAAATATACCTTTCAATTTGTTGCGCCCTACCATCACGATCCTAGATTGCGTGAGACAAGCATTAATCGTGGCTCGCCACGCAGAAAGATTTTCCTTGTAAATAAAAATGATGTCGGCCTATTCTGTTCTTTCTAGTACATTTAGCTTGAATCTTTGCTAAGTATGTACATGTCTTTGTTTACAGTATATCGACCGCGAATTACAAATTGATGAAGACCTTTGCCAGAGCTACAAGTGTAGCCTCGGAAACGTTGCTCACGTTAACGACTCCGAAAATTGCATCTGCAAACCAGTAAGAAACATTTTGATGGCATACCTCGCGCCGATTTTTTGTAACGCGTAGGCTATAGCACTATGTTCTGAACGGAGACATTCTGCAAGTCGATCTTTTATTTGGGCTTACGAAGACAACATTATACAATAGGATAACTGTATTAAGTTTCATTGCCTTTGTGGCGCTGCATTTACTTACTTTAAGAAGTTCTGCTGTCTTGTTGCCGGTAATAGAAATGCTGACAGGGCGATGCAGTATAGATCGTGCCTTTTCAGTTGTGGGCCTGACTGCTTGGAATAGCCTCCTATTTAATCTTCGGTTCTTGCCTAGGAACTCTCTACCAACTTCTATTCTAATCAGAAATCTGTCTTATTGGCCGAGGTATTACCGAGAGCGCCTCCCAGTAAATGTCACGTAGAGGCGCTGTATTAAGTTTAGTTGATTGATTGTTATTTTACATGTTCACGGATATCTTTAGATTGCAACGTTTACTTTGCATTACACCACATTACATTACACTGCATTGTTTTGAATAACGTTTTTAGTAATATAGTGTAATCCAACCTAGCTTGACCAAAGATGTATATGTAGTATCGTTGCAATAATTAGTGAGCAGCGTATAACTCCTGTTGCTTTGGTTAATTGAAAGAACGGGTAAGCATTTAAAAACTTCATCTAAAAACAGTTAAGAGCTTCATTTAAACGCTGCACTGCAAAGTATTACGTTGCATTCAAACCCTTGAATCGTGTGAATTTCAAATCGAATGCTTCACTGAAGGCTGACATAGTTGAGTAGCCTTGCATTGATGGGCGTATAAGAATAGAAGCGTTTGTCCTCTCTGAATGTATACATAAATGCTAGATTACATTACAATGCAATACAGTTAGTGCTTCAACATTAACGAGTTCTCAATAGTCAACTGCTATACCGAGGCACCGGGGCAAACATGATTAAAAGTGAAGTGCACTCTTTCAAGTAAACATGAACTAAACTTGACCATTTCCCGCATTAGCTTACTTGATTATTTCCTATATTTGCTTACTTGACTATTCCTACAGTTGCTTACTTGATTATTTTCTTAATTTATTTACTTCATTATTTCCTACAGTTACTTTTTATGTATCTTTTTACAGGGCGAAACACTTGTAGTAAGACCCTTCCCGCAATGTTGCGATTGCCAACCAGGTTAGTGTTAGCTTCATCGTTGGCTAAATCTTGATGAAGGTCAAAGGATATAACATAACTCAAATTAAACGATGAAGGTGCATGTGGAGCAAGAGTTTAGAGGCAGACTTCGATGGTCTAGTACCTGGGCTGAAGATGGATTGTCGTAAGCCCAGACTGCCGATAGGACAGCAATCCACCTATTGTACAAGCAACCTTATTACTCCCGATCCGAAGCTCACCTTCACGTTGTAGCAAGAGACCAGCAAACGCTAGTCATTTGTTTTTCATGTAGACATGTCGAAAGTGTAATCAAGAATTAAAACGATTGGCAATTCACAAACAAACCAACCCTTATCCTGGCTATCCACCTAGAGTGGAATTGTGTTCTGTATGAAATAAATATTATTGGAGTATCAGAACCCACTGTATAAGCGTACATGTAAATGTAGATGGGGTTGAAAAATGAAAGTGGTTCGTGGCACATCCCGATAGATATTGGTTGCTTGGAAATCGGCACAATTATATTATACACTATTCAACCATTGTTTACATATAGTGTAGCATATAATAATGTGTGCATACAAGAAGTGTAGCACATATGTTGCTATATATAATTATGTTTGGGTTTTGTAAAACATACAGCCGTTGAACCATGGCATAGACATCGGATCATTTTGGGTCATGAAATTTAATATACTGTAAATAATATCAATACTAAGTAACATTGCATTTCTGTTGCAAGGCACATCAGATAATGATATATATATATATATCGTATCATATATTTAGATTTATATAAAGCCTCTCACACAATAACTATTCAGAGACGCTCTCAGCACAGAAACTTCGGGGAAATGAAACGTCTTTAGAGAGCGGGAAGCCAATGGAGATTATCCAGTCATTAGTTTAGTCCCTAATGATAGAGGAAGGTTAATCCATGCAGATGGACCCACAACAACAAACGCCTGGTGATGGACCAGGACAGTCTTAGTCCTAGGCACAAAAAGATCAATACTATAAACAGGGCACAATGAACGAGATGAAGTTGCAGACAACGGATTTCGTAAATAGTCAGAGAGATATCTCAGGGTACAGCCTAGCTGGGCTTTGGAAACTAGAACGATGATCTTGTAATAGATACGTGCTGTTACAGAAAGCCAGTGCAAGATTTGCTTTGAATGGCGAGTCGTGTGGTATGCGTAAAGAAGTTGAGATAAAATAGGTTTCGTGAAACATACAGCACTTAAACCATGCATAAACATAGAAGAAGATGGGTAATGAACGAAGTATGAATGCAATACGAATAAACGTTGCTTTTCTGTTGATGAACCACAGGTGCTACGCCGCCGCCACAAGTACAGAACTGTAAACTGAATAAAGCTACCAACCCTCTCGAATTCTCCACACCAGAGAACGGACAGTGTTCGACGATTGATGAAGTAACCATCACGACGTGTAGCGGACAGTGTGGCGACACTACAGACACTGGTACAATCGTCCTCAGCGACGGTTCCCGTACCATACAACACGTGAAGCAGTGCAGCTGTTGCTCGGGTAAAGGAACCACCAAACAGTACACGGCGTACTGCGCTGACGGATCCCGGCAAACTACACTGTCCATTGACGTCATCGAGTTCACTGAGTGCAGCTGTCAATCATGCGCAGGTAATGACGTCATTAATCAATCAAAGTAATAACAACACGGCAACAATAACATTATTATTATTACTATTATTATTATGATCATCATCATCGCTATTATTGCTATTACAATAGTCGAACAATTTAGTGTTATCATTGCTGCACGAAAGAGCCTCTGAAGACAATTGCATTGAATCGTTGGATGCAGACTGATAAACGTTGGAATAAGAAGCCAGTTTCTCTAGGGTACCTGGTGATCTGTGTCAGGAGGTGATCCAAGTCTTTGAAAAAGTCCATTCCGTCGTTGTTGACTGGGACCATGGTCTCAAAGGCCAATAGAACGAAGAGATAGGTAACAGCGAGCTGGCTGTACTTTACGGTGTTCCTGGTGGTTGCCACCTATGTTGCAGCCCCCACCAAAGATGACGTCGCTTGGAGATATGATGGACCCACGGTGTCAATCACCGTTGCATTCAATATCAGGTTCCGTCCTCTTCGCCATAGTATCAGCGTCAGACCATCAGGACGTTTTCCGTCCGTTCTGGAGAGTCCTGGGGCCTCCTTGATGTTCGGGAAACCAGCGCGTGTGAGGCTGCGACTGATTATGTCGTTTAAAGAGGCATGCCCTGGCGAACCGCCCTGGTCCAAGACCACAAGAAAGCCCATGTGCGGTAACCGGAAAATTCGGCGCGGGCAATTCGACGGAGAAAAAGCGACAATTCGGCGCGGACAATTTGTCGCGGTAAATTTCAATGTGCCTATAGTGTCAATGCGGGTATAGTACTCTCGTCGATTTAATGGAATAAGAAATTTACCCATTGTAACGATTTACTAACAGTCGAACAATTTCGAAGAGGATTTTTCTAAAATTATTATTGACATTTAGTTAACTTCCCTTATCAGGTTAAATTAGAGTAGCTTCAGCATTTCATAAGCCCTAATTAGAGTGTGTATATTCCATTAAAACTTGATATTAGGCTTAGGCTTAAACATTTGGAAAGTGTTTAGGCCCAATAGTCTTATATTTTAGTTTTAATATTTCTGTTTATTTGTATGGCTACTTAATGAAGCATTTACCATTACTTTCATATTATTATTGACCGCGCCGAATTGTCCGCGACGAATTTCCCTACAAACCCGTGTGCTCCTTCCGCATTGACTCGTGACCCGCATGGGCATGCGTGTGGCTCACGTATATTATTTTTTTATTCCCTGAGGTACTATATTCCTACAAGGACTTAGGGGTTACTAATATTTTGTTAAAACCGTTGTTCCGATGGTCAGGCCTCGTCTTCTGGGGGTGAGGGAAAGGTGCCCTCGAAGGTCGCAAGATTAAGGCGTTGAATACAGACAGATAAACGCTGGAAAAGAAAAGAAGCTTATCAGCACTAATGGTAGAGATGCGATATAATAAAATCGGTAGCCGAGAGGTGTTCAGGGGGTCCATGGTCTCAATGGCTACTGGCTGGAAAATATGCGTGGCCGGGAGCCCGGCATACTTCAAGGTCTTAGGCCCGCCGCCTGCTCCGACGCGGAACCGGTCTGGGGCGCTATGTAGGAGGCAGCACAGGTGTGTACTCACACTGCGAGTATTTGGTCACATTGCCTGCGAATTTGGTCGATGGTCTCTCCGATCTGCTGCTTGGGGGAACTTGACTGTCCTCTTTGCCTGAACTTCTATGATGCAGAACCGATACTTTGCACAGTGTTTGGTTCAACCTCACGGAATTGGTTACAGTATGCAATAACTTCACCTAGTGCCAAAAAACCTCCTCACCTGCATTCTACTCTTTACTGAAATCTGCTCTCTTTAGGGGTAGTAGGATCAAGAACTCCTCTGAGAAGACGTCTTGAAAGGGCGTTATATCAAGTATAGCCATTGATTGATTGATTGCTTTATTGGTTGATTGATAGATCGATTGATTGGTTCTAATGTTGGTTGGGTCATTGATTGATTGACTAGATGGTTGATTCGTTGTTTGATCGATTGATTGATTGGTTCGCTGATTGGTTGAGTGATTGATTCCATGCACAACATTGCACACATTATACATTATTTGGCCTCTTTCGAAAATAAATCGATACATGGCTGGTATTTTAACAAGCAGGAAATTGCTTAACGGGCTTACCACTAGAATATGGCACATTATCTGATTGATTGACTGATTGCCTCTGAATACATGCACGATGCCCTTCATTGGCCCCCTTCTCTCAGGAGATCTCATACCGGGTTGTTTCATGTTGTGGCGGTGCATTGAAGGATCAGCTCTCAGGTACCTGCGGGGACTATGCTGTTCCACCTTGGACGTCCAACGCCGAGGTTCCCTTCGCTCTTCTTTGCAGCCTGAGCGTCTGGTCCCTCGCTCCCGGACATCCATGCAGCACCGAGCCCTATCTGCTGCAGGCCCTGCAACCTGAAATTGGCTCCCGGTCGCCCTTCGCCTAGTGCCCAGGGTTTCTCCATATTCTTCTATGCCCAAGTTAGGACTGTACTGATTAGCCGAAGGTGGTCTGGAGCGCTAATGAGTAGATGCTATAGACGGGACGCCATATAGATCCTCAACATAAATAAATAAATATAAAACATTGAAACAAGTTCAAACTCTCAAAACACATAACAGATTTTCTGTATCTATTCTAGATCAAACAGACGAAAGGCCCGGAAAACCCACGCTGCAGGAATGTAATAAAACAACTGGAGAACAAGGCGGTGGGCACAGTGGAGATGGAGGTGGACATGGTGGACCCAGTGGAGATGGAGGAGGGAATGGTGAATTAGGTGGAAATGGAGGTGGACACAGCGGAGGAGGAGGAGGACATGGCGGACACAGTGGAGGAGGAGGACATGGTGGACACAGCGGAGGAGGAGGAGGACATGGCGGACACAGTGGAGGAGGAGGAGAACATGGCGGACACAGTGGAGGAGGAGGAGGACATGGTGGACACAGTGGAGATGGAGGAGGGAATGGTGGATTAGGTGGAGATGGAGGTGGACACAGCGGAGGAGGAGGAGGACATGGCGGACACAGTGGAGGAGGAGGACATGGTGGACTGAGTGGAGATGGAGAAGGGAATGGTGGACTAGGTGGAGATGGAGGTGGACACAGCGGAGGAGGAGGAGGACATGGTGGACTGAGTGGAGATGGAGGAGGGAATGGTGGACTAGGTGGAGATGGAGGTGGACACAGCGGAGGAGGAGGAGGACATGGTGGACTGAGTGGAGATGGAGGAGGGAATGGTGGACTAGGTGGAGATGGAGGTGGACACAGCGGAGGAGGAGGAGGACATGGCGGACACAGTGGAGGAGGAGGAGGACATGGTGGACACAGTGGAGGAGGAAATGGTGGATCAGGTGGAGATGGAGGTGGACACAGCGGAGGGGGAGGAGGTCATGGCGGACACAGTGGTGGAGTAGGAGGAGGAGTACATGGTGGAGGTGATCTAGGAGGAGGAGTCCATGGTGGAGGTGATCTAGGAGGAGGAGTACCTGGTGGAGGTGATCTAGGTGGAGGAGTACATGGTGGAGGTGATCTGGGAGGAGGAGTACATGGTGGAGGTGATCTGGGAGGAGGAGTCCATGGTGGAGGTGATCTGGGAGGAGGAGTACATGGTGGAGGTGATCTAGGTGGAGGAGTCCATGGTGGAGGTGATCTGGAAGGAGGAGTACATGGTGGAGGTGATCTGGGAGGAGGAGTACATGGTGGAGGTGATCTGGGAGGAGGAGTACATGGTGGAGGTGATCTGGGAGGAGGAGTACATGGTGGAGGTGATCTAGGAGGAGGAGTACATGGTGGAGGTGATCTGGGAGGAGGAGTACATGGTGGAGGTGATCTGGGAGGAGGAGTACATGGTGGAGGTGATCTTGGAGGAGGAGTACATGGTGGAGGTGATCTAGGTGGAGGAGTCCATGGTGGAGGTGATCTCGGAGGAGGAGTACATGGTGGAGGTGATCTAGGTGGAGGAGTCCATGGTGGAGGTGATCTAGGTGGAGGAGTCCATGGTGGAGGTGATCTAGGAGGAGGAGTACATGGTGGAGGTGATCTAGGTGGAGGAGTACATGGTGGAGGTGATCTAGGTGGAGGAGTACATGGTGGAGGTGATCTAGGTGGAGGAGTCCATGGTGGAGGTGATCTAGGAGGAGGAGTACATGGTGGAGGTGATCTAGGTGGAGGAGTCCATGGTGGAGGTGATCTAGGTGGAGGAGTACATGGTGGAGGTGATCTAGGTGGAGGAGTCCATGGTGGAGGTGATCTGGGAGGAGGAGTACATGGTGGAGGTGATCTGGGCGGAGGAGTACATGGTGGAGGTAATCTAGGAGGAGGAGTACATGGTGGAGGTGATCTAGGAGGAGGAGTACATGGTGGAGGTGATCTGGGAGGAGGAGTACATGGTGGAGGTGATCTAGGTGGAGGAGTCCATGGTGGAGGTGATCTGGGAGGAGGAGTACATGGTGGAGGTGATCTTGGAGGAGGAGTACATGGTGGAGGTGATCTAGGTGGAGGAGTCCATGGTGGAGGTGATCTAGGAGAAGGAGTACATGGTGGAGGTGATCTAGGAGGAGGAGTACATGGTGGAGGTGATCTGGGAGGAGGAGTACATGGTGGAGGTGATCTAGGTGGAGGAGTCCATGGTGGAGGTGATCTGGGAGGAGGAGTACATGGTGGAGGTGATCTAGGAGGAGGAGTACATGGTGGAGGTGATCTAGGTGGAGGAGTCCATGGTGGAGGTGATCTAGGAGGTGGAGTACATGGTGGAGGTGATCTAGGTGGAGGAGTACATGGTGGAGGTGATCTGGGAGGAGGAGTCCATGGTGGAGGTGATCTGGGAGGAGGAGTACATGGTGGAGGTGATCTGGGAGGAGGACTACATGGTGGAGGCGCTCTAGGAATCGGAGGAGGACATGGTGACATCAACCTCGGAATTGACGGAGGAGGGCATGCGGGAGGACATGGTGGCATTGACGTAGGAATCGGAGGAGGATCTGGTGGCCTCGATCTAGGTGCAGGAGGCGGTTTGGGTTTGGATCTTGGAGGAAAAGGACATGGTGGTCTCGATCTAGGTGGAGGAGGCGGTTTAGGTTTGGATCTTGGAGGAAAAGGACATGGTGGTCTCGATCTAGGTGGAGGAGGCGGTTTAGGTTTGGATCTTGGAGGAAAAGGACATGGTGGTCTCGATCTAGGTGGAGGAGGCGGTTTAGGTTTGGATCTTGGAGGAAAAGGACATGGTGGTCTCGATGTAGGTGGAGGAGGCGGTTTAGGTTTGGATCTTGGAGGAAAAGGACATGGTGGTCTCGATCTAGGTGGAGGAGGCGGTTTAGGTTTGGATCTTGGAGGAAAAGGACATGGTGGTCTCGATCTAGGTGGAGGAGGCGGTTTAGGTTTGGATCTTGGAGGAAAAGGACATGGTGGTCTCGATCTAGGTGGAGGAGGCGGTTTAGGTTTGGATCTTGGAGGAAAAGGACATGGTGGTCTCGATCTAGGTGGAGGAGGCGGTTTAGGTTTGGATCTTGGAGGAAAAGGACATGGTGGTCTCGATCTAGGTGGAGGAGGCGGTTTAGGTTTGGATCTTGGAGGAAAAGGACATGGTGGTCTCGATCTAGGTGGAGGAGGCGGTTTAGGTTTGGATCTTGGAGGAAAAGGACATGGTGGTCTCGATCTAGGTGGAGGAGGCGGTTTAGGTTTGGATCTTGGAGGAAAAGGACATGGTGGTCTCGATGTAGGTGGAGGAGGCGGTTTAGGTTTGGATCTTGGAGGAAAAGGACATGGTGGTCTCGATCTAGGTGGAGGAGGCGGTTTAGGTTTGGATCTTGGAGGAAAAGGACATGGTGGTCTCGATCTAGGTGGAGGAGGCGGTTTAGGTTTGGATCTTGGAGGAAAAGGACATGGTGGTCTCGATCTAGGTGGAGGAGGCGGTTTAGGTTTGGATCTTGGAGGAAAAGGACATGGTGGTCTCGATCTAGGTGGAGGAGGCGGTTTAGGTTTGGATCTTGGAGGAAAAGGACATGGTGGTCTCGATCTAGGTGGAGGAGGCGGTTTAGGTTTGGATCTTGGAGGAAAAGGACATGGTGGTCTCGATGTAGGTGGAGGAGGCGGTTTAGGTTTGGATCTTGGAGGAAAAGGACATGGTGGTCTCGATCTAGGTGGAGGAGGCGGTTTAGGTTTGGATCTTGGAGGAAAAGGACATGGTGGTCTCGATCTAGGTGGAGGAGGCGGTTTAGGTTTGGATCTTGGAGGAAAAGGACATGGTGGTCTCGATCTAGGTGGAGGAGGCGGTTTAGGTTTGGATCTTGGAGGAAAAGGACATGGTGGTCTCGATCTAGGTGGAGGAGGCGGTTTAGGTTTGGATCTTGGAGGAAAAGGACATGGTGGTCTCGATGTAGGTGGTGGAGGCGGTTTAGGTTTGGATCTTGGAGGAAAAGGACATGGTGGTCTCGATGTAGGTGGTGGAGGCGGTTTAGGTTTGGATCTTGGAGGAAAAGGACATGGTGGTCTCGATCTAGGTGGAGGAGGCGGTTTAGGTTTGGATCTTGGAGGAAAAGGACATGGTGGTCTCGATGTAGGTGGAGGAGGCGGTTTAGGTTTGGATCTTGGAGGAAAAGGACATGGTGGTCTCGATCTAGGTGGAGGAGGCGGTTTAGGTTTGGATCTTGGAGGAAAAGGACATGGTGGTCTCGATGTAGGTGGAGGAGGCGGTTTAGGTTTGGATCTTGGAGGAAAAGGACATGGTGGTCTCGATCTAGGTGGAGGAGGCGGTTTAGGTTTGGATCTTGGAGGAAAAGGACATGGTGGTCTCGATCTAGGTGGAGGAGGCGGTTTAGGTTTGGATCTTGGAGGAAAAGGACATGGTGGTCTCGATCTAGGTGGAGGAGGCGGTTTAGGTTTGGATCTTGGAGGAAAAGGACATGGTGGTCTCGATCTAGGTGGAGGAGGCGGTTTAGGTTTGGATCTTGGAGGAAAAGGACATGGTGGTCTCGATCTAGGTGGAGGAGGCGGTTTAGGTTTGGATCTTGGAGGAAAAGGACATGGTGGTCTCGATGTAGGTGGAGGAGGCGGTTTAGGTTTGGATCTTGGAGGAAAAGGACATGGTGGTCTCGATCTAGGTGGAGGAGGCGGTTTAGGTTTGGATCTTGGAGGAAAAGGACATGGTGGTCTCGATGTAGGTGGAGGAGGCGGTTTAGGTTTGGATCTTGGAGGAAAAGGACATGGTGGTCTCGATCTAGGTGGAGGAGGCGGTTTAGGTTTGGATCTTGGAGGAAAAGGACATGGTGGTCTCGATCTAGGTGGAGGAGGCGGTTTAGGTTTGGATCTTGGAGGAAAAGGACATGGTGGTCTCGATGTAGGTGGTGGAGGCGGTTTAGGTTTGGATCTTGGAGGAAAAGGACATGGTGGTCTCGATGTAGGTGGTGGAGGCGGTTTAGGTTTGGATCTTGGAGGAAAAGGACATGGTGGTCTCGATCTAGGTGGAGGAGGCGGTTTAGGTTTGGATCTTGGAGGAAAAGGACATGGTGGTCTCGATCTAGGTGGAGGAGGCGGTTTAGGTTTGGATCTTGGAGGAAAAGGACATGGTGGTCTCGATCTAGGTGGAGGAGGCGGTTTAGGTTTGGATCTTGGAGGAAAAGGACATGGTGGTCTCGATCTAGGTGGAGGAGGCGGTTTAGGTTTGGATCTTGGAGGAAAAGGACATGGTGGTCTCGATCTAGGTGGAGGAGGCGGTTTAGGTTTGGATCTTGGAGGAAAAGGACATGGTGGTCTCGATCTAGGTGGAGGAGGCGGTTTAGGTTTGGATCTTGGAGGAAAAGGACATGGTGGTCTCGATGTAGGTGGAGGAGGCGGTTTAGGTTTGGATCTTGGAGGAAAAGGACATGGTGGTCTCGATCTAGGTGGAGGAGGCGGTTTAGGTTTGGATCTTGGAGGAAAAGGACATGGTGGTCTCGATCTAGGTGGAGGAGGCGGTTTAGGTTTGGATCTTGGAGGAAAAGGACATGGTGGTCTCGATCTAGGTGGAGGAGGCGGTTTAGGTTTGGATCTTGGAGGAAAAGGACATGGTGGTCTCGATGTAGGTGGTGGAGGCGGTTTAGGTTTGGATCTTGGAGGAAAAGGACATGGTGGTCTCGATGTAGGTGGTGGAGGCGGTTTAGGTTTGGATCTTGGAGGAAAAGGACATGGTGGTCTCGATCTAGGTGGAGGAGGCGGTTTAGGTTTGGATCTTGGAGGAAAAGGACATGGTGGTCTCGATGTAGGTGGAGGAGGCGGTTTAGGTTTGGATCTTGGAGGAAAAGGACATGGTGGTCTCGATGTAGGTGGAGGAGGCGGTTTAGGTTTGGATCTTGGAGGAAAAGGACATGGTGGTCTCGATGTAGGTGGAGGAGGCGGTTTAGGTTTGGATCTTGGAGGAAAAGGACATGGTGGTCTCGATCTAGGTGGAGGAGGCGGTTTAGGTTTGGATCTTGGAGGAAAAGGACATGGTGGTCTCGATCTAGGTGGAGGAGGCGGTTTAGGTTTGGATCTTGGAGGAAAAGGACATGGTGGTCTCGATCTAGGTGGAGGAGGCGGTTTAGGTTTGGATCTTGGAGGAAAAGGACATGGTGGTCTCGATCTAGGTGGAGGAGGCGGTTTAGGTTTGGATCTTGGAGGAAAAGGACATGGTGGTCTCGATCTAGGTGGAGGAGGCGGTTTAGGTTTGGATCTTGGAGGAAAAGGACACGGTGGTCTCGATGTAGGTGCAGGAGGCGGTTTAGGTTTGGATCTTGGAGGGAAAGGACATGGTGGTCTCGATGTAGGTGCAGGAGGCGGTTTAGGTTTGGATCTTGGAGGAAAAGGACATGGTGGTCTCGATGTAGGTGCAGGAGGCGGTTTAGGTTTGGATCTTGGAGGAAAAGGACATGGTGGTCTCGATCTAGGTGGAGGAGGCGGTTTAGGTTTGGATCTTGGAGGAAAAGGACATGGTGGTCTTGATGTAGGTGCAGGAGGCGGTTTAGGTTTGGATCTTGGAGGGAAAGGACATGGTGGTCTCGATCTAGGTGGAGGAGGCGGTTTAGGTTTGGATCTTGGAGGAAAAGGACACGGTGGTCTCGATGTAGGTGCAGGAGGCGGTTTAGGTTTGGATCTTGGAGGGAAAGGACATGGTGGTCTCGATGTAGGTGCAGGAGGCGGTTTAGGTTTGGATCTTGGAGGAAAAGGACATGGTGGTCTCGATGTAGGTGGAGGAGGCGGTTTAGGTTTGGATCTTGGAGGAAAAGGACATGGTGGTCTCGATCTAGGTGGAGGAGGCGGTTTAGGTTTGGATCTTGGAGGAAAAGGACATGGTGGTCTCGATGTAGGTGGTGGAGGCGGTTTAGGTTTGGATCTTGGAGGAAAAGGACATGGTGGTCTCGATCTAGGTGGAGGAGGCGGTTTAGGTTTGGATCTTGGAGGGAAAGGACATGGTGGTCTCGATCTAGGTGGAGGAGGCGGTTTAGGTTTGGATCTTGGAGGAAAAGGACATGGTGGTCTCGATCTAGGTGGAGGAGGCGGTTTAGGTTTGGATCTTGGAGGAAAAGGACATGGTGGTCTCGATCTAGGTGGAGGAGGCGGTTTAGGTTTGGATCTTGGAGGAAAAGGACATGGTGGTCTCGATCTAGGTGGAGGAGGCGGTTTAGGTTTGGATCTTGGAGGAAAAGGACATGGTGGTCTCGATCTAGGTGGAGGAGGCGGTTTAGGTTTGGATCTTGGAGGAAAAGGACATGGTGGTCTCGATCTAGGTGGAGGAGGCGGTTTAGGTTTGGATCTTGGAGGAAAAGGACATGGTGGTCTCGATCTAGGTGGAGGAGGCGGTTTAGGTTTGGATCTTGGAGGAAAAGGACATGGTGGTCTCGATCTAGGTGCAGGAGGCGGTTTAGGTTTGGATCTTGGAGGAAAAGGACATGGTGGTCTCGATGTAGGTGGAGGAGGCGGTTTAGGTTTGGATCTTGGAGGAAAAGGACATGGTGGTCTCGATCTAGGTGGAGGAGGCGGTTTAGGTTTGGATCTTGGAGGAAAAGGACATGGTGGTCTCGATCTAGGTGGAGGAGGCGGTTTAGGTTTGGATCTTGGAGGAAAAGGACATGGTGGTCTTGATGTAGGTGGTGGAGGCGGTTTAGGTTTGGATCTTGGAGGAAAAGGACATGGTGGTCTCGATCTAGGTGGAGGAGGCGGTTTAGGTTTGGATCTTGGAGGAAAAGGACATGGTGGTCTCGATGTAGGTGGAGGAGGCGGTTTAGGTTTGGATCTTGGAGGAAAAGGACATGGTGGTCTCGATCTAGGTGGAGGAGGCGGTTTAGGTTTGGATCTTGGAGGAAAAGGACATGGTGGTCTCGATCTAGGTGGAGGAGGCGGTTTAGGTTTGGATCTTGGAGGAAAAGGACATGGTGGTCTCGATCTAGGTGGAGGAGGCGGTTTAGGTTTGGATCTTGGAGGAAAAGGACATGGTAGTCTCGATCTAGGTGGAGGAGGCGGTTTAGGTTTGGATCTTGGAGGAAAAGGACATGGTGGTCTCGATCTAGGTGGAGGAGGCGGTTTAGGTTTGGATCTTGGAGGAAAAGGACATGGTGGTCTCGATCTAGGTGGAGGAGGCGGTTTAGGTTTGGATCTTGGAGGAAAAGGACATGGTGGTCTCGATCTAGGTGGAGGAGGCGGTTTAGGTTTGGATCTTGGAGGAAAAGGACATGGTGGTCTCGATCTAGGTGGAGGAGGCGGTTTAGGTTTGGATCTTGGAGGAAAAGGACATGGTGGTCTCGATGTAGGTGGAGGAGGCGGTTTAGGTTTGGATCTTGGAGGAAAAGGACATGGTGGTCTCGATCTAGGTGGAGGAGGCGGTTTAGGTTTGGATCTTGGAGGAAAAGGACATGGTGGTCTCGATCTTGGTGGAGGAGGCGGTTTAGGTTTGGATCTTGGAGGAAAAGGACATGGTGGTCTCGATGTAGGTGGAGGAGGCGGTTTAGGTTTGGATCTTGGAGGAAAAGGACATGGTGGTCTCGATCTAGGTGGAGGAGGCGGTTTAGGTTTGGATCTTGGAGGAAAAGGACATGGTGGTCTCGATCTAGGTAGAGGAGGCGGTTTAGGTTTGGATCTTGGAGGAAAAGGACATGGTGGTCTCGATCTAGGTGGAGGAGGCGGTTTAGGTTTGGATCTTGGAGGGAAAGGACATGGTGGTCTCGATGTAGGTGCAGGAGGCGGTTTAGGTTTGGATCTTGGAGGAAAAGGACATGGTGGTCTCGATGTAGGTGGAGGAGGCGGTTTAGGTTTGGATCTTGGAGGAAAAGGACACGGTGGTCTCGATGTAGGTGCAGGAGGCGGTTTAGGTTTGGATCTTGGAGGGAAAGGACATGGTGGTCTCGATGTAGGTGCAGGAGGCGGTTTAGGTTTGGATCTTGGAGGAAAAGGACATGGTGGTCTCGATGTAGGTGCAGGAGGCGGTTTAGGTTTGGATCTTGGAGGAAAAGGACATGGTGGTCTCGATCTAGGTGGAGGAGGCGGTTTAGGTTTGGATCTTGGAGGAAAAGGACATGGTGGTCTTGATGTAGGTGCAGGAGGCGGTTTAGGTTTGGATCTTGGAGGGAAAGGACATGGTGGTCTCGATCTAGGTGGAGGAGGCGGTTTAGGTTTGGATCTTGGAGGAAAAGGACACGGTGGTCTCGATGTAGGTGCAGGAGGCGGTTTAGGTTTGGATCTTGGAGGGAAAGGACATGGTGGTCTCGATGTAGGTGCAGGAGGCGGTTTAGGTTTGGATCTTGGAGGAAAAGGACATGGTGGTCTCGATGTAGGTGCAGGAGGCGGTTTAGGTTTGGATCTTGGAGGAAAAGGACATGGTGGTCTCGATCTAGGTGGAGGAGGCGGTTTAGGTTTGGATCTTGGAGGAAAAGGACATGGTGGTCTTGATGTAGGTGCAGGAGGCGGTTTAGGTTTGGATCTTGGAGGGAAAGGACATGGTGGTCTCGATGTTGGTGCAGGAGGCGGTTTGGGTTTGGATCTTGGAGGAAAAGGACATGGTGGTCTCGATGTAGGTACAGGAGGCGGTTTAGGTTTGGATCTTGGAGGAAAAGGCCAAGGTGGTCTCGATCTAGGTGGAGGAGGCGGTTTAGGTTTGGATCTTGGAGGAAAAGGACATGGTGGTCTCGATGTTGGTGCAGGAGGCGGTTTAGGTTTGGATCTTGGAGGAAAAGGACATGGTGGTCTCGATGTAGGTGCAGGAGGCGGTTTAGGTTTGGATCTTGGAGGGAAAGGACATGGTGGTCTCGATGTAGGTGCAGGAGGCGGTTTAGGTTTGGATCTTGGAGGAAAAGGACATGGTGGTCTCGATGTAGGTGCAGGAGGCGGGTTAGGTTTGGATCTTGGAGGAAAAGGACATGGTGGTCTCGATCTAGGTGGAGGAGGCGGTTTAGGTTTGGATCTTGGAGGAAAAGGACATGGAGGTCTCGATGTAGGTGCAGGAGGCGGTTTGGGTTTGGATCTTGGAGGAAAAGGACATGGTGGTCTCGATGTAGGTGCAGGAGGCGGTTTAGGTTTGGATCTTGGAGGAAAAGGACATGGTGGTCTCGATGTAGGTGCAGGAGGCGGTTTAGGTTTGGATCTTGGAGGAAAAGGTCAAGGTGGTCTCGATGTAGGTGCAGGAGGCGGTTTAGGTTTGGATCTTGGAGGGAAAGGACAAGGTGGTCTCGATGTAGGTGGAGGAGGCGGTTTAGGTTTGGATCTTGGAGGAAAAGGACATGGTGGTCTCGATGTAGGTGGAGGAGGCGGTTTAGGTTTGGATCTTGGAGGAAAAGGACACGGTGGTCTCGATGTTGGTGCAGGAGGCGGTTTGGGTTTGGATCTTGGAGGAAAAGGACATGGTGGTCTCGATGTAGGTGCAGGAGGCGGTTTAGGTTTGGATCTTGGAGGGAAAGGACATGGTGGTCTCGATGTAGGTGCAGGAAGCGGTTTAGGTTTGGATCTTGGAGGAAAAGGACATGGTGGTCTCGATGTAGGTGCAGGAGGCGGGTTAGGTTTGGATCTTGGAGGAAAAGGACATGGTGGTCTCGATGTAGGTGGAGGAGGCGGTTTAGGTTTGGATCTTGGAGGAAAAGGACATGGAGGTCTCGATGTAGGTGCAGGAGGCGGTTTGGGTTTGGATCTTGGAGGAAAAGGACATGGTGGTCTCGATGTAGGTGCAGGAGGCGGTTTAGGTTTGGATCTTGGAGGAAAAGGACATGGTGGTCTCGATGTAGGTGCAGGAGGCGGTTTAGGTTTGGATCTTGGAGGAAAAGGACATGGTGGTCTCGATGTAGGTGCAGGAGGCGGTTTAGGTTTGGATCTTGGAGGGAAAGGACAAGGTGGTCTCGATGTAGGTGGAGGAGGCGGTTTAGGTTTGGATCTTGGAGGAAAAGGACATGGTGGTCTCGATGTAGGTGCAGGAGGCGGTTTAGGTTTGGATCTTGGAGGAAAAGGACATGGTGGTCTCGATGTAGGTGCAGGAGGCGGTTTAGGTTTGGATCTTGGAGGAAAAGGACATGGTGGCATCGATCTAAGTGCAGGAGGCGGAGGAAGTTTGGGTCTTGGAGGAAAAGGATCTGGTGACATCGATCTAGGTGCAGGAGGCGGTTTAGGTTTGGATCTTGGAGGAAAAGGACATGGTGGTCTCGATGTAGGTGCAGGAAGCGGTTTAGGTTTGGATCTTGGAGGAGAAGGACATGGTGGCATCGATCTAAGTGCAGGAGGCGGAGGAAGTTTGGGTCTTGGAGGAAAAGGATCTGGTGACATCGATCTTGGTGCAGGAGGCGGTTTAGGTTTGGATCTTGGAGGAAAAGGACACGGTGGTCTCGATGTAGGTGCAGGAGGCGGTTTAGGTTTGGATCTTGAAGGAAAAGGATCTGGTGGCGTCGACCTAAGTGCAGGAGCCGGAGTGGGTTTGACTGTTGGAGGAAAAGGATCTGGTGTTGGGGCAGGAGGACATGTTGGAGGAGATGTAGGTGGAGGAATGGGAGCAGGAGAAGCTGTTGGTGTTGGGAGAGGAATCGGTGGAGGAGCTAATGGAGGTGGTGGCGGGGGATTAGGAGGCGGAGCATCTGGAGGTATTGGTGGTAAGGTTGGTGTTGATGGAGGTGGAATAAATGGAAAGGGGGGAATGGGAGGAAGTCTTAGCGTTGGCATTGGGCTCGGTACTGGCGACGGAAAGAAGAATGGCCCTTTCAAACTTTATTAGGGTTTAAAGATGTTTTTAGACAATGTGTTGACCGCGCATCTCAAGATTCGTTTGAGCTATTTATTCATTTCGGCAAATTTCTGCACTGACTTATTTAAGTTTTGAATTTCGCATTTTGATTATTTTTTTCTTGGCCTATAGCTTCTTGTATTGAGTTTTGATGCAGTGAACGCATTGTTTCTTATTGATTGCTTTTTGATTGTTCCATTGCTCTGTTCAATTTGTGGTCTCCTGCTATTTTTAACAAAAATTGTGTGAATGAATGATCGTTGTGTTTTAAAAAAGGCCTCATCATACACAGTTGTAATGGTTGTATTTTAAAGTTAAAATGGATTTAAAACATTGATTAAAGTTGGGTTAATCTTTTGGTTTTAATTTTGGGGTTGCTCTTTATTTCGGAGTTTACGTTTGATTGCGATTACGATATAATTTGTTTCTTTCACTTCCGTTTCATGAATAGGGTTTCTTTTACAAGGAATGATAATTGAGTCACGTTCATCATAACGCTTATCTCGCAAAGGACAATGCTAATTGCACAGTGACTATATGTTACAGATATATCAATATGTTATATGTATATCCTTTCAGGTTTTCTTGTTGCCAGCAATGCATGTGTTTTCCTATTTATCCAATGCTTTTTGCCTGAATGTTATACGAATCAATAAAAATGGTTAAATAAAAATTTTAAGTTGTTTCATTTGAGCTCTTTGTCTCTACCGTTTCAGTGGATTGATACTGGATTTAGTATGCATGCATTTTATGATAATTTGATAGATGCATTGCGCAAGGTACACCACATCCTTTGTATTTACTTTGATCTTTATACATCTCTCTCTTAGACATTTTAATCTGTGCACGGCACGAATGTCTCTAGACATTGTTGGTCTCCGTCATAGATGCAAATAGTAGCGAAAGTAGCGGGGATAGTATTTTAATTTAGTTTAGTTAATTTATTTTAATTTATTTTAATTTTAGTACTTTAATTTATTGTGTTTGAATCGAATACATGACCAATTATTAGTTTTAAATATCACGCACTATAGAGAAAAACAAAAGCAAAAAATAACAAGTTAATGACTTAACTTAATTCAATCAAATCTTTCATGAACTCATTAACCTTATTCAGATATAACAGGCGATCACTGTCGAGCAGAAAAAGCTAACCGCCTATAATATTTAGTCATCCCATATTTTACGCAGAGCGTGGTTTTCAATTACACGATCCATAAGTATACGTAAACCAAAACTCAAGATACTTAGTTTTGATGCGATAGTAAATGAGATATTGTCTTGTCAATATTGGTGATTGATAATGATTCGAGAGGTTCCTATAAGGCGCTATGCAAATAGTTACATACATACATGATATACATGCCTACCTACACAAAAGCCTGTAGGTCCCTATATCTAAAGAATTACATACTTGTAAATGACTCAAAGTAAAAATGACTAAGTAGAAATGTCTTTACATTAGTAAAACGAATCTCAGAAAGAGATTTGTGTTTTGCCTTTAAAGCCAGTTGGTATTATAGTAGTATAGCAATTTCATTTGCGCAAGATATTTATACCATAAGGACGTCCTGATGAGGCCGAAATATTAATTAAGAGAGCCAGTCGGAACATAAACATATCATTAATGGACACTAGGTTCAAACGTTCATGGAGACTGGAGCTTCGAGAAAGATGCTAAACATCATAGACAATTATTCTTGCAGCTCACTTTTTTAGACCACAGGTTTGTGTCTGGTCTTTCAAACGATAGTCCAGCAGCTCAAGGACGGTAGACTACTAGCAGCAGCGTCTAGTGACTAGACCGAGAAACTGTCAAAGACACACTCACATTTCAAATTCCAAATTCATGCAAAACATATCACAGATAGTGTGGACAAAGTTGAAGATGTGACCTGGATTAGCCCGCAGAAGGTGCAAACTGTGAGCTACGCAATGCTTACAGTTTTAACATAATTTTATTTGACATCGCAACCATATTTTCCGCACCATCATGACAACTGGTAATGTAGGCTAAGGCTTCACTGGATCTTGGAAATACTGCTTCAGCAATATATTGTAACACAATTCACAATGCCTGCTGTTTTCTTCCTCTAGTTGTTGTCCATCCGAAAAATAAAGTTGACACAAATAATTGCCAAAACACTGCCATGTTGACTTGCTGGCTTAGGTTTAACACATCAACTGTGCAGTGTACACTAACGTTCTTTCAACACGTGACAAGACTGATGTACTTTCACTTGATTCTTTCTGGAATAAATATATTTGTTTGCAGTCAAATATAAGCACAATAACTGGTTATACCACTGGTTCCTCGCCAATCCATGAGCAGCTAAATTACAGATTCATATTTCGGTCCGACCCTGCGCGCGTTATAAATTAAATTAATTAAATCATAGTAATGAATGTTTTAAAATAGTTTTCGGCTTGAACTCACTACTCATAAATGAAACTGAGATCTCATGTAGATCGTCAGATATTCGTATTATCCTTATCACGTATTAACCTCGACTTTTCTGACCATTTACTAAGATTTATGTCCCATCTATGGATTCCTTTAAGTTTACGGCCAATCATCTGCAGCAGGTCTAACACCTGCCGATGTTACTAACTCGGCTGTAATAAATGTTATACGCGTCTGTTCTTAAGCTGAGTACGAGGTATATAAAGTGTAATCGCTCATGCCTTTATCAATATTATTAAACATCATTTCTTTTATAAGGTAGCATTAAGTCTGACTGCCATTTCCAAGCACAACGAGCTGCTGAATGGTTATCTCTAATAGCGCTATTATTATTTTTTCTTATTATACCAGAGTTTAACGACATCCTATAGCATCACAGGCTGTTGAAGTCTTCCAAGTTATTTACGTATTAGTGTCATATATAGATTTCATCCGCTTTCTTTCTTTTGTCTTTCTTTCTCGTGTCTTTCTTCATTTTGTCTTTCTTTTGTTTTTATTTCTTTTGTCTTTCTTTCGTTTGTCTTGTTATTGATTCCGCTTCTGACACTTGCTCAGACGGTAATATTTAACAGAAGGGTCTTGTATGTTTTCATAACATATAATATGTTATGAAAACTTACAAGATACAAATAGTGATTATATTATATCACTATTTAATTTACATTTATATACATATACACATACATATGCATAATTAGTTAGTTGGTAAGTTAGTTAAATAATAACGCTGACGTCACAACATAGATTATAATATCATCATTAAGAGATTTCACTAATCAATGCACAGCTGTGAGAATACAAATAAATTGAATTGAAAATAATTCCTGTAAGTGTAGGCTAGAGCAATTTCGGAAGTCATGATGTAGGAGTACCTACTCAGTAGTAGGCTAATCTTGCCCAAATTGCAAACGTGTCCACTCATTTTGATTAACCATACATGTGTTAGGCCAACCTGTTCTATAGAGAGTCCTAGTCTCCTACATCATATATTATTATCTGCGTATAAAACTTTGTCACGTTAGCTTCTACACATAAACTGTCAACTTCGAACTTGGCGTTTTTAAGTATGTTACCTTTCACCTTCCTGTAGAGATAAAGCTTTTGAATGCCTTAGAAAATTAAAAAATCTCGCAAGGAATATCCTTTTGGATTTATTTTAAAACTTTGTAGAAGGGGCTTGCCGTTTTGATTAACCATACATGCATTAGACCAACTTTTTCTATAGAGAGTCCTAATCTCCTACATCATAGAATTCTGCACAAATATTTCATAGTCTGTAGCTGATAAGTATATAGCTGGAAGTAAGCGAAAAAATGCTCAGCGGCTTGTGTTTTTACAATTGACACGACTGACGTTGAAATATTTTCGGCGTAACCAAAAATTTGACGATGGCGGCGGACGGCGGCGGCTTAGGAGTTAAACTAAGCGGTGCAGCAGACAATCACCAAATTGTGTGTAGAATCCAATAAAACTCTGACTTAATAAGCATTGCCTCCTTGTCTTAGTCAACTGACGTGAATTATCCAGAATTCACTATTGTAATTCATATTCTGCAGTCTGCCAAAATACACACTTTCACAGCCTGCATATCTGTAACCCACACCGTAGCTTTAGTCAGCTATTTTGGCCCCAGGGATCACATCACCCACCCCATACGACAACCACACATCCAACCTAGGATATCTTTTGGTGTTCAAAGTAATGCCTGGTTTTGTTCCTCACTGCTTGTCATCCTTAGTTTCACGAAACTCTGAATCACAAGGCAAAATTAATCTCATATTTGGAAACAGAATGTTGGAAGTAACAGGTCCAGCTGAATGGAGCTATTAACCAGGAATAGTCCGATGATGCTCCTCGACTAATGTTTTAGATGCTAGACTTAAGACTTATCTCTTCTCTATGTGTCATGACAGTGTCACAACGTAATTAAGCGTCCTTTGAGTAAGACTACGTTTTACTTTTAAGCGTCCTTTGAGTAAGACTACGTTTTACTTTTAGTAAGGCGCGTTTTATATACACAAGTTTGTTTATAGGATACCTCTTAAAAGCTGAGAAATTTTATCTGAAGCTCAATCTATTCCAAAACCACAAATAACATGGTGACATAAATAGTATTTAGTATTTAAATAGTATAAATAGTATTAGCAAATAGTATTTATGACTCAATAGTATTTATGGCAATATGGCGCTGATAACCTAAAATAGGTCAAGAAATATAGCTATAATACAGCATTGCAAGTAAGTAAGTAAGCAAGTAAGTATATTCTTTAATCAGAGGTCTGCAAACGTAACTATGAGTAAAGCGTGGTCTGTGTTTGAATAGTCGCTAAGAATTTAGTAATAACGATTATGAATGTGCATTGGTAGACCCACCGGTGATCTCTGACGCCACTTTCCATTGTGTAACTTATTTATGTGTTAAGAATTATCATGAAAAACTACCGACGCGTGTACATTGATTTCCCATGTTCTAGATTCCTCATCCCCTAAGTCGTCTTGGTGTTATATGGGGGATTTCCGGGTTCCTGCTAGTTAATCTGAGTTCATCTGCATCTAAAGATTAAGTAATTAGCTGCTCGTTGATTACTGTCTAGCCTTAGATGCGGAATCTGGTGACATAATTATAGGTTTGGGATACATTATGTATATTAGAGGTCTGCGGGGGAGCATTTTTGCTACCCGACCCGTACCCGTAACCGCGAGTACGGGTACACCCGCAGACCCCTAATGTATGTGAGTCGCAGACGTAGCCCCCAAGATTGTAAGTATTCAGAAGAGGGTAAGATTATTGAAGAAATCGGTTTTGCTGCAGTGCACATGTGGAGATAATTTGTCAATACGCCATCAAGTGTTAGCTGATAGAGATCCAACACAACCTCAGCCCCTTAAATTGTCGCTGATTAACTTTTGATTTCACACATGCAGCACTCGTTGTCTCATCTACAATTTACGCTTCTGCCACCTTTGCACTATAATATCAGCGATGCCCTCGTTTATCTCAATTTTTCTGCCATTTTTTGCCTCTTCGCTTCTTATTAACCCGTCGGACAGTGTACACCACTCGTGCCCCATTTTAATTTTGCCCACCGCCAAGCGCATCATTCTCAATTCAACTAGTTTAACTCGGGTGCCTAGATATATACATGTATTGCTATTGTAATAGCGACCATTTATATGGCGCCGTCGATGGGAAACTTCTATAGTGCACATTATTGGGTCGGGAGCGCTCTTGAGTATAATGTCTTGAATGGGCGCTATATAGGCATAGTTGTATGGTCTCGAGACAGTTTATCGGTCTCAAGACGTCCTGAGTTTTTTTTAGTGTCTCGGTCTCGGAAACCTGTTGCCTCGGTCTCGGTCTCAGTCTCGGTCTCGCGGTGGTGTCTCCAATTTTTAGAAACTGTCTTGAAGTGAAAGTCTTGTTCTGTCTCGAACAAGCGGTCTCGATAAGTTTCGCGTTAACTGTCTTAAAATCTTGCGCTAGAAACTGAAACCGGAATTTACGAGATACGGTAATTCTGGTTAACGCGCGAGTCACATGATACTGATATCAATTTAATTGTCTTAAAATGGAAAAAATGTCTGGTGGGGTATTTTTTATTGAGCCACTCTTTATATGGTTGGTCTGGAGCAATAAAACTGATGGTTAAGCATAATGAACGTATATATATATATATGTATATTCAAATGCAAGTATGGTCAGAGTCATTTATTTACTACTTGCAATATCATAAGAACTACTGTATTTGAATTACATGTGTCTCCAATAGGAAAAACTATTCAATTTATCTTTTGAATATCGTATTGAATTGTTGTATATCGACTTTAAAGAGTCGAGAACAAAATATTAAGGGTGCATGTTATGTTCCCTCTCACGCGATGATCGATTCAACCTCAATGTTGCTCAGTATACGTTTGTATGTATGTGTGTATGTTTGTATGACCATAGCATTTATTCTCCTATGCATTGGGCGAACCACTGAAAAATATAAGTGGAAGCACAGCTTTTAAAAATGTGAATAAGATCCGTTGGAAATGAAGGTCCTCTTTACGTCTCCGTGTGACATAGACGCATTGTTAAGTTTAAGATTGCCACATATACGTTGGCAAGGTCGAGCGGCATTTTTAGAACCAAAAATAGTCGTTGGATTGGGTATACAATGATAACCATCTCCAACCTATTATCGTTCTTCATAGACTCTCTGGCAGAGATACACGTAAGTGCGCAAGCAATGTCTTCGTGCACCTGAGGGCAACGGCCTGTTGGCGTGTTTTACGTGTGGTCGATTGTGCACTTAGAACATGATGCTTACTCTGATCTCTAAACTATTGCAATTAACTTCCAATGAATTGTTTCACAATGCTTTGCTATGGCTCAGACATCTGTTGCCACTCGTCAGAATACTGATGTCAGGTGCAGCTGGAACGGAAAACAGAATACGCACATGATAAAAAGTAGGCCTACATAGAATTAATTGCTGTTCACAAACCGAGTGCCTATTGAGCATTATCTCTACTCACACTATGGGATTGAAGACGACTTGTCTGCTCTGCCTCATAATCATGGGAGTTGGAACCGCAAATTCCAATAGGTATGTACACAGATAGTCATGCTATTGCTGGTTCTTGAAATTTCTGTGACCTTTAAATTTTATGAATCCGATATTGTCATTGTCAATGTTCTAAAATAAGCTGGCGGCCAATGTTTCGCTTTAGGATATCGCCTTATAATATAGTAAGTACTTACAATGTTTGTAGGTATCATGATCATGTATGCATATATGTATGTTTATATGTATGTACATACAGCTGCTATTGTCTTAACCCTAACTCGAACCCTGAACCTATGTCTAACCCTAAATCGGGAATTTTGCAAATTGCCTAATTCACACATATCACACATTGCCTTTGACATAATTATATAATAATTATAACCATAAGTTCATAATCATAACCAGTTTCTTATGATTTCGCCATCAACATACACATGTAGGTAAACAATTCTCTGAGGACATTATATATATATATATATATAGAGAGAGAGAGAGCATTATTCATTTAGTTAGAGAACACTACACCGAAGTTCGAATAAATAAATGTTTTAAAGTGAAAATTAATGATCATCTATTGCTGGCGCAGAATAACAAATAAAACAATGATGGAAAGCCCTTAAGGGACGGAGGTTCCGCTAGCAGGGTCACCCAATTACGGAGATGAGGTTAAGTAGTGATGGATAGCGACATGGGTACATTGAGCAAGGTGGTAAAGTTTAGGCTATATACTTTATTATTAATCAGCGTTTTAATTGCGCCCGTGTCTAATGCTGAGTGCATCAATCGATTGGGCATCAAATCCACGCCATAATCAGGTCAATTTCAAGAGGTTAGTCCGTCAAGACAGAGAGACAGCCTACGGAGGGTATGCCAACTGAAAAGGAAGGATTTGAGTCGAGATCAAAACAAAGAATGAGACTGAGCAGAACGAACAGACGTAGGGAGGGAGTTCCAGAACCGAGAAGCCACCGAGAAAGCACGACAACCAAGGACAGTCCCAGTTCGTGGAATTGTCAGAGAGAGGCAGGCAGACGACCGAGTTGAGTAATTATAAAATCGTTTTAATCAGCATTGACTTCAATTACTGTGGTTGTCACTGGTTGACTGTAATGCAGTATTTTGTAGACAATAAGACCAAGCTCGAAAGAGATCCTCTGAAGATCAGGAAGTCAACGAAATGTTTTGAGCACAGCAGTTATATGCTCATATTTTGGTGCATAAGCTATAACTCTAGCCAAGGAGTTCTGAACCCTCTGGAGTTTCTGCAAGTTGGAGTTTGTAACATCTGTGAGAATTGAATTACAATAGTCAAGGCGACTAGAGACAAGGGTATTGAGCAGTGTAATAAAACGCCTAATTCTACGTATATAATGAATATGCATAAAACTATGACAATTTGCAAATGACATTGACATATTCAGTAAAAGACATTGTCGAATTTAAAATGACACCCAGGCTGAGAGCAGATTCAGCTAACTGAACAAAACATTCACCCAATTTTATAGATGTAAGCCCATCAAATTTCTTGAGTGGCTGAGGAGTTCCGAGAAGTAAAAATTCCGTTTTCGACGGATTGAGAAGGAGCGTATTAGACGCCATCCAAGACCGTACCTCATCGAAGACAGTAGACAACTGTTGCAAGAAAGATTGACAAGACAAACTGTCACAGAAAATGTAGATCTGTGTATCATATACATAGAAATTATATCCAACTGAATGATTGCTAAGAAGTGAACCCAGAAGGGTGGTGTATAATGAGAACAATAGAGGACCCAGCACCGAACCCTGCGACACACCACACGTACACAGAGCACTGGATGAGAACGTTCCATTTACACATACAGACTGATTGCGAGGACTAAGGTAAGTTGTGAACCAATGCAGGGCAGTACCAAGTACTCCAAATCAGTGATGATGGCCAGTGCAAAAAGCGAGTGATGATTGTTATATTAAAAAAATCAGAATAATTACAATTATCAGCAAAATTATTATTTAAAAAATTTGTACTGTATACTTTAGCGTGCTATACGATGGTCAATCGGTAATGCACTTGCTCGCGCAGCATGCGGTTGCGGTTTGCGGTTTCGACTCCCTGTAACGACCTTGGGCAAGTTGTTTGCACACATGTGCCTCTGTCACCAAGCAGTAAGCTGGGAAGTTAACGGCTAGCCCTGCGATATCACTGACCCCGTGTCCAATACCTTGGGATTCGTCCATTGCCGGCTCAAGGGCCTAGGAAAAGGAGATGAGCACCTCTCCAACGTTCCCTATTCAATACGAGCTGGCTTTACTACTCAAGGATGTGCGTAGAGGCACAGGCTTGACAGGTGGGGAGGACACCCAATAAGAGGAGTAGGAAATGTGGGGTGACACACGTATAAATTAACCCCTATGCAAAAGGTGGGGGACTTGTCCCCCGGGATCGCCGCCCCTGCGTACTGCGTAGAGAGGAAAACACTATCCGATCGTTTGCCTATTTATAGAGTCATTATATTCATACCATAGAACGTAGATTGCAACAAGAGACAATTTTCTGAGCGTGATGATTTAATTTTATTGCTCAACATTTCTTGATCGCAAATATTTCAAGTGGAAGAGAAATATTATAATTTTTTTAACAGTGAGAAAAAAGTATTGGTATCGTGTATCGATGACTGGCTAAAAACAATATCGCGATGCACACGCGATACCGACCAAATAAAACTATCGCGATATACGCTGCGATACTACAAAAAGACCGCCGATACCAAAGTATCGCGATACTTTATCGCGATATTAACAGCCCAGACAACCGTAATAAAAATTTATGATTTACCCAGCGTGAAACACATCCATTCATGGCAAGTTCATGTGTTGAATGACATTAAGACCTTCAGATCACTAAATTAGATTACACAATACATTAAGACTTTCACTTGATCATCCTTCTTCTGTAAGTTCAGAATTACATTCTGAAGTCAAACAACCGGAAACTCAATAGACAGCACGTTGACTGGAAGAGGTACGTTCCCTGTCAAGATCAAAGTCAGTGATACAGTTGCGAGCATTATGAAGTATATTATAAATCCAATCCAGGAGCTTAGCCTACGTTGTCCCACCAGCTGGAATAGTCTCTCCTTCCCCTTCCTCGGGCCTATAGCTGCTCTCTCTCTCTCCATCTCCCTGCTGCCTTCCGGAAGCGTCTGGAGACTTTTCTGCTCTCGATTAAGGTATGTATTGAGTCGTGAGCGCCTTTGATCCGAGTGGCGCTATATAAGTGCACCATTGCATTACATTACATTACATTTGAAGGAATGATGGTCAGTGTATCAGAAACACCATATTTTGAAACAATGAATGCAGGGATGAAGAGCGGGCCATTAGTTACGCCTCCGATGTGAGTAAAGTGACTCATGTTTTTTCATGGGCCTGCCAACAATATAGCATGTACTTATGTGAGTATATGTAAATTTATTCATGGCACACAAGCAACAAGTTCTTTGGGACACTGAAATCAAACGAGGGCATTTGCATAATGCACCTAAAGTGACCCTACTTCAGTTGCGCTTCCTTAGACCCTACTCAAGGAAAGATATAAAGATTATGCCATGAAGCTTAGACAAGTTTGCAAAGATATGATTTTTTACTACTGTTTCGTTACCAGGTTTTTATCCTTGCTAAAGCATAATTCGTGTGTTATGTACCGTTCCCTGTGTGGACCAATAAACGATTGAAAGACTTAAGTGGGTGAAAGAAAATTGTATGTATGGGACAACCCATTCATTTCTGATCAAAAATCTAATTACTGATCAGCATACTGACCCACATTGTCAACTTGTTCGGTATTAATTCCGATGATTTCATTTTAATTGTTCAGGACGAAGTCAAAGGCACAAGACGTAGATGTTGATGAGGATGGGGAAACACAGGATGAGCCTTTCTGGTTTACAAGGTTTTTATTCTTGCTGATGCATAGCCCGAGTTGTATGGTATGTGTCTCGGTCTTGAGACGTCTCAAAATAGTTTTTTAGTGTCTCGGTCTCGGTCTCGAAAGCCTGTTGTCTCGGTCTTGCGGGACTGGCTCCAATTTTTAGAAACTGTCTTGAAGTGAAAGTCTTGTTCTGTCTCGAACAAGCGATCTCGATAAGTCTCGCGTTCACTGTCTTGAAATCTTGCGCTAGAAACTGAAACCGGAATTTACGAGATACGGTAATGCTGGTTAACGCGCGAGTCACATGATGCTGACATCAATTCAATTGTCTAAAAATGGAAAAATGTCTGAGAGAGAACCTGAAATTGTGAACTTTGCGATTACAAATTGACAAACAATAGCTATGACGTGCCGTTTGTCATTGATCTAAAACCACCATAACCGAAACGATTGGAACAACTTAAAGTTGCTCATGGTGAGTTAGGATATGGGCAAATTTATAATTTGTTTGGTATTTGGTATCGAATTTGCTTGTTTAAGAAGATTTCAGACGTGCAAAAAGGGCTTTCTTTATACTCTTCAGAAGATAGGCCGACGAAGAGATATTGAAAAAGATAAAAGACGCGGCAATATGAAAACTGATCTCGGGAATTGTTACTATATACATGATAAGTTTCAAATTGAAATTACAAATGAAACTTATTCAGAAAACTGATACAATAGTATTTTACAGTCTTTTATATATATAGGATCACTTGTCTTTTACTTTCTCGTATTTTGTCGTATGCCTACTGTCTTGAACCTAGTGTCTCGGTCTCGGTACCTCACTGTCTCGGTCTCGGCACCTCACTGTCTCGGTTTCGTCTTGGTCTTGAAGTGTCAAGTCTTGCATAAAACACTGATTATAACTCATGTATTATATACCATTCCCTGTGTGCCAGTTTGTGGGTCAATCAATAAGAGATTGAAAGACTGAAAATTAATGGGTGAAAGAAAATTGGATGTAGGGGAGAACCAATTCATTTGTGACCAAAAATCAATTTACTGATCAACATAGGCCAACTGACCCACATTGTCAACTTGTTCAGTATTAATTCCGATGATTTTATTTTGATTATTCAGGACGAAGTCAAAGACACAAGATGCAGTAGATGTTGGTGAAGATGGGGAAATAAAGGATGGGGCTTCGTCAGAGGAAGAGGAAACGCTGGAGGAAGGTTCGAAATATCCACAAGAATCAGGATCAAAGTCAGAAGAACAATTGGAGAAGATTTCAGGAGAGGAATCAGCAGGAGAAAAATCAGCAGGAGAACAAGTACAAGACCAATCAGAGAAAATAGCAGAAGAAGAATCAGAAGAAGATTCAGGCGAAGAATCAGAAGAAGGTTCAGGAGAAAAATCAGAAGAAGGTTCAGGAGAAAAATCAGGAGAAGGTTCAGGAGAGGAACCAGGAGCAGAATTAGGAGAAGGTTCAGGAGAAGATACAGGAGAAGTTTCAGGAAAAAAATCAGGAGAAGATTCAGGAAAAAATTCAGGAGAAGGTTCAGGAGAAAAATCACAAGAAGGTTCAGGAGAAGAATCACGAGAAGGTTCAAGAGGAGAATCAGGAGTGGGTTCAGAAGAAAAATCACAAGAAGGTTCAGGAAAAGAATTAGGAGAAGGTTCAGGAGAAGAATCAGGAGAAAGTTCAGGAGAAGAATCTGGAGAAGGTTCAGAAAAAGAATTAAGAGAAGGTTCAGGAGAAAAATCAGGAGAAGGTTCAGAAAAAGAATCAGGAGAAGGTTCAGGAGAAGAGCCAGGAGTAAAATCAGAAAAAGGTTCAGGAGAAGGTTCAGGAGAAAAATCAGTTGATGGTTCAGGAGAAAAATCAGGAGAAGGTTCATGGGAAGGTTCAGGAGAAGAATCATTAGAAGGTTCAGGAAGAGAATCAGGAGAAGGTTCAGGAGAAGAATCACGAGAACGTTCATGGGAAGGTTCAGGAGAAGAATCAGGAGATGAATCAGTAGAAGGTTTAGGAGACGGTTCAGGAGAAAGCTCAGGAGAAAAATCAGGAGAAGGTTCAGGAAAAAGTTCAGGAGAAGAATCAGGAGAAGGTTCAGGAAAAGAATTAGGAGAAGGTTCAGGAGAAGAATCAGGAGTAAGTTCAGGAGAAGAATCAGTAGAAGGTTCAGGAAGAGAATCAGGAGAAGGTTCAGGAGAAGAATCACGAGAAGGTTCAGGAGAAGAATCAGGAGTAGGTTCAGGAGAAGAATTAGGAGAACGTTCATGGGAAGGTTCAGGAGAAGAATCAGGAGAAGGTTCAGGAAAAGAATTAGGAGAAGGTTCAGGAAAAAGTTCAGGAGATGAATCAGTAGAAGGTTTTGGAGAAGAATCAGGAGAAGGTTCAGGAGAAAGCTCGGGAGAAAAATCAGGAGAAGGTTCAGGAAAAAGTCCAGGAGAAGAATCAGGAGATGAATCAGTAGAAGGTTTAGGAGAAGAATCAGGAGAAGGTTCAGGAGAAAGCTCAGGAGAAGAATCAAGAGAAGGTTCAGGAGAAGAAACAGAAAAAATATCAGAAGATGACAAGAATCAAAGTGGAGGTGAAAATGAATTAGGCCAAGTTGGAAACAATGTCAGCGTTTCCGGAAACAATAATGATGATCAATAGCATATGGCGTGATAGCATGAGAACGAATTATCGGATTATCGCTTTACGCTAGTATAAGGGCAAACGAGAAATAAAAATTCCATATGGGAGACATGTTCATATGGTGCAAAAGGGGTCTTCGCTTGTATTCCATCTTTTATTAAATACGCGAACTGCACACTGTCTTGATCGTTTGGTGTGGCATCTGAATTCATTGAACCTGATCTTGAAGACAAATCATTTTCAGATCATCCTGTGGTCATTATTTAGTGCTAGGTTTCACGAATATGTGTAAGCTCTATATATTAATATTTTATCAATTCTACGCCTACTGTCTGAATTATTGAAGATCGCATGACCTATTCATGCATGCAAGGTTCTGAATTTAATTTAATTTTTTTGACAACCACGATTATCATATATTAATAATTTAATCATAATCCAACAATGTTAAAATGTAATCTGGTATTTAGAGATAATAATAATGATACTTATAATAATAGTAATATCAATAATAATAATAACAATAGTATTAATAATAATAATAATAATAATATTAATAAGTCGTTCCAGAAAACCATATGTCTCTATACGTAGGTTCGTTTTATCAACCCGAGGGATCAGTATTTACCTAGGGTCAAAATAATAATAATAATCATAATAATAAGTCCTTTTCACTCTGACGAAAATCATTAACATTTTTCTGTATTCTCATTGAGCCTGATGAACCTTATCCATAATAATAATAATAATAATAATAATAATAATAATAATAGTATAATATTAATAATAATAATAATGCTGCTTATGGCGTCGCCTGGCTAACGCGTGCATCAACTATATACTTATGTCACATCTTAGTTAACTAGTTAAGAGATGATAAAAGATTACTTCTGTTGTACGAATCTCGACAACTACCGAAATGCTTGTTATTACATGGGTGGCCCTGCTAACGGGACTTATTTGGGTTTTATCCTCCCTGTTGTGCCCAGCTAAAGCTTTTTACTGTTTACTGTTTCTGTTTCTTGTTATTCTCATTGAATACGATAAAAAGACGTTGTTGTTGTTTAAAGATAATATCATAATCATACTAATAATAGTAGTCGTAATAATAATAATAAGAAGAAGAAGAATTTCCACCTAATCTAGTCAAATTGACAAACTTACAAGATCATTGCAGTAACACATGTAGCATTAAGGAATGATCACAAGTTATTACAGGAGTGGTATTTTACTGTATACATCAGCAACCATGCAAAGTTCCAATCACATTCCACATGTTTTAACCAACGCCGCCGCCTGGCGACTGTATAAATAATGAACCTCGGCGACATTGTGAACCGCACGCCCAAGCACTCCAATGCTAGCCAAGATAATAATTATATCAATGAGGAAAACTTGTATTAATATGACGTTACAAGAAACATAATTTCATAATATCAATCAACAAGGCATATATATTCTAAGATATTCATATTAGGCCTATATATGTAGTCTGTACACTTAAGAGTGGCTGGCAATCGGCTAACAACTTATTCTAGTATATTCTTACACGGACCGGTAGACCACTTGACAACCTACTAAAGAAGACGAGAGACAGGAAGAGATGGAGTAGACTTGTCCATAAAGCGACCAACCCTCGGATCGAGGATGGTTAAGACAAGACAAGACTTACACGGAGCAGCTTGACGCATCCACGGTCTATTATGAACATTATTATTGTTGACTCAATCTACGAAGGATCTTACAGCGATGAGATTTGCATCATTTGCCGAAATACTATATACCTGGCTGGAGTTGGAGCACTTTAGGGTAGTCATATAAATGGAAATTCCACAAAACATATCCTCCAGAAAGTTCTATCTTACTTACTGAAGGGACCCCTATCACCACAGTAGTGTCTACTAAATTTCTGGGAGTATATTTATTTGTTTTAAGTATGCTATTTCTTTTATTCAAATTTCATTATAATTTCAAAATAATATACCTTAAATTATATACATATTCACAAAAATAATCAAGAGTTGTCAACGCTGTAAATAAATAAGCCTAATGATAATGTAAAATTTCTCATGCAAACGATAATTCTCTCTATAGTGTCAGATACACAAAACTCAAAATACATTAAGTGTGCAAATTGTTATTTGCAGTTAAGTGTGCAAATTGTTATTTGCAGTTTATACGACCCTTACTGCAACCATGTTACCTTTTGTCCAAACTGCCTGCGCTGCTCTCTACTGACCTGACGGTTCCATTTACCCATTCTGCCACAATGCAGTCCGATCAATCCTCTCCATGTAACCGGTTAGTGAACATGGAATGGACTTCCCCAACAGACTCCTTATCCCACACGTCTGATGGACTCAGTTCCATATATGCTACTCAAGACTAGGTCTCGCCTCTCTATCTGGTCGGGAACGCCTCTGAATAGAGGCATGAAGGACGTTATTAATGATTGATCGTCATTGTTAGGTGGCGCCCAGTCAATCGAAACTCGCAGCCGAGTTTTGCGTAGGATAAACGTTTCTGTTTAACTTTAGGTGACAGTAGCAGAACACGCAGGCACTTCGATGAGGCAAAAAATTAGTATTCTGACGAACAGATAAAACGTTGCCTTCTTAACATAACGCTTGCGAATCATCATCATTCGCGTAATAGTCGTAGTAAAGTTTTCAGTTCATCGACACTATGTGATAACAATGATCAGTAACACATCCCTCTTCCTTTAACTTGACTTCGGACTGTCACTGCCAGAGTACGAGCAGCGAAGAAGTTTGGAGTTTAATAATAGTAGTAGTTGATTCAGTGTAACGACACTGTGTGATAACAAATTTCACTAGCGTCGCCCTCCTCTTGTAGCTGGGCTTAGGGTTAGCACTGCCGGAGTGCGAATGCGGAGTGAAATCAAGTAATCAGGTATAGGCCTACTCGTGCTATTTGCAACACAATGAAAATTCTTCGCAAGACTTCAGAAAGTCCTGCATACTCCTACAGTTTCATCTATCCTCATTCCTTATCACAAAGCCGACAAACATGGATATTATGTAACAGTACATCCTCGAAATTACTCAGCGCCTCAAGTAGCCGCGGTAGGTATACCACGCATTCGTATAGTAGATGGCTCCTGATTTCTAAAGCTGCGCTATAAATCCAAGCGCAGGGCACCAGCATATTCACGAGCGCATACATCGTCTCACACAGGTTGGCCAGAGACCATCATGCAATCACAAATCAAGTCAAATATTGCCTTAATGCATATTGTATTTTGGTTAACAATTTGCAGTGACAGTTAAATAGACTGGAACTCATGATCGTTAGATCACGTGGAGATTGATTGCTGGATCGTATATAAAGTTGTGTGATGAAATGAGACATAATGAATTGGAATTTTATTATTGGAAGTTAGTGTAGCATAACAGCCGAATGTTACCTGGGATCATAAAGAGTATCGTACGTTACACGCGGAATAGCTATATACAATCTACCTGCTGAAATAAACATGTTCTTGTGTTATCGTTACCAATCTCACCGAGTTAGTTTAGAAAGGGTGCCTACGATAAACTGTTCCTCCGCTGAGCCCTGTCTTCCGTTGAAGAGATTTTGAGATTCTGGTGATATCACATCAAATAAACGACCGTTCTGAATGGTAGGAGTTCGAACTTTCTCCGAAACTGTTACTGTGTAATGACCTTGAACAAGTCTATCACCAACACAACTGATCAACGCCTTCAAGCGAAATTTGGTCTATGGATTGTGCGCAGCAAAAATAATGCAAATTTTGCAGAGATATCCTAAAGAGCGGATTACCAATGCGCACGTGTTGGATTAGGCTTCCATTCCGATCTCGCCTTGACCGTTCAATACAATGACATTGCCAGACCAAAGGGAGTTGCTAATAATATCAGAGTTGTGTACAGTCGTGGGAGCATGTAGTGGTGGTGGGAGTTGTACGTGGAGTTCGGCCCTATACAAAGTTACGCAATAGGCCTATGTAAATTGGTGCCCTTGATGCCAAAGAATTCGGAACGCTGCATTGGCTACCATGTTTGTCAACAGGACACGGGGTCCCAGCGCTTATCATCATCGCCTCAATAACAAATACAGCACGACCTACGAACTACGTCTAGTTAGTCAGCCTACAATCCGATTTAATTCAACATTCTCTACCCCTACGCCGCACAGGTCAACCATGCATGCAACGATCATAAGTGTGGAAATGCGAATCATTATTATTATTTATTTGCCAAGATGTTTCCATGTAGGCATGGTATTTGTGTATGTACATTGGAGTCAATGTGTTTGTACGTAATGCAAAAATTTATAAGGATTTTATGGATGTAGAGTTAGGCCCTACAGCTTGTTACTGAATGGCTTTTTATCGAAGTAGACACCTGTCTCCTTCGCCTCAGCCAGGCTCAGCGTAACTTTCCTTTCTCTCCAAGAGATTTGAATCGTTTCTTAGATTAGGAACACAATAATCGAAGTTTTCTGATGTCTGGCTTCATCGGCCTCCACACGTCCCGGTTCACAACATTCTGCTACAAAATATTCTCAAATTTACATTTCACAAAGAGTCGACGTCAATTCTGATTTACTGTTGAACTTCGACCGGCGACTAAAGAAAAATCTAACAGATATTGCAATGTCGCAGATCATCACTGTTTATCAATGCACACTGGCAATATTATCATATCACGCACCAAAGTCCTACGTCTTTCCCGACCGATAATAATATGCCATGCACATGTTTCTGCTTGAATCGATCTCATTTTCTGTATCTTTGTAGTGCTTAAGCAAACTGCATCGTCAAATGTTGAAGCATCTTGGAGCTGCAAGCTGCTGTACAACAATGGTTGATATACCGTTTTTGTGACGTGCCAATGTCGTGGAGTTCCCCCGCGTCGCGTGCCGCACGATAGCCAAATGCTGTTGTTTTCTTTGTGCATTCGATCACTTAACCGATGGTACTACTTCAGGTATCCGCATCGTTGGCGTCTATCGATTTCGTAGTCGATTGGACTCTCACTGAACTCACTAGTAGGCCAAATGGAGGTAGATAAAAGGCGCCAGCCTTGAGGCGAAGCTCGAAGAAACCTTGTCTCGTGCCGCATAAGTCGTTTCTTCTGCTTATGCTTTGCGGAGGTAGTTTAAAAGTAAATTGGTCTTTGTAACGTCGAACAACACTATCCTCAGCCATGGGTTGGCTTTACGCCAATCATTGGCTTCTCGTTATCTGGATCACATTTTCTAAATTCGACGAAACCACGGCCAACGAGTAAGTATAATATTCAGGGTTTTGGTTATCAAAAAGATTCGAGAAGCGTCGGAAATCTTACAGGTAACGAAATTACCGTACACAGCCGCAAGTCAGGATGCATCAGACGAAGACGATCAGACGTACGACTACGATCCATATGATACTTTATTTGTCAAAGCCCAAAATTACTGAAGACTTATCAATGAGCCAGTGGGTTAAGCCCCAAACTCTGACACAGGGTCGTTGGGCACGATGAATTGGACCGCGTTGAACATCCTAGAGCCGTTTTAAGCTTGACAGCGTATGCATGCATTCGTGGAGCCTCATATAATAGCTTCTTCGTTGTCATACGACAATATTATTATCACCAATGAACAACTACTTCAATAATAGGACCCCACAAGATAATATTTAGGTGCCTCTCTTACCTACCAAATGCGACAACTAATACGCTGCGTATGCATCGTGTTGGTTACTTCTAAGTTGTTAAGCGTCGCTATTTGTAAGCCTACCTTTGCAGTGGGGACAAAAGGCTAGCAGTTGTCACATAAGTTTTGTTTGGAGTTGTACTGCTAGCTTCATTTTGTCACAATTGTTTACAGGATGCTTGATTCTTTATTAATTAGTTGAGCGGGTCTACAGAAGAAGCAGTGGTCTATTGAGTCTGTAATTAGGTAAGGATGAAAGGTAGGCCTAATTTTGTGAGCCTTTCACTTGCCCACACGTACCTCTGAGTCCAAGCAGTATGCTTTAAACGCCACCTTCGCATTCCACACGGAACCTGAAGGCTTTACATGAAATAAATGGAATCGATTTCTACCAGTACAGTTGATCTAGTGACGGCTTGCCATTTGATTAGCGCAATAATTATGATATGTATATGACCAATAGAGTCGTCGTTCCTAGGACTTAATAGCCTGTTCAATAGTTGAATAAGATGTATTCTCTGTGTCAATCAATCAATGAAACTTGATATAGCGCCTCTTCTGGAAATCTATGCAGGTGTTTCCAGTCCAACCTCGGCCATAGAAGACAGTTTTAAGAGTAGAATAGAAAGGGAATAGATGGTTCCTATCGCTAATAGAATGCGAGTGAGTAGGCCGGTGCTTGGCGTTAGCTCAGTGTGTTAAAAATATTTTGTTTACGATAACGATTACGATTAGATCATCCTGAAAAGGAATAGCAGAAGTTGCTGAATACCTCACAACATTTGCCTTTATAAAATTATACTGCTCCTTCACAAAGTATCGCCTGCACAATCAAAATTCCAAGTTCGTCACACCTAAACAGCTCAGCAAGCTCGCAATTGTTACAATACTGTATAGAGAACAATCGTATTACACCCATGTGTAGCACGAAGGCCGATTGGTTTGAGCGGTCGGCCCGTAACGGTTAGTGTGCGCTGAGTGTGCTGTATTCGACCCTCGTCCGAGGCGTCACTGTGTACGGACATTGAGCAAATCTATATATCCAAGATCAAGTACGTCACCGATGGATAAACACACTGCATCTTAGATAAGTTTGGATGAATAGCAGCTAAAAATTGTTTTGTGTTATCAGGCACTTCTGTAACAAGACAATCAGCGAACGATCCAATAAGACTGACAAATGCGGAAGATACATGGACATCATCATTGACGGCTACAACATCGACCGAAACCAGTCGAACCTGCCGAGCAACAACACCCTACTCAGTCAAAAGTTGAGGTTGTGGAGCAAGAATCTAACGGAAAGTCCAGACTGCGTCTTCTACAGGTACTCATTTATCTCAGTTAGATAACAAAACGTTAACAACACTCGTTGATCTTTCGCCTAAGGGGTCGTCCATAAATGACGTCACGCAAGTGTTTGACGATTTTTTACCCCTCACTCACCCCCTCGTCACAGGTCGTCCCAAATGCCATGAACCCCACACAAATATGACGTCACAATGCTCTGACCCCCTCCAAAAAACGAGATGTTCAGAATGTAGTGCAAATTTTCTTACGGTTATCAGATTTTCTTATAGCTATCAAAAAAGTAATCACAAATATAAAAATGCTTGAAACTAAAATAGTAGGACGAAGAAAAATGGAGAAAGCATAATAATAATTACAATATCAAGCATTCCTCAAGGTAAAAGACTGGCAGAATCACTACAATTATTAATATAGGGTGACTCGATAGGTCGAGAACGATTTTGAATGCAGACAAATATATGTTATACACAATATAATATGGAAAGTTGTATACTGGAGGATAGGTTGTTCAAATGAGAATGTTAGGGGGAAAAAATTTGATCACTAGCTCACTTATTAAAATTGTAACGCCAATATCCGTGACGTCATCAAATTCGTGCCAAGCAAACGTAAACAAGCAGCATTATCATTGACTAGTGAATACGTCGATTAGGCAATGGCGGCCTTAAATGAATCGCAAATTAGGGCTCAAGCTATTACATTATTGGAAGAAAAGTACAGTTACAGTGTCATAGGAAAGAAATTGGGTCGTTCTAAATCGTGGATTAGCAAGTGGGCCAAACGCTACAAGCAGAGTCAAAACGAGACGCTGCGGAATCGATATCACGGTGGTAGAACGTCCGTGCTGACTGCTGCCGCTCAAAAACTGATCAAACAGTCTAAATATAGGCGAGGACAGAGTTTGCGAAAATTAGAACGTCGGTTAAAAGACAAACGCCTTGCTGGAAGCAAAGAGACAATCAGGCGTTATATGCAGACGACGCTGAAATGGAAGAGTTTCAAGAGACAAAAAGTCACAAAGTTAACTGATGCTTACAAAGTTCGCCGAGTAAACTTCGCGAAGAAGTTTAAGGATATTAATTGGTCGCGTGTTATGTTCAGTGATGAATCGCCCTTCAAACTCTACCACGTACCTAACAGTAAGAACGACGTTGTGTGGGAATCACAAGAAAGTTCTGTTCCGTGCGCTCCACAGGTGAAGTCCAGTCCCTCAGTTCTGGTGTGGGGAGGCATGACATCTCTTGGATTAACAAAACTTCATATCATTCCAAATAAAACTTCAGTCACTTCGAGTTATTACATTAATGAGATACTGGAGAAAGAGGTCAAACCCGCATTCCAGCGAACTGCAGTCTGCGCTAAGTTAACAGCCACAAAAATGTTTAATAACAATAACTCGAAACAATCGAAACTTTATGCTTCTCCATTCTCTCATGGTGAACCAAAATACTCCTTCATGGACAAATTAATATCCAATCCACACACTCTCCCTTTTCTTCATTTCAGTGACTCTCTGTGGCCTGTGCGTTTGGGTGGGACAATTGATTCCTGCTTGTATTGCGTAATACCCGTCTGACTTTCAAAACCCCAAAATTTATAGCGAGCGTAAAGCAGGCAATCCAAAAATTAAGAATACAATAATTATAGTTAGTGTTCTTAAGTTGTGGCAACATTTACTGCTAATAAAGTTCTAATTAATTAAGCGACACGAGAAATAATAAAACTGGAATGGGCGTAGAATATCTGAAGATGGGAGCTTGATGTTCGATTAATCTCGGTATCCACAATGCAACGTACAGTAGTTGAATCATTACCAGCATCGTAATAACCCTCGTAGTATGTAATAATTATATTATTGCCACCTCTTTACCACTGCTCTTTGCGTCTCTGTTAAGTCCAAACCATGATAAAAATAATATGAGCATTTAACAAGTGCTAATGAATAAATTCTGGTTGAACAGGTATGACTCCAGAGTGGCTCGCGAGTGCTGCCAAGGATGGATGGGACCGACCTGCAGTGACCGTAAGTTCAACTGCTCTTCCATTGCTTCCTACACAACATAAACGTGTTTCCCCCAAACGTCCTCTGAGCCTCAAAATATCATCACAATCATCAACATCATCTCATCGTTTGTAGCATTCGAGTGAGTGGTAGGCCTATTTGTGTAATTCCAAGCACATGCTATCATCATCTTTTTACTTGTTCACTCTGACATTTAACATCATTAAGTCCAGCGCAGAGGACGCCTCGGAGTAGATATCTTGTAGAGGTGCTATATAAATGTCTGATTACATCTGGTTTCTCAGGTATTCCGTCGGATGTCATCCAATCAATAGTGCGCTAATGCGTCCGTTAAAATGCGTCCCTTTGCTTTGGAATGAAATTCCTTCTACGACTCGCTCTCTTTAATCTTAACTGGGGCTGCTATTGCTTCTGTTCATGTTCTTAAAGACTTCTCTTATCCCACGGGGCTTCTCACACTGAGCTTGAACTGGGAGAGGCGCCATAAAAATATGTTGATACAATACAATACAACGCAACACAATTCACATGGTGATTTTAGAAGGATTGGTAGATGACGACGACGATGATGATGATGATGATGGCGATGACGGTGACGGTGACGGTGACGGTGATGTTGATAATAATGATAACAAACATGATGACAATAACGGCACTTATAGCGATAACGACACCGATAACTACAACGATGACGGTTATATAACTATAACGATAACAGTGACATTTAGTGTTATGGCAATTCGTGATGTGCTATTGATTCTTTCCCAGCTGTCTGTAATCCTTCATGTGTTAACGGTGGATGGTGTGAAGCACCGAACAACTGTCTGTGCATTGAACCATATGCAGGCGCTGGATGCCAGGACAACATGACAGGTATTCAGTATAGTCATCGCTATGGCGCTCACCATCAGGTACTTCGCATGACGTCATCTAGTATCTATGGTATTTCCTATGACGTCATCAATTGCGTTCTCCTAGTGGTGACAGACAGGCAGACAGACAAGGAGACAGACAGACACATGGATACATAGAAAACAAACAAAAGGACAGACAGAAATAATGGCAATGTTCTCAAACAGATTACTGTTTGTGTCTTATAATTATAATTGTTTTAATTAATTGTTTTTGTATTTCATGGCATTGTATCGTATTGAATTGTTTTGCATTTATTGTAAGCATTGCGGTATTGTGTATTGCATTGAATCGTACTGAATATCAGTATAATGCTTTATATAGCTTTCCATGATATTGTATATTTTATAACTTTGCATTGCTGTGTTTAATACTATATTGGTTTCCATTATATTGTACAGTATAGTATTGCATTGCATTGAATTGCAATGTTTTCTTGTAGCTGTGACGGATAACCTGGGCTACTGTTACACTGAGCATGATTGTACTGAATCGAAGGCGAGTGGCGTATCATACGTCGTTACGAAAGGCGAATGCTGTGTTCAACTTAAAGGAAGAGGTTGGGGCCTCGATGGCTATAAATGTGAGGTCTGCACCAACAGTCTACCCTTGAATAAATACGACGACTACAGTCCCGACCGGGCACAAGGTATTACATTGTTTTTCAAGTATTTATAGAGCGCCTCCAGTAGGGCGAACCGCTCAGAGAAGAAGTGGATTTTGAGAGAAGCGGCAGAGGATGAAAGACTGCAGGATAGAATATAAGAGCGGACAGAAGGAGAAAGCGCATTCCACAGAGAGGATCCAATTGAAGCAAGGGATCGAGACTGAGCCATAGCAGTTCTAGTACGACCAGTCAAGTCTGGTCAAGTCTGTTGGATGAGCGAAGTGGCAATGAACGAGGTGGGATTGGCACCGTATGTGTAATCTGGATAATTTTGTACGTGCTTTGAGTTTGCAAGCATTGCCATTAAATAATATACTTACTTACTTACTTAATGTAGGCAACGAGACTGTGGCTCCCCATTAGATAATAACTTGCTAGAGCTTCTTATCCTAAGTAATATCATCAGAGGTTACTGACTGTAACAAAGCCTTGGACAAGTAATTTATTGACAAGTACTCAGCGCTATCGAGCGATGCTTTGGCATCATATGAAGGCGCTTCATAACTTCGTAATGACAATAATAATATTCTGTTTTGTAAATGTTTGAATAATGATGTTAAAATCACCAAGTGTCATTCTGAGAGAATGTCTCGACTATTGATATTCTAAAATGATATGTATAAATAGGTCTAATAAAATTTAAAGTGTTTAAAGTAACAGATGATTGGTGTAATATATATATATATATTTATAATATATAGTGATGGTTAACGGATCGAATATATACATATAACAGTTAATAGGTTCAATGTAATAATGGCAATATAGAGTCTGTTATCTAGGTTGAAATGAGAGTAGGTCATTTGTGTATGTATGTATGTATGTATGTATGTATATATGTATGTATGTATGTATGTATATATGTACGTATGTATGTATGTATGTTGGTATGTATGCATCAGCGTACACATATGTACATGCAATCTGTAAAGGCCTATGTCTAGGTTTATTGATATATATATATATATGTATTTATATGTACTTCTATGTATGTATGAATTTATACATTTGTGTACATTTCTATAAGTATGCATGTATATTCATATACGTATATTTATTTATATTTATGTATGTGCGACGTGTGCGCGTGTGAATATTATGTATATAGGCGCACATGTATGAAAGTGTAGACCCATTACGTAGCAGCAGATGGAACGGATACAGATAGAGAGTCGTATAAAGTACGTTCAAAAACAGGAAAAACTCATCAAATGAAGGCAGCTGAACCAAAACATGACTATTCTCGTAATTTCCTAAATTATCACGCAATTGCCAGGACGGGATAAATTTGAAATCGAAGCTAAAGTCAGCCGATTATATTCTCTTCTGAAGATAGATGCTACCCGTTGTCATCGATTGATGTAGGCTACTGATCTCTTAAAAGTCGAGTTTGACAGATAATTTACAGAATCATTCATTCATTCTAAGAATTGATATAGCGCCCGGTATAGATCCTACTCAGGAGCGCTTCCAACCTAGCCACGACTAAAGTAAAAATAACTTAGCGACTTCTTAAACTTTGAGTCATTACAGATTATGGTTACAATGTTCATCTTCCAATTACATTCATAACAAAACAACTAAATGACAGGTAAAGTATCGAGATGCGTAACCTATGCTTGCCTAAATGATATTTAATGTTATGGGAATGGTGACGTACTATATAATGCGTTGAGGAATCCAGTTTGTACTCCGATTGTTTGGAGAGTACACAAGGGACGATAAATAAATGTTCTATTACATAACATCACATCGCAACACATTACAGTAAATTACGGAACATTACAGTACACTACATTACAGTACGTCACATCATACTACGTTACATTACGTTACGTTACATTACGTTACATTACATTAGATTACATTGAGTCAGTGAGTAATTTTTACGTGTATCTCCTGTGTGGCAGTTGTGCGGGAGAGCGTGCCGCTGCCATACGCGACGTGCATGGGATATGGTCCGTCCTACTACCGCACATTCGACAGAATGGAGTTTCTGTTCTGCGGACGTTGTACCTATCTGCTGTACAGCGATGGCACCACTTCCGTTACACTCCAGAAAGTCAACTGCCAGAAGTATAGCAGATGCAAAAGTGTACGAATGCCTGATTGTTTATTAATTCACTGAATATTAATGAATTAGTTAATTTATTTGCTTACATATTAATATTGCTATTAGATGCAGTAGCAGTAGTAGACCCTTTTGCAAACATCATGATCATCATAGTTGTGGACATCATCACCATCATCGTCGTCGTCATCATCATTGTCACTGCTGTAACCACTGCTGCAACAACCGACAGTCTTTTTCTGATAATTAAAATTGTTACAATAATCATATGTTCAGTTGCTAATTTATTCACTTGTTTAATTTCTATCCGAGGGACATTCAATCCCTCACTTGATATAGTTTGGTAACAGACTGCTATGTATTCTCAAGATATGAATATAACCTTAGTTAGTATTGATTATTGCACTGCAAATCTCAGTTACTTTACTATCAAGGAAATTAATTATTCATCGCCAATTGTCACCTTATTTTGAACAATGTCGCTTACACTTAACTCCATGCCTTACACTATCTTGAAATGCCTTACCTCGTCTTGTCTTATAATGCCTTACTTTGTCTCGTGATGCCTTACCTAGTCTTATAATACCCTACGTTGTCTTAATACCTTACCTTGTCTTATGAAGCCTTACGTTTTGTTATAATGCCTTGCTTTGTCTTACAATGCCTTACCTTATCTTATAATGCCTTACCTCATAATACAACACATTACCTTATCTTATAATACCGCACCTTATCTTATAATATCTTGCAATGGTGATCTTGCCTTATCCTACAATGACTTACCTCATCTCATAATACCCAACCTCAGCTTGTTATATCTTACCTCATCTTATAATACCTTATCTTATAATATCTCACCTTATCGCATTGTGTCTTGCTTTGTCTTACAATGCAGCGCTTGACAATTATCTGCGACAGTCAGGACACGGTTGCCGCTGAAGGAAGTAACATCACAAGCAACGGAGTTCCAGTCTACGTCCAGGATAATCAAGGATATGCCAGCGAAAATGGACGTGGGTCATGCTTGCATTGTTTCTCTGGTGTCGTCACGAAGCTTAAGTTTGGGCCACGGTAGTTTTATTGGTGCGCCGACAGTTGATCTCGACGACACTTAATCTCGCTACATATAATCGCACGACGCTTAATCGAGCTTAATAGAACTTGGTTCAACTGAGCTTGGTTCTCTAAGTCATATTTATTTTAGCACGTAAACTGAATTAAATGCAATATCATTATCACTATAATGCAAGTATTCCCGCTTCCATTGACGCCGCATTATTATCATTAATAAGGCTTTCAATTAAGCATAATTATTTGTCGTCACATAAATTAATAATGGTGAAACTAGTTGTGATTTGAGATAAAGTGTCGCGAGATTAAGTGTCCTCGAGGTTAAATGTCGTTGTTTAAGTGTCGCGCGATTAAGTGTCGCGCGATTAAATGTCATGTAACCAGTTTTATGGTTAAAGTCATTAACGTGGATAGTCTGGGTTCCGACCTCCACTGAGACACTGAGCAATCGCATGGCCGTTCAACATTATCGATGGGCTGTGAACTTCTGAACTTTGGAAGAAGGGATGATAAAACCATAACCACGTCTTTTTTATTTATCCCCAGCAGAACAATTTATCGCAATACCTATACTGCGAGATTAACATGAGTTGGAAGGGTATCTTAATTGGTTAACTAATCCATTGTAATGGCAGCTAATAAAATGTTCGCAGAAGTCACTTAGACGAATTTGATGGCAGGTAATCTTTCAATTCAACTTTAAAGAGGTGGTAATTGCTAGCACCACGTATTTCAACAAGGTTTTGATTCCAAACATTTGGGCCAGCACATTTTATGGAAAATTTCCTTATTCTTAGTCCGACCGTAAACAGGTCAATAATTTTTAAGAGGATGTAATGTACTGAACTATACTACACTGCCTGGTCTACCTGAGCAAATTCGTAGCGCTAGACAACCCTTCTTTTACGATGCAGGGCTTATGAATGAGTGTGTGCCCTTCGTTCAACTTCGAAGTGGTGCTTTTCATTTGCTCTTTTAAAATTCCTCTAATTAATATTTAATTTACATTCTTCGAAGCAAGAGTGCCACAATTTACTAAAGATTCTAAGGAATTAATTAAAATTGATTAATTACTATATTCGAATCGCCTGCGTTCAACGTGATCCAGCCAACACAATTGGTTTCTTCCTGTAAACTCCAGATGTTCATATCGAAAAGATGGGCGAAGTGTACTACCTGAAATACGGGCATTTGCGACTCAGGTGGGGAAACGACAGCGCCTGGGCATTGACTCTTAAGAGACAACCGCAGCCAATCAACTCGACAGCCGTTATGGGTGTATGTGGAAATTTCGATGCAATACCAGAGAGTAAGTTTTCTGTCCTGTCTTACTTACTTAGGAATATTTAAGTAAAACTAGATTCTACATTCTATCGAACATACTGACTTTTAAAGCGTCACTCACGTGGGCTTACTCAGAAGGTCAGTTATGATAAACCGCACAGAAGAATCGGTGTGACAGAAAATCTCATGCAAATATTCCTCCAGAAAAAGCTAGTTTTGTTTGGACATATCAACAGAATGGAAGATGATAGATAACATCGTTTTTTAATAATGGATGGAACAAGTTAACGAGGAGACCACATTGGGAATGGACAGATGGTATTGAAGAATGGGGGCGAAAGAAGTCTTCAATACTTGAGCTACTCTGCGATGAACAGAGACGTGTGGGGAGACGTGTTCAGAAAGGCATCAGACACCTACTGGGGATGAGCCCATGGTTGTTGATTGATTGATTGATTTGATTAATTGATCGATTGCTTGATTGACTCCAGGGATGTGGTCTCGAGACCGCAATCTTGGTCTCGAGACTGGAAGACTGCGGCCTTGGTCTTGGTCTCGAATGTATCGGTCGTGGTCTTGGTGTTAAAGGAACGGTCTTGGGAGTTGGGATTGGCTTCCGTCTTAAATTAGCGTTCTTGGTCATTTGCCGTATCAGAGCAATTTTTCGATATTTGTCGGTTATTTTTCGATTATTAGAGACACTGGATGTTTAGGACCTTCGTTATCGATTTATGGCGTGCTGACCAAACTCATGGCGACGATCGTAAATAACAAGATAACCAAGACAATGATGACGAGGATGATGTCGAGCATAATGATGACAATGTTGCTTATGATGGTTACAAATGATGATGATGATGATGACAACGACGCCGATGACTATGGTGATGAATAATCGTCATATAAAGAGTTACTAACGTTTGGTGGGTGTTTCAGATGACTTAACGAATCGTAATGGCAAATCAATTGACCCGAATATTTACGGAAATTCATTCACTGTTTACGACTTCAACAATCCGAAGGTATTGCTCTAATTTCCATTAATTGTTATCCATTAATTAATGAAATTTCTGACGCGCCCTGGGTCACACCAACATGTGGATCTGTGACGCGGATAGTCAGTCGCCGTTGCCACGACGTTAGCATTACCAAAACGTTAGCATTACCCCCAATGTTATTATTACCAAGACGTTTTGTTCAATCAGGGAAGTATAGGAGCCGAACCAATCTTGGCAAAGACAAACACTGTCTCAAAGTATATGTCACATACACGTCACTACAGTCATCTAAGTAGTAAAGCAACGAGGGGAATATCAACCAATCTTTTAGATTCAAACCCAAGGACGGAAACTTCAAACTTAATTAAGGTCTCAACCACACACTTTTAAATTGTAATTGCTGATGTATTTTTCTTGTCTTGCAGATAAATGCATGCTTTCTGTGTAATGTGAAGAATACCTAGATGATCGAATGCTACCAGTAGCTATTCAGACTGGTGACCGACACATTCTTTACCATCAATTTTTCGCCATTAATTTTTCGCCATCAATTCCACTTCCACTTGCATGTATTTCTTTTCGGCAATCCCGCTTACAATTACATATATTTCTTTTTCGCCAATCCCGCTTCTATTCAGGTATATTTATTTTCACCAATCCCGCTTCAATTTAGAAATATTTGTTTAATCAATCCCGCTTCCATTTACGTGTATTTGATGTGCGCGAAAAACTGATGGCGAAAAATTGATGGAATTGACGGCAAAACTTTTATGGCGACAAATTTACATAAAATCGTTGAGACGACAACTAGTAATCAGAATATAATTCCTATCCTGTTCATATCAAGCAGCTTGTATGATACATTCGTTGTCCTTGTTTTCCAAGTGTCCCGATGCTCCTTCGATAACTACGCAGTGCAACGGTTCCACCTACACAGATGCAACGAAGGCCTGCTCAACGTTTTACCAGGACGCACTGAAGAAGTGCCACGATACGGTCAGCTTGGAATCTTTTCCATACAATTGTAGCGAGTTCAAGGCGCTGATAGTCAGCCGCCAGGAAAATATGCAGTTAGATATCCAAGTACTGTATTTCATTTTTAATCAATTTATAAAGCGACATTAGCAGTTACTGAAGGCTACAACCTGTTAAGTAAGGCCAACGTTTGTGAAGTAAAGAACAGGTCGATTTAATGTATGCAATTAACAGAACCCTTGCCGAAATTATAAGAAACAGTGAACAGTCAATTTGACATTGAAAAACCAAAAAAGTAGATGGACTATCTATCTATAACACCAAGATTCAATTGTCGGTAGACATCTACCGACTGTTCTCCATACCACTTTATTTTTTAATAGGTACAGGAACGTGTGTAGGCGTTGTTATTGCTATTCTATAGAAATATAATTCTAACACTACCTAGTCAGAAGAGCTTATTAGTATGTCGGCATCAGAAAAGTCTCAAGAGGAAGGTCAGAAATAGAAATGCCCGCAGTTAAAATCCAAGAGTGAGTCGTATTATGGGACAATGGAATTCAGAGTTTGAGGTACCAGGAGGTATGTTAATAAGTAGGTGTATTCTTTAATGTTAATGGCTGCAAACGCACGGCACGTGCCCAATAATCCAGATTAACAGTATAAATATACACACGCGAGCGGCAGCCTCACATACGGCGCCCATCCCACACCATGTTGGTCTGGAGAACAATGAGGGCTACGAGAGGCATCCTAGAGTGAACGATGGATAGATAAGGCCACAAAGCTTGCGTGCAGCCTGACCCAAAAGCACTCATTAAGTAAGGATAAGAATTTTATGTTGAATGCGGGGTTAATTATAAGTGCTCAGTCACGAAGGTCGAAATATATGAGAAGCGAGGATGAGGGGCAATCAGAGGGGTAGCTGCATTTAGCACCAATTGAGGAGGTGTCGTGCGGGATTTCGGAAAAAAAAATAGTAGCGAGTTGCAGCAATCTATACGTAAACAAACAAGGACATGTATGCATGCATATACGTATTGTGAATTTCTGCATGTATGAACGTGCGTATAAATGTATGTAGGTGTTTGTGTATGGACCTATGATAACTATGCATGAAAACATTTATTACACCTCACGATGACAACTAGGTAAATGCAACGTTCGTGTCCAGCTGTTCGGGTGTGTTAGACGTGGGTGGATGTGTGAGTATAACCGGGCTTATGCACACATGTATACATGCATACACACATAGATGCATGCGTACATTTGTTTGGAAATTACGATTACGATTACAGGTGAGTGAAAGGTCATACTTCCACCGCTGTGTATATGATTACTGCGCCGCGTCAACAGAAACGAATTCGACGCTGAGGACAATCGAACAGACAGCAGTCACATGCAGCGCCTTTACGGCCTACAGCCAAGTCTGCCTGACCCGAGGGGTCAAAGAGATCAACTGGAGAACAACTCAGCTTTGCCGTAAGCTGCTTTCTTCTGCTGGCCATAGATGTCGCCCCAATTGAAATTTTGCTCCTATTTGAAACTACTATAACTATCTTAAAGATTCCAACAGCATTTTTTATTTTGCTGACGTAGTTATTTGTCAATTTATCTTCATTAAAAATTAATAATTCAGCTTATTATGTCGACCCGATTATCATCCAAAAACTAGAAGCACGCATTCATTTGCACTGGGAATTTCCAGTCCTGTATATTATAATGGTCTTTTTGCTGAACGGCCTGGCACGCCGAAAGGAGCCACATAATTTGCAGCTGCGACTTTGACTATAGCTCGACACTGTTTCATTATTATCCATGTATTACGTAAAATATATTTCCGATGTGGCTATGTCATCATGTCGATATGGCAATTGATTTCTTGAGAATTTACCGAGGGTTGGTTCAACCAGGGGTGTCCGCATTGGGGGTCCGGAGACAAATGCCTCCAATTTCAGGTAGAGAGGATAATTTTTTAGTTTTGGGGGAATATCTTGCCTTGCTAACACTGGCGACCGAGGGTTTGCCTCAATCAGAGGGATTGACGCCCCTTGGTTCAATGATTGCACGAGAACCTTATTTATCTGAATTTCTTAAACATAAAAAATTCTGAACTATATAAACATCTTAAATAGAATTGACCAGAATATGCAGGATCACAATCGAAATGCATCCTCTTCATTCGATGGTAAAATACGGTACTGAAACGAAAGAATGTTCATGGAATATATTACAGTAAAGTAATATTAAGCAATAAACGCAATTTTTTATTTGAGTAAGACTGTGCCGTATAATTCGACTGTGTTAGTCGATACCTTCATAATACATTATGTGCCTGTCTAACTGTTGTACGCCCATACAGCCACACATTCGTCCAGTCATCTAACCGTTCATTCACCCAACCATCCATCCATCCATCCATACATGCACATAAATACATACCTACATATGTACTTTCTTACGTACTTACATGCCAAAACACTTACATACATGCATACATTAATCCATCTGTCATTGACACATCCACAGACCATACATGCATCCATCCAGTGGTACATCCTTCCATCCATCCATCCATCCATCCATTCGTCCATCCGTCCATCCGTCCATCCATCCATCCATGCACACATGCATACCAACATACACGCATGCATACATGAATACTTAACTTAGGTACTTACATACTCGCACACCTACATACGTGCATACATTAATTCATTGACACATCCATGCATCTATCCATCCATCCATGCTTCCATTGTTGTTTCTTCTATTTGCATTCTACAGCCAAAAGTTGTCCCTACCCTAACATGGAATATTCGGACTGCTTGACGTCCTGCCTGACGACCTGCTCGAACATGTTCGTCGTCAATCGTCTTGCCAGCGAGAACACGGACTGCTACCCAGGCTGTCGATGTCCCAGCGGAAAAGTTCTTGATCAGGGAGTATGCAAAGATCCAGCAGAATGTCCCTGCCAGTTCCAAGGAAAGACCTACGGCCCCGGAGGCAACGTACGCACAACTTGCAACACCTGGTACGTTTGGTTTTTCTTGGCGTTATCTCATGCAGTGGACAGTAATCAATTGGCAACAATGATAGCATTGTTGTGTATAATTATTACACGCTAGACAGTCACTGGTTGACTACATTTTTAATACAGAACTCATATTCACATTGCTGGTCCTATATAATGATGTGGGGCCTGTATTGAGCACACTAGTTGACATCACAACTGAAGAGATGTCGTTGATTATTTCAGCACCTGTAAGAACGGACAGTGGATCTGTTCTGATGAGCCATGCACGAAGACGTGTTCGTTCTACGGCGTTGGTCACATTGAGACATTCGATGGAAAGCTCTTCAACTTCTACGGACCAGAACAATGTACTTACACCGCTTTCCAGGTGAGCAGAAATCAATCGCTCGATGAACCCAACGTTCATCAAGATTTCTTAATAGTGTACACTGTAGTGTGTATGTATTGTATGTATGTATGTACGTACGTACGTACGTATGTATGTATGTATGTATGTATGTATGTATGTATGTATGTAAGTACGTACGTCTTTATCTTTGAACTAACAAATCTAAGGAAAGCGAACCATATAATTATAACACCTGGACGGACACGTTGCAAAAGATTGTTCTTATCAGAATTTAATTTTTTTCGTTACAGTTTACTGTACAAAATGTTAGCTTCTCATACACTACCATGTCCATAGCTAACCCTTTCCATATCTCTCCCTTTCGACACCTTACCCCTTTCTTACCTACTCTTTTATAAGCTTACCTTACGAAACGTAGATTGGTTTAACTAAATGAACTTGTCTACTTTGGGTAAATTCGACTTTATACACCTTATAATTTTTTTAGAGCAGTAGTTTGAGTTAGTATTTGACCTTTACCTTACTCAATTTTTACAAAACCTCACCTTAACTTATTTAATGCTTAACCCCGCCACTTCCGAGACTCCCGCAGTGCCAGTCCAAAGCCTGGATGAACGATGGGGCGATGCCTGTCAGCCTGTATATCCATTCCAAAAATTTCAAAATATAATCTAACCAACTCAATCGTGTTATCCTGCACCCGCAGATGCGATCCGATCAACCGCTAGTACACGGAACGGGCGTCCGACGCGTCTCTTACCATGTCATAAGAAACTCTGCAAATCTACAGCCCTCGGGTTCCACGACTCTCGACCAAGTCAATATAGAGCACCACGTCAACGACGTGGAATCCACCTACACCATCTCCCTGCGTCGTTCGGATGGGAGTCCTGGATTTGTCGTTAAGAAAAACGACGACGAGTTGCCGTATCGGAATGGTGCTCCATACGTGTTTAATTCTATCATCGTCAGAATAACGAAACTATACGTGGAAGTTCTTGCAGCTGGTTGTACAATCGAAGTTAGAAACACCGGGCAGTTTTACGTACGTCTTGATCCGTGGCACAGTGCCAAGGTATGTTCTTTAGGCTCTGTTTAGACTCTGTTGAAATATTGACAACAATGATTCAGTCAATGAAGCTTGATATAACGCCTCTACGAGAAATCTACTCGGAGGCGTCCCCAGTTCAACCTACGCCAAATGAGACAGATTTCTTAGTAATGTAACCGTGATAATTCTGTACATTACATTACAATAGATAGCCTCGAACAATTTATATATATAGATCATTATTATACATTAGGTTTAGCTGAACATTCACTAATTCTGACAGTATAGGTTCTGTCAGTCACTCATGTAGGCTCTAGCAGTTACAGTCAACCCACATTCTAGGAATACCTTGAGTGGTCAGTAGTTGGCCAATCAAAGTAGTCTGTTCTAGGATAGGCCAGTTTCCTCTTTGGCTGAGGAAAGGACTTATAAGCTGTAACACTGTTAAGAACTTGGCAGTCTGACTTCCGGAGAACTCTAACTATCTTGTCAGGCTCGTCAACTCATATCATCTTAGGACTTGGTCGTTATCATCTCATCCATACTCATATTAGTAAGTACATGTAACTGTTGTGTATTAGTCACAATCATTATATATATATTATTATTATTACCTCTTCTTCTCTGTATTTAATAAAGATAAGTTGTATTCTAACTGTCTCTTCACGTGTAGCTAGTTTTCCCTAGCATAATCTACTCGTCAACATCTGATATAATAGTAGAGCTAGTCTAAGTAGAACCCTCAGCGTTCTTACAGTAAATAAAAGTGGTGTAGATTGTTCCTAGGCGTAGTTAGTTAGGTAGACTGAGGAAAGGTAAAGACATAGTCAATGCAAAAGTGAAGTCAAGAGATGAAATAAGTAATTGGATCAGTCAAGGTCAAAGAAGAAAAGTCTTATGACAATGATTAAACTTTAAAAATCATATAATTATTGCTAAATTATGCCCATAATATACAATAAGACGGCTACGATGAGGGTTCTGTGCAATTTCAGTGTCACGTTTTAGGTCGAAGGTCATTGCGGTAACGTGGACGGGTCGGTTGATAACGATTTTATATCGAGCAGCCAGATTCCAGAATCGTTGGGTCGTTTTGCGATGTCTTTCAGCGACTGTCCTGACACCGATTACACCGAAGTCGACTATTGCAAAATGAACAGCAAGGTTGCCTACTATTCCTTGGCTTACTTACTTATTGTCAACGTGTAATTTATATGCAGTCGGTTTCAAATTGGAGTACATAAAGAAGGGGAGGAAGGCATACTCTAAAGGTTGACCGTTTGATGAAATTAGCCTTGAATCCTTAACTATTTTTATGTTCTGCATGTTTGTCTGTATTATTCTGCGCCTGCTGTTGAATATGTACAGATCATTGCATACAATGATTAATTATGTCTGTGTTAAATACTTAATCGTTTACGATTTGGACCAGACAAGTAACAAGCCATGTGCATATACCTTTGAGATTCTGCTCCATAGCAGAAGAATATAGCCTAAGCGAATCTCGTACATCCCCATTCATAGTAAATAATGCTTCTATTAGTAATATTAGCAATATTATTTTCAATATTCAACGCAAGTGCATAATGCTCGCGTGCCCAGCAATACAGTGACCACAGTAGGATGTAAATTTTTCGCGGTCAAATGCCAAAACATTCGCGCGCCAATCACGAACAAGAACAAGGAATTCGCGGCGTGCTCTCGGTCAAATTTGCGACACAATCAATCAAGCAAACTATCAATCACTCAATCGATCGATCGGTCGATCGATCTAACAATCAATAAATCAATAATCCAGTAAGTCACTTAATCAATCAATCAACCAATGTAACCAACCAGATTAACAACAATAACTAACTGTAAAAATCAACAATCACTCATGCCATCACGTGCTACAGTTTGCAGACGTTCTAGTATTATAGAAAGTTGTACAATGGTAGATTTTCACGTTTAATACTATGGCGATTGTCCCGCAGGACGTCAGAGTACATACTGAACGATCAAGCACATCAACATAGTCGACATGTGTCGAGAAATGTCGAATTCGCGGTCATTAGCGGCAAAACGCTATATTTCGAGGTAATATCTAAAATTCGTGATATTTTCGATTCCCGCAATGACCGCGAAAATGTAAAACCTTCCCGTGCGTCTTGAATCCGGAGATTTTTATTCACTTTACATGATTGACTAGGAACGGATGGCGTAATTTTGATTTGTTATATTGCGCTATTCGAAATTGGATGTATACAAGATTTCTATGTCAAGGTGTATATCATCGACAATTCTTCCAGACAGTGAATATATTTTTCTGGATATTAATATACTGGAACTGCAATGATATAATTAGAATAGTCTACTAAGATCCTGTTTTCACTTTGTAGGCCGGACCCATGACAGAGAACTGCTATCCAATGCTCAGTAACTTCTCGTCGATCTACTCGGGTTGTCAGCTTCCTATTGAGAAATTGCGTTTTATGTCCGAAGGCTGTAAGCAGGACGTCTGCGGAATGAATGAAGGAGTGAAAAGTGTTTGTTCGGCTTATGCGAATGTTGGAAAGAGCTGCGCGGAACAAGGAATCGCTGTGAACTGGATCTCTGATCCCAATCTGAATACCCTCTGCTCCAACGATCCTGGTATGTTTCCTTCGCTCTTTATAGCTTTTCGTGAGGACGGTAGAAGGGTCACTTCACTAGAGAGGACGCCCGTTCGTGCGTTCACTTGTTAGATTATACAGATTGTTTCATTAAATTGGTTTAATTGTGCATGAATGAAGTCCGGAATGAACCAGTGAAGTCTGAAATACCTAAGTGAAGTCTAAACTACCCCAGTGAAGTCTGAAATGCATCAATAAAGTCTGGAATGCATCAGTGAAGTCTATAATACCCCAGTGAAGTCTGAAATGCACCTATTCTGAAAATACCTGGGTGAAGTCTGGAATACTTCAGTGAAGTCTACAATGCGTTAGTGTAATTTAAAAAAAAACCTCAGTAGCGTATGGTATGATTGCAAAAGTGAAGTCTTAAATACCACAGAATAGTCTGGAATTAATCAGTGAAGTCTGAAATACCTTACTGAAGTTTGGAATGCATTAGTGAAGTCTGGAATTCATCCGTGATGTCTGAAATGCTTCACTATTGTCTGAAATGAGTGATTGAAGTCTGAAGTACACCAATGAAACCTGAAATACTCAAGTGAAATCTAAAATGCACCAACGCAGTCCGAAATGTATCAGTGACGTCTGAAATGCTTCAGTATTGTTTGAAATACGTCAATGAAGTTTGAAATGAGTCGGAATCAGTGATGTATGAAAAACTTCCAGTACATAAATGATGTATGAAATGCATCAATGAAGTCCTAAAATCTGAAATGATCCAGTAAACTCTGAAAAATGCATATTTGTAGTCTGAAATACTACATCGAAGTCTAAAATGCATCAGTGTAGTCTCAAATGGTTCAGTAAAGTCTGAAATGCATCAGTGAAGTCTGAAATGCTTCAGCATCATAGTCTGAAATACATTATTGAAGTCTGGAATACATCAGTGAAGTCTAAGATGAGTCAGTAAAATCTGAAATAATCTAGTGAAGTATGAAATGCATAATTGTAGTCTGAAATGCCCCAGTGAAGTCTGAAATGCATCACTGACGTCTTAAAGACACACTGATTTTTTGAATAAAGCCAAGCTAATTTTTTAATCGCATGACGTTATAATATCTTTCTGCAGACTTCTCATGCAATCTACCAACCCAGGTTGGGCTCACTTACCAGACGTGTCCTTCTGCCAACACGACATGTCGTGACCTAAGCGACGGCAGTTTCTATGACGACAAGGAGAGGATCTGTACGGCTGACTGCGCATGTCGCCCGGGTCTCCTTATGGACGACGAAGGGAAATGCGTTCCCATTTCCTCGTGTACTTGCATGGACAACCGCAACGTCACACACGGACCAGGAGAATCTATTCAACAAGCATGTCAAAACTGGTTCGTAGTCTAATCAAGCAAAATAGTTTTGTCTTGGAAGTACTTGAACTAGACCTGCCCAGAAGGGGCATAGGAGGCAAATTCCGATGGATCCGGCGATTTTAGTAACTGGGGTCGGGCCTGCACTCAATTTTCCAATGGAGTCTACAGGTGGTTTAGAGGCCTGTATCTGCGTTGCCTAGGGTCCTGGATTTCTGTGACTGCTTGGCCTAGAGAATTGCAATTTCTGTCTGCCCGTCTGATCTGAAGTAATCTAAAATCTGTTACAATGCTCAAGGTCGATAGGTCGAGGATCACTATTAAGCAAAGTCGCTTGGCATACGAAATTCCAGGGTGAGTTCAAGCGAGAACCTGAAGACTGTCAAACCGTTGCTTTTTTGTTTCTTTTGTATACACTTCTGCTCATGGTTTCAGAATGTAAATGATTATATCTTATTTAAATTTGGAAGAAAATTATGATAATGATAATAATAACAATAATGATGATGATGATAATAATAATAATAAAAATAATAATAATAATAATAAAATAAATAATGATCTGTTAAGCGCGACACTATCAAAACTAGAAGAAAGGCTTAAGGACCCTACGGCCAGGCGAGACTAAGGGCCACACAGTCACCGCACGCCTCTGACTGGCTATACGCCCTCCCGCTCGCTTTTCGCGACCTCAGACTGCCTCTTCGGGACATTGCCACCACTTACTTAATAGTAATAATAATAATAATAATAATAATAATAATAATAATAATAATAAAAATAATAGAAAATAATTAATATATCCAACAAGCAGGGCTACTCCGTACGACATCACCATTAATTTACATTGAAGACCCTGATGAAATATTATGGTGATGATGATGATGATGATGATCATCATCATCATCATAATAATAATATAGAAAAATAATAATAGCAATAATAATAATAAAACAATAATAGTAACATTAGCAATAATAATAATAATAATAATAGTAATAATATTAGTAATAATATTAATGATATGATTATAATAATAACAATGATAATAATAATAGTAATATCGACGATAATGGCGAGTGTAGTGATAACGTCATCACTAGAGGGCCTATTGTTGATAATAATAGCACTTTAATTAGTAATTACTAATGCAACTATCTGATTGAGGAAATGCAAAATTCACTGCGATTTTCTTACCAATATGACAGCACCTGCGTCAACGGTACATGGGATTGTGGGCCGAAAGACTGTACAATTACAATCAAGTGCCCCTCTAACCAAGAATATCTGCTTTCACGAAGCGAGTGCAACAGCACCTGCGCCAACTACGGCCAGAAGTGTGTCGGTAACAATGTGCTGACGGAGGAGTGCGGATGTCAGGAGCCGCGAGTTCTCGATCCTAGCGTAAGTACCAGTTGAATTGCATATCTGATGAAAGCATTGTGGTGGCCACAGTAAGAGTAGAATACAGGTGATTGTCACAGAGGTTGCCAGAGCAATGTTTCCCAAACTTTTAAGTTCCGTGAGGTGAAGACAAGGGTTCCGCGGAAAACTTTCAGTGTGAACAATAAGCTTCAAATAACTATTTTAAAATAAATTAAAGGAATATTTCTTATGAGGCCTTTTCCTTAACATCTGTGTATGGCTTTATCATGAAAGAAAATTCGTATGTTATTTTCATCGATATTTGTGTTGTTGTTATTAATCTAATCTAGGCTAGAACCTATAATTGTCTGCATTCTAAAGCGTTTGTACTTACGACAGAATGTTTATTCTCGGATGGGGGTGGGGGGGTTCAGCCAAAAATGCAAGATCAAAAGGGTTCCACGACCAATAAAGATTGAGAAACGGTGGTGCAGAGGTGATCAGAAGGATGTTCGTGTCCGGGTTCCAAAGGGTCGAAGCGGCGTAACAGCCTCGAGGAAATAAGACAGGACTTTAGTTTTCTTGATATAGGCCAAATTTGGTTTTGGTGGATCAACACATACGTGCAATAAATGTGAAGCGTCCGTGCAAGCCCAATTTTATATCCGCTGTATTATTATTATTATGACTGAACCGAAAAGGTGATTTTCACTATTCGGCCTAATACAAATAATTATACCAACTACTCGACCGAATACGAATACAAATAATTAGACCAACTATTTGACCGAATACGAATATGAATAGCGTACAAAATAGGCATACCGACAAATTTCAAAATTACAAACGTGAGTAAGAGATTCAGTCCAGAAATTTAATACACAAGAAGTAGAGAACATATAGTTTTTGCATTCTTTTGCCAGTCTGTGTAAGCTAATTTGGGTTGCGCACATCTCCCCCCCGGACATTTCCCACCGGACATCTCCCCCCCGACATCTTCCCCCGGACATTTCCCCCCGTAGGACAATTCCCGCCGGATTCCCCCCTCTGTGATAAAAAACGGGTTTGATGTTAAAACACAACGAGCAACCTTAATTCAACGTGTCTCACTTTGATACTTAGGGCAAATGTTGAATCAAAAATAAATAGAAGAATAGTTGATCATGGAGGCGTGTACTGCTTAATTGATAGTTAACTGGTGAACTGGTGAACAACCAACAACCTTACTTAATCAAATGTATCTCACTTTGATGCTTTAGGTAAATATTTAACAAAGTTTCTATATTTTAACTTGACTGTTGCTATATAATCTGCCATTACTCTGCAAGATAAATAATTATTCGACGAGAAATACAAAGAGATGGAGATGGAAACTGTAGCTAACGTACGCGGAAAGAACAAAGTTGCATTAAACGGCTATATGTTTATGTTAAACAAAAAATTAACAAATTACGCCGTTAGCCTAGTTATGAGTGCGAACGTCGGAGAGGTGCAGGGAAGCTTTAAGTGAATGTAAAGCAAAGGTGAAATATGAAGATCTTTCGGCCGTTAATTTGATTCCTTTTAAATCAAGAAGATAGTTTAAATTAAAATAAATGTTCATTCGCTTTGCTGTCTAAATTTATTTGCACTATTAAAATAGTTTAGCTGGGTCACAGGGGGGGGGGAGAAATCCGGGGGGAATTGTCCTACGGGGGGAAATGTCCACGGGGAGATGTCCTAGACCCAGCTAATTTAGCCAAACCGCTGACACCGCGATACCGTAGTCCAGTAAGTAGAGAGTTATTTCAGTCCACTTAACTTAGCAGCGCCGCCTGTGCAGAAACAGATGTCACGTGACCACTGTTCGTATTCGGTCCGACCGCTACTAAATTTTGATCGAATGCTAAATGGCTTTTTGGCCCACTATTCGGCTCCGAAGCAAAATCGAAGCGAATATTCGGTACATCCCTAATTATAATTAGGCCAACTCTAATAAAACGATTGGTATTTCACTCTCTGAGAGGGTTTCTTGTGGTTCAGTTTGCCCGTGCAGCAGCTATGCAAACCGTGCATTCCTTGTGGTAGGCTCTAGGTTCTGGAATGGCCTTTCTCCGGAGTTACGCCTGTTCCCTGAATCGTGTAGTGGTAGGCCAACTATTTATAGACATATGAAACTACCTTTTTGTTCGGGCTTGAAGCCATTTTCAAAAGTCTCCGAAATAGCGCTATATAATGTTTTGATTGAATTGTTGGAGGAATATTATTTGTCTTCCCCAATGGCGACCCAGATTAGAACCGAGAGTTTTATTACGTCAACGTTGATTGGTCGTAAGTTAACAGAGCGCGTGACGTCAAAGGAAACACGCCGATAAACTTAGTGAACGTATCCGTGGATATGATCATTTTATAAAAGTTTGTTTGTACGCATTTCTTTTGGACAAACTCATTGCAATTGCATTATAGTTTGTAAAGTTACAGTACAAAATTGAGGTCAATGTTTCTGGTGGAGGTATTGTATTTATTTATCGATTACTTGGTACTTGCGGTGTATTAATGTTTTCGAGACCCCGAATAACGGCTTTCCATAGAGGACGATAATTGAACATTACCTGTTTCTAAACGTTCCTTTTCATTTTGGTTTTAAATTACAGTTTAAAATTGCGTACCAAATTTTCAAGGCCAGCGCCGCAACTAATATTAAGCGTCATTTCAAACAAATAGTTTCACAAGAATTAGCAACAATTAGTGCACAGTAAGCAAAGAGTCACCACCAAATGCGTGGAACGAACCAACGGTTCCCCGTCGACAACTGACAGATGGCATGGAAGTTTGTAGTCTCTGGGCCAGGTAGCGTCGTAATGGTAGAGCAACGACTGTCAACAGTCTGGAATGGAGCAATCATGATATGATATACCACGTGAATAAGTATCATCGTGTTTCTTCACAATTCAGAAACTTAGTTTGTTTTAAACTTGAAACGTCATCTACTCGCTTGATGCGGTTGCCATTTTCAGTGGTGTCCTATGGTTTGCGTGTTCAGAGTTTATTGTGCCGAGTTTAAGTCATTATTACGACAACGTTGGGCTAACTTAATCTCACTTCAGCACTAGTAGAGTTAACATACAGCTGAAACCAACTTTAAAGGAATTGGTGTGCCTTTTCATTGACCTGACTGCGGATTGATATTGGTGCACGCCGAATATCTTTGTTAACAACTTGGCGAATTACTTGCTTTGGAACAAAAGCGCGTCAACAGTTAGTAGGTCTGTTTAATCAATACATTAATAATTATATCTGACTTTCAGACTTTGATTGATCGTTGTTTTACCTCAGGTCAAAAAGTAATATTAGTGATCTTCCCGCATTTCAGGGCAATTGCATTTATCCAGATGAGTGTCCTTGTTCGTACAACAACGCGTATTACCAACCAGGAGCAACTGTACCGTTCAAATGCGGCACGTGGTAAGCATCAATCATTTAGAAATTGTAAGGCCCATCCCAACTGATAGACGGGTATCGTAGGCAAAATGTCTAGCAGACTTTACAAGTGTATTGTATTTTTATATTTAAACATTTATAGAGCGCTTCTAATAGGGCAAACCGTTCAGAAGAGCTGCCAGTGCGAAAGGCCCCGTGAGAAGAAGTAGGTCTTAAGAAGAGCAAAAGAGGATGAGAGACTGCCAGATAGAATTTTAGAGTGAGCAGACGGAGCAAGGCCCATTCCACGCAGAGGGGCCAATTGAAGCAAAAAGGTCGAGACTCGGCAATAGTTGTTCTGGTTCGAGGAACCAGGAGGTAAGTCTATTGAATGAGCGAAGATGAATTCATAAATTCATAAGCGTGATTCTGCAGTTGCGCTTGCATGGCATTGAATTGCATTCACCCTCCACTATGTAACTGATAATTACGTCTGTTCAGCGTATGCATTGCTCGGGACTGGAATTGCACCCGTGACGAACAGAACTGCAATGGAGTCTGTTCGGCTACAGGGGACCCACATTACACAACCTTCGACGGAATGAAATACATGTTCGAGGGCGATTGCGAGTACATTCTGGTCAAGACCACCACGCCCCCCTTGTTCCAGGTCACTGCATCCAACGTACCATGCGGGGCAATGGGCAAAACGTGCACCAAGGACGTCGGCATACACTATGGCAATGACATGATTATTAAACTGGTCAGAGGAAACAATCCTGTGGTTAACAACAAGACAATAAGCCCTCACGAGAGCTACTATTTCAACGGAGGAAGCATTCACCCAAACGGGATTATTACTCTCGTAATATTCGACAATGGATGTCGCTTACTCTGGAATGGAGGTGGGTACACCGGAGTCGTTTAACTTGATATTTAACAGAATGGTTGTGGTATTGTAATGTAGTGCAATGTAAATTTAGCATTTATGTAGCGCCCCTTCAATATATCTACTCAGAGGCGCTCTCTGCGCTGGCCTGAATGATGTTAAAATGTCAAATTGAATGGGTTAAATACGTCTGCTAGTAAAAGTAAGCACATTAAGCTGAGTCATCTGAAGTGGGCCCACGCACAAGTGTGGAACCAACCAACGGATTCCCGTCAACATTCACAAGGTTGTTGTGTAATGGGACCTAATGTGAAATAATAATGCTTTTACTTGACAGTTTCGTAATGATATAACATTCTAGGTATCACGGCCCGACGTTGCCGATACATATGCGTTTGACCATTGCATCCCGGATTTGGTGCAGTTGCAACTACGATCTATATTAGTATTCTTAACCATTAACGATCCTGGAGTTTAATCAACTGTTACAACGATAATAACTTTACAATTGAGCCTTCGCTCATTCAAAATTCATTCGTTCGTATAACGTCCATCTTACTTCTGTTATCACTTCTGTTATCTTACGCAGGAACAAATGTCCAAATCCTAATGCCTCACACGTTCGCCGGTCAAGTCGAGGGTCTGTGCGGTGACTTCAACGGTAATAGCAATGACTTTCTTCAGCCGAACGCTGGTCTTGGAATCGAATTCGCCAACGAGAAGACCCTCGCCAACGCCTTCAAGACGCAGACGTGCACTGAAACCGAGATTACGAACCCCTCCGATCCGTGTGTGGTATGGCAAGTTTGACAACTCCTTCATGGATGACTTGATTTTCTTCTAAGTGGCATGGCGGGCAGTCGCGTGACTTTTCCACCTCAAAATCATCAACATCATGCTCAATTGATTTGCTTGCATCAGAACTTTTATGGAGCTGATCTTAGGAACTTCTTTAAGTGCTATGAACATGTTTTGCAAACTGTCTGAACAGATGAGCCCAGGCATTGTTGCTTAAATGGAGAGCTTAAACTTCCGATCGATTAATCGAGTACTCAAGTATTTTTGATTAATCGATTAGTAGAACTCGAGTACTCGATTAGTTTGCCCAAGCCTGGCGCTTATAAGCGCTGGCGCTTGCAAGCCTGGCGCATTGGCGATCTTCGTTTCTGCAGGCCTATTCGTTTTCAATGTTGACTAACTTAGCGAACACTTCAAAGTTACGCAGCCCAGGTAGGATTGTCCCAAAGAGATGGATCAGCTTATGAGAATTGAATGACGAATTCACGTTGTCTTACGGCTGCGAGGAACCAGAAGATCTCCACAGGTCGATGAGCGAAGCGATCGGTGACCCCACTGAGCTGAAACTGGTGCAGACACCTCTCGTATGTAGGATAAAGTCGAGCCAACCAATGACCAGGAGGATATGTCCTTTGCGCGCTATGAAGCTACATGACTAGTAACACAATTGCTGTACGCTTGTCGCATCTTTGCAGTTACACAGTGTATATTCTTCGTCCTAAAGCCTCTCATAAGCACCCAAGCATCATTCCATATCGAAAGTTATCCGCATGCAAGAATGTTGATGCAATAACCTGCCTTATTCTGCCTTATTCTGCCTTATTGGATATTCCCTAGGCTTTGCAGTGCAGAAGAGACAGAATGTTTATAGTATTGCATTCATTGCTTATATTAAACGAGAATGTAATGTAATGTAAATCATCGAAAATTTATCAGCGCCCACAAAAGTCACGTCAGGGAGACCAAGTTATACACTAGAGGAGCAACGGGAAAAATTATTTGACAAGCGACATTCTTCCTGAACTAACGTTCGGATGGAGCGATAGTTCAAGAAGGATGTCCCTTTTCGGATTTATTTATGTATTAAGCTATTTTTATAGCGCCTTATGAGAACCTCTCGAAGGCGCTGTTTCTCGTTGCTTCTTATTTGTTTTGATTTAAGCAACGATAGCAATACTTTTAAAATTACAACCTTTCAAGTGTTTCCCTCTGCAAAAGGCCTTTTCTTACCTACTCAAATGATAAACACTCTTTTCGAAAGACGCAACAGCATAGGATTTTTCTTACTCAGCTACGCATCATTATTGCAACTTGATTTTTCAAAATCGTTGGTTCATTTGCGCTGTATAGGAGAAACCCAATCGTAAGACGTGGGCCCAGGTGAACTGTGGCATTATCAGCCAAGGCGATATTTTCAAGGAGTGCCGAGATAAAGGAGTGGATCACATCACGTTTGAAAATAATTGCATCATGGACGCTTGCAGGTGAGAAACCGCAATTTCTACGCATTTCGCAATGAAAGTTGTGCAGAACCTTTGTAATACAGATGTGCTCCTAACTTCGGTGCCAGAGGGACCTACCTATCACCGGCACTATCGATAGAAGTCCTTGCGTGCCAACGACTGTAATAGGTATAATTGTGATTATTATTATTATGATTAGTATTTATTATTCTTGTATTAATAATAATAATAATTATTAATATTATTGTGATCATTATTATTATGATTATTATTATTATTATTATTATTATTAGTAGTAGTAGTAGTAGTAGTAGTAAGTGGTGGTGGTGGAGGAGGTGGAGTAGTAGTAGTAATAGTAGTAGTAGTAGTAGTAGTAGTATTATAAGGATAATAATAAGAACAATTGCTTACACCTTCGTTGAATGGTAAGGATAAGGTTGAACAATGTGCGATACGTTTTGCATTTTTTTAGTCGATAACAACGTTTAATAAGAATTGCTGTTGAATCGTAATCTTTAATTGTACAGATGTGATTCTGGTGGAGACTGCGAATGTCTCTGTTCGGCTGTTGCTGCGTTTGCCTCTGCCTGCCAGCAAATGGGATTTTGCGTCGACTGGAGATCACAAAACTTCTGCCGTAAGCTCCATAATCAACTTCGATGTCATAACAACATGCGTTCGTGTTTATCACTAATTTGAACTCACACAATGTGTTGTAATCAAGCATTTATAAATATTATCGCAACGGGCTTCTGTGCTTTGCCAAGAAGACAGGAAAGTCTTAAGGCGTCTCCAGAACTGGGAAGGTTATAGGGATGGCAATTCCAGGCGCACAGACTGTTCAAGACAGTTCCAAGCCAAGGAGTAAACTTGGCAAAGCTCGTGGACTGGGCCGTAGCGGAGCGCATGTCAGAATGCCGCTAGTGAAGGATTGCCCTTGCAAGTAAAGAGGACACCAGAGTGCAGAAAAACCTCAGGTAGGTCGAGACCATCCCAATTAACCAGTTACACCATGGTATGATTACAAGTCATGGTAGGAACGGAAGATTAGAAGTGATTACAGGAGTCGAATTTACGGAAACCACGCTTGACGCCCAGCAGTCATTTTACCAACGCCAAGTAGCTAATTGAAAGTTAGTGGCGACTTTGGGAGTAGCTGATCACCTACTCTTTGTGTCGCAACCCTGCAGTGGCCGAACTTCATTCGCCAAAACACCAGTATAAATACAATTAACCACAGTGGTTCATTGCCTACAAGTGTATATGTCGCTTCTGCTAGTGTTAAGAAATTATCGTATATGCCATTATTACGAATTAGCAATTTCATGCAAGCTTCTCTTAGCTCTTAACTTTTAACTCTTTAATATTTCTCTGCCCAGCAGGTTATGATTGCAATTCAAACCATAACGATAACTTGCTGGCCAATACATGAACTTGATATTATGTCTATTGAAAAGTTTGAAAAAAATTCAACCATTTTTCTATCTGATACTATTATTTATGTAGTTGAAATTGCAATCTTAAATTTATAAAGCGCCACTTCATTAGCAGAATGATTATATGGCTTTCCTGTCGCGCACCAGTGAAGATCATTCCCTTAAGCTAGCCCTATAGCAGTTATGGGTGTGAAGTGTTAGCTTTGGCATATGAGTGTGGGTAGCCAGTCCGCTCCCTTGCCATCTCATCTTTCCACCGACAGTGTACGGTAAGTGTAATCGTCATAACTGAGTTTACTATTGAGCGGTATAAAGTACACAGACTTCAGGCACTTTAAAACTAGTGGCTTGGTGTCAAAATTTCCGCAATCCAGTTGCACCATCGAATTTTGCTCGCATTATTTCCATTGACGAAGTTCGATTCCGGCTAACCCACAGCGGTCATTGAAAGTACACATTTTCAATCTTCCAGAATACTTGTGACAAGATGTCCATGACTTTCAGATATCTTTTTATAACAGAAGTTCACAACGTTAGAAGATAATTATTGTTGTTGATTGGGATCCGTTAAACCCTGTTTCATACGTTTCCTTAGACGCCGTACTTCTTTTTCAATGAATTTTCGGTTTGAAACGTAACCGAAATGCGTCTAATTGTTTGCATGTTATGGTGCGGCCTTTACTACGGATGTTTTGTTCTATTTTCCAGCCGTCATGTGCCCTCATGGTCGGGAATATCGGCCGTGTCAGTCCGCGTGTGAACCAACCTGCGGAGGAGTGAACAACAGCACCGGATGTGAGGATGTGGCGGTTGAGGGTTGCTATTGTCCTGACGGAAAAGTTCAGAATCGTAAGTAGCCTACTAATTAAGGACAATGATTCTATGAAATGAGGCGTTGAGCCACAAGGTTACCTAACCACTAAATTTCCAGTGTGTTACCTATGATGTGGATCAATTCATCTACTGTGAAACTATCACTGCCAAAGTGGCTTTATATAATATAGATAATTCTTCTTTGAATTAGCCATTTGAGATGCTTTGCTTTCAATTCTTATTTTCCAAGTTTCTTATGGACATGTGCATTGGAGTTACTAACCGCTGATGCTAAACGTCTAAAATGATTTCGGCGATTAGTTTTGATTTTTAGGTTTAATTGGATGATAGGTGATCACAAATCTTATAAGATAAAGTCTTACTAACACTTGACGACATAAGCAGTGCTTTGGACACGACCGCATTATCGCTGAGTCTCAGTCTCAACGATAATTATGATCGGCAAGACAAGAACCATGTAAATTTGTCCATTGGGGCTCATGGTCCTTCAATATGAAAAATACTACTTATTTTTTTTTTGAACAGGCTGACAAACTGCAGCAAGTTACATTCCACAAGACACAAGTAAATGTACAGTGAAATGAGTAAGGAAAAAGAAATGTCAGATACTTAGACAGCCCAAATAGTAGAAATATATGAAAACTGAGAAGTGAGTCGATTGAAAGATTGACTTCTTTGTTCAGGCCTCTAATGCAATTGTCAGAGTTGGTTAATGGTTTCCGGCGGTTGGCTTTTGAGTAGCGCTCTTTAGGTCTGGCATTTTAATTTTAATTTCCTTTAAAACAGATTACGGTATCTGCCAACCGATTCAGCAGTGTGATTGCGTTGGTTCCGACGGGAAGAAGTATCCAGCAGGAACAGTAGCGGAACTTCAATGCCAAACATGGTAGGTTCGCTCTTTTGACCACAGATGGCGCTCTTTTTAGAGAAGGATTATGGGACTAAATATCAACTGAAAACAACTAAAATAGCGCAAAAAGCTGAAATTTATTTACCAACATTCTGCTACTTGCAAATTGACAACGATGATATATAATATATGTTTTCATTTATTCTGTTGAAATTTACAAACCGCTGTACGATTATTATTGTAGTTACAGACAATAACAGGTTTAAAAATAATCGCATTATTAGACTGTATGACAGCTTGCATAGCGCGTATCTGTACAGCGTAAGTGCGTGTGGAAAATTTGAATAGGATCGCTAGGCGGAATCTTCTAAATATTTTTTGGCCGTGGAAACCTTTTGATCTTAAATTATTGGTGGAAACCCCGTCCAAAACTAACCATGTTCTGGCGTGGCCTACAAGCGCTTGAGAATGCAGACAATTATAGATTTAGGCGTAGATAAGATTAATAACGCTAATATCGATGACGATGACATATGAAATTTTTTGCATTACACGTTATTCACAGATGTCATGCGGCTACTTTCTATGAAAATTTTATAATTTATTTAAAATGTTTTTACCTTATTCACACTGACAGTTTTCCGCGGAACCACTTTCTTCACCCCACGGAACTCTAAGGTTCTGCGCAGTACAGTTTGGAAAACGATGTTCTAAGTGGACAGATCTGATAATTGTATTACAATACTTCAGATTCTTCAATTTGATAGTTAATTAGATATTATGACTGTATCGGTCAACATTTCTCCGGCTGCATTATGACATTTACGATGTTTCTCACTAAGCACGTGCACCAACGGTTTCTTCGATTGCATCGGTGAAGTTTGCCCAACGCCATGCAGCGACGATCAATGGAAGTGTAAATACCAGGACAAGTGTATCAATGCGTCTTACGTCTGCGATCATGTTCCCGACTGTATCGGAGAATCAGATGAGGAAGATTGCCGTGAGTGTTATCTAGCACCGCCGACAACTTATCGATTGGCAGATAATATTATTCAATTAAAAATTATCTAGGTAGACTTAAAGGTTTAGATCCGTCACTTACGGATGAGCCGGTAATCGCTGGTTGTACCGCAGCTGTACTTATTCCGCTCAAAACAATTTGTTAAGATTCTGTACGATTACCCTGACTATGTCATGTACGTTGTACACGCCCTATTCAATTATTTTCTTTTCACTATAATTGTTTGAGAGTCTCAACATAAAAATGGTTTTGATTTGAATTCTGGAAAGTAACCGTCTTGTTGTCTCATAGCTAATACCTGCAAACCGGGAGAGTTAACGTGTGCATCTGGACATTGTTTTTACGAGACTCTGCTCTGCGACGGAGAGAAGAATTGCGAGGATGGAAGCGATGAACTGGATTGCCGTATGTAGTTCAGACTCTCCGTTCGTTCTGCTTTTAGAATCGTTGCTTTCTAACCCTCTGGAATATTTATTTAAGGATCAATCAAAACTTGGTTCTAAACTCGGCTTTGTGCAATTTTCTTGGTACTCGACAGTACTCGGACTCGGGCAAATATTAATCTTTCTGATATTCTGTTTTGAAAACGAAAACTGGATTTTTTTATTTACCATACGAGAATCGACGCAACAAAAAGTATAAATACTGCTATTTTTATTTACAAAACGACAATTATTCTAACTAAAAACACAAATATTACGACTGTTAGTGATTACTAGTTACTACTTCCCAGTGTTAACTAAGACAAAACTAAATAATTCATTAAAGTTGTGTAAACTGCCAATCTAAACATCAAGAAGATGAGACTTTTAAATATTCGTAATTCGGATTCGACCTCGGACTCGGCAAAATTGAACTTGTTAAACTCGGTACTCGGACTCGACAACAAATTCAAACTCGGTTCATCCCTATGTTTTTCCGTTCAGTAACTTGGAAAATTGAGTAATTAATGTTTAGAG